>VACF01001917.1:0-188656 GCA_006891605.1 Pleurozium schreberi | reverse complement strand
TTGAGTGGTATATTCCACACCATCTACCCTAAGCCAAGGCAGTGCCCGAGCACTCTACTGAATGTTATGTGTCCATCTTCCCCAGTCCTCCTGCATTTGCCTGCCTGCAGTATTGAGGACCCCATTGACACTTGTCCCCTTCCATTGCAGGTGAGGCACCCACCTTCTTGTCTGATTCCCCATTTATTGAGTTAGAAGAGTCCAGATTCTTCTTCCGGTCAATRCCAACATCCATGTATGRTCCAGACCCCCCTTTCCTTCCCTGGTCAAAATCAATCCCTTCCTTCAATTCTGTACGTACRCCTACAGTACTCCGTCTTCTGTAGGATTGAGTCGGTGCAAATACTGCAGCTCCTTTTCCTCTTCACTCTTCAGTAACTTCTATACCTGTATGCCTGTGCACTTGCTACTGTAGATATTAACGCAAACCCCAGCACATCATCCCGCCTGTTCACATTGGTCAAAAAGCCTTGCAGGCCAAAGCGCTGGCTAGCTGGCAGGGGCGGACGGACAGACGGATGGACGGACCAAAGCCTCAAAATTAGCGTAACATCTGACAATGATCCTYGTTGAAAAAACGAACAAGAAGAGCCTCAGACCTTCAGAAGCATATTATGCACAGAAGGGGGTGATCAAAGGGGACAAATGCATTCAACCAGGACTCCAAAGCCAGTCATCGACGCATTGAATGATTGAGCACTTCCATGGGGGCCGAGGAGCAAGGCGCGAGGTGCAAGGCGTGCACGCCTTTCGAGGTCTGTCTGTCTGTCTGCAGATTCCAATAACTTAGGCGAGGTGCTCCTGCTCCTGCTGTTGCASTGTCTGGGTGGGGTCGTCTCTGCGGAAACGCGAAAAAGGAGAACAAGCCAACCAGCTAAAAAGAGCCTGCCTTGAATGATCAAACTCACCTGCCTGCCTGGGATGGAGGAAGCTCTTTCTGTGAACTTCAATGGTGGGGGGCTGCATGTCTTCTTCTTGCACTTGGTGGTCAGATTTTTGGCTTCAATCTCCTTGTTTTTAGATCTGCAAGGGATACGTACCCAACCAAACGCGGTGCAATCAATCAAAGTGGCCACGAAAAAGTGACTAAAGTGGTCGTTCCGTATGGCAGGACCATGGCCGGACCATGGCCGGACCATGGCAGGGACTTCAAAAATCATGGCAGTATCAAAGTCTCCCGTGATTTCCAGGAAATGGATACCACACTAACTAACAAGGTAGTTAAACCTTTTGATCAGTTTGCGGTACAATTCAGTTGGGACCTGGATGTGTCACTATATATGTATTTGTAATGTACACTTCCAAAATTTAGTTTTCAAGTAAGGCCAATAAGAAGAAGGAAAAAAATCACTCTGCACCGTACTTTTCTCTTACATTACAGTGCTTTCAGTGCTTTTGAAGAGGCAACAGTTCCATCTCCTGGATACCAAGGTGATGGGAGATAGAGATAAATAAACAAAGATCTTCATCTTGCAGATACTGTAGATTATTTGAATTTCTATACAGTAGAAATTAAAATCAGTCAATCTGGTACTCAATTCCAACCACTTCTTGTTCAATAATAAAATCTTAAAAGCACACTTGGCATCCCTCTGAAGCAAAGTTTCTGCTTCTGAACTGAAAAATTGACTACAACAGGCTTAAGTTACTGGAACAAAAGGTGCTTGATGCTACTCCTCATTAAAAAACTATTTAGCTTTAAAATTTTGTTGAAACCAAAATGTGGTTCCTAGATATTGATTGCATAGGTGTAAACAATCAAATATGAAAGACTATGAGAACTAATTATTGAATTTTGGTATACTTGAGGTTGTACTTTGAAATATCATGATTTTTTCATATGGTGCCTAATTGTAATTGATGACAATAATAGATGCACACACTTTATAAAATCACAAATCCAAGATTCACATTGCATTTGGCCCAATAGGAGGGATTTGAGGGCAAGGAAGGGTTGTTTTCAGGGGTGCGAGCTCCCTTTAATGATCCCTTGCTATGTTGTGGACCAACCACTTTTGTTAGAATTTTTTTTCTAGAAATCATATTTTTTTTTAAGTTCTGACGTGGCATAATCGCGATCACATTAGATTGCTGATGTGGCAAGTTTGGGACTATGGGAACTCAAGATAACTTGCGGTCTCTTCTACCCCTCAAATCCCTCTTACCGTTGATTTTGACATATAGAATGAAAGCGATATTGTTTGAACCTCTCTAATCCCAAGATCATTTTTAAATTCAAAAAACACTCAAAATTGTCATTTGTATTGCAAAGAGAAAATAACACTAAATTTTTTTTCGTATTTGACCATAGGATCTTGCACTACACTAGCATAAGAATGTGTTGAAGAAATTTCATAAACTTTGACTATGTAGATTGCAAGAAATTTGTGATTGAAGTATAAAAAAAAAGAATTTGCACTACATTATAAGACTTTGAATCTTCTTAGCTTCACATTTTTGCACCATCAATTATTAGAATAATTTATATTAAAAAATCAAATTGAAAGTCTAAGAAAAAAATTCAAAATAAAATCCCTTGATTTTTATTCTTAAAAAAAAATTGTTTAGTAGAAGTAGGTATGATTTTGAAGGAAATAACAAATAGTTAATAGTTCTAAAATGGAATCGAGACACCAATGGTGAATAAAATTGTTCTAACAACCATACTAAAGCTTGTGGAACTTCTTCTTTTTAGAAATTTTGAAAATCAAGTACGAATCCGCTATGTTATTCTCTCAAAAAGATGCTATGATTGCTCACAAAATGTTTATAAAGTACATGTTGTAGATGACGTGGATCAATTTTGGAATCATTTGGCCACATAGATTGCAATATTACAATGTTATAGAATATTGAAAAAAGATGCTGAAATTTTCCTAGCATCACATTTGCAGGTGAAATTTGATTTCTAAACCTACTCAAATGAAAAAACTTCAAACTATACAATGATTGAAAATAAGCATACAAACACATCAGTAAAAAAACATCATTCAATTGACTCATTGTGTTTGCAAAATGGCTTTGAAATGTCAAAAAATAGCAAGAAAAGTTGCAAAAAACACAACTTGCGTTGAAACTTCTTCTACCTATATGCTTCTCAATCACTCATAACTCTTGGTATTGATATGAAATTTAAGCCATACAAACAAGACTAGTGTGCGCAACTTTTTAGATATTTTTTTATTGGAAACATATATTGTATGAAGAAGAAGCAAGCTGCCAAAGTTCATTGGAATCCAAAAATGTTGGGATTTCAAACTTCGAATTGCTCCCAAACATTCAAAACAACTTGAAATGACATGATATTTTTACCACAATAACTAGACTTCAAGGGAAACATTATTTGACAAATTTGATCGGAAAAATACATTGGATGGAGGAGAAAAATGCCCCCAAAGTTGCAGCCATCAAATATAGTGTGGTGAATTAAAATTGAACTTGTAAACGAGTGATTGTAAGAAACATTTGTCCTATTTGTCTCAAAAAGATCTAATTTAGTGAGTCCTATGACTTTTGGAATAACTTTTTAAATAAAATAAAATATGGATTATATGTTAAGCATTGAAAATAGGGTCCTTCTAGAAATTCAAACCTAGAAAATTTTATCTCTAAAAGTTATTTATAGAAATAGTACAATGGAAAATACTAAGAAAATGGACCCTTTTTGTTTGGTTTATAGAAAATAGTAAATAAATTCAAAAAAAATAAAAAAATAAAAAAATAAATATGGTTCTTCTCAACCATTTTCATCTTTAAGGAAAAAAAATTGTATTTTTTGCACTTGCGCAAAGGTATTGCACTTTGAGCACATGTGGAAGGTGGACACTTTATTATTTTGAGAAAATCTCTTTGTGCGCTTCTGTAATTTTAGTAAAATTCTATGTATTCAAATTTTGAGCTTCAAATTTGCATGTTTTGGGTCCAAAATAGGACTGTAACCCTCCAAAATGCCCATAGTGGACACCCAATTGGGAGTTGTTTAAAAACAGTAAAATAATTTTTAAAAACTCAAAAAATAACTCAATGTCTAAAACTACCTCATATACCTTCAGTTCAAATTCTACATGAAACATGCATACAACACAAAAGTTATGAGTGAAAAATCACACATTCTAGGCCAAGGGGACAAAAAAAAAGACTTTTGTTTCTTGTAATCATCCAAACCTTGAATGGCTTTCCAAAAATCAGTGCATCTTGGATTGATTTGAAAATTTTACCACTCAAACTAGAAGAGAGAGCGCACAATTTCCAATTAATTTATTGAATCTGGACATTGATGAATGCAAAAGTTACAACAATTTGAATTGGACTTGAAACTATGTGAGGATACTTTTGGTCCCCTAGGGCGTTTAGAGGTTACAGGTTAAAAGCACTAGCGGAAAAAAAGTCTCTCAAACTGAATTGCTTGAGTTGGAGAGAGTTTTCTTACCCAGCCATTGCTATGATCGGTTGTTGATGTACTCTACATACAGTTTATTTGCATACCCTGATAATAATAACTTAACTGGAGGCTTGGGAATTTAGTTGGTAACTGTCTCTTCAGAGCTACTTACTTCTGCATCCATTGCTGGAGTAGAATAGTTGCAATATTTACTGGGGGTGAGCTTAAATATATCTTACCTGTTGTAAGTTAATACGAAGTTAATACAAAGTTAATACAAAGTTAATACAAAGTTAATACAAAGTTAATACAAAGGTAATATGAAGTTTACATTCCGTTCTTGTAATGTTAGTTAAACTCACTCAGGGCTCAGGACACTTAAGTTAGTAGAGAGAGTGGAACTGAATGTCAAGCCATTCATGTCGATTGATGCCATTGATGTTCATGTTGAGTGATGTCAAGCAGGACGGAGTTAGGACAACTGATGGAATGCAAGTTTGGGGGTAAGTTACTTGGGGGTGTAGTCGTGTTCATCAGGTTGAAGGGACTGAGGGCTCTGAAAGGAAATGATGGATCACTGACTGATCACAATCAAGCCTCCGAGGGATGGAGAGAGGGAGGGAGACGAGAGTTGCATGCACCTCAGTCACCGGATATTTCAGTAAGCAGGAGTAGGAAAGTAGATTTTAAAAAAAACAAAAAAAAATGACATCTAAATGGCATCCTCGCCCCTATAACAGTGAAAAATCATTTATTTATTCATTTATTTTTGTGTCACCTATAGGTGAATGAAGGGGATAGCTAGCAATCGAAATTATATTTTTCCCTCGAAGTATGAATTTTATAGCCCCCAGAACAACAAAGAAAAACATCCATAATGGTTAATGTACTCAGCTCAAATAGTCAAAAAAGAAATCTCTTTCAAAAGAAGGCCATAGAATGTTTACATTATGAAATGGTTTGAACTTGAATTCAACTCATAGCCAAAAGGACACTGAACTTGGAATTGGCAAACTCTCACCGCAACAACTCAATGGCAAAGTTTCACCATTCACTCTCTCTGAATGAAAAACGCGCATGTTTATGTTGAATAATTCATGTCTTCTAGCTGCTTCCATTTTCCCAGAGGACACTCAGTGCGACAGTGTAGTTCTGGCAGATCAGAGTTAAGTTGGATTTCCTCACTGCTACACATTCAGCAAGCAGTGGCCATCTCTCCAGTTAATTATGTGAAGCTTTTTACCCCAAACATGCAAAGTCATGCAAGCACAATCTGATGAACATGTACCATCCCCATCCCCAATTCACTATCCTCATGACAAATGAAGCAGCCAAGTGATCAGCATGTAACATACACTTTCCTTGTCACTGGCACAAAGACTTTGTTACCACCTTTGTTATTATTCATTTCAGATGCTACAGATAGATACCCATGAACAGTATATAAGTATGTAGAATTCTTTGACACAGCAAATATTCACAACATCGAATACGCCACCCAGAAACCAGCCAAAAAGACTCTGCAAGCCCATGAAAGAAAAAGACCACCAACTCCAGACTCTGCAACATCTCCAAATGCTCAATTATTGTCAACTTCCAAGGCAGGAGAATGGAAGCTCTGTTGTGAGAGCATGCAGCGCCTGATATCAATAGAGAAACGACAATAGCAACACATTTGCATTGCAATGGGTGGCCTGTACATTTTTTGTGGTGGTGCTCTACCGTAGCTTCAATGGAAGAGGAATAAAAACACTCCCTACAGGCTCAAATCTAACTTGAAGATTCTTCCCCTAAATCGATCAGTGACCCTATGTACCAAGTACCAACGGAAGCTCAAAATTTATCAAACCATGGACCATCTGGAATTCAACTAATACTTTACAAAGGGAAAAAAAAAAAAAATGGAGGTTCAGAATAACGAAGTCAGAAGCAGGGTACACGACGTAAATTAAATTCTCAGTACCACTGCTACTCCTGCTCCTGCTGCTGCTGCTACTGCTAGTACTACTACTACTACTACTACCGGTTGTCATGTTTGTTCATCTGCATCCCTCCGTGGCAGCAACGAGATCAGTGAAGGAAAGAAAATGAGGTGACAACTAATTCCAAGGCGGCGTGTAGAGATGATGAATGGGGAGAAGTATGTACTTCATTACGATACAAAAGAGGGGGCCAACTCGAAGATGGTGATGGCGGGGAGATAGAGCTGGGGGTGGAAGATAAGTAAGATTCCGAAGTCACGAACCAGAAGAGGAGAAGCTATGATCTCCATCTCAAAGATTGGTCTCAATGATCCCTCACAAAAATTGCTGCCAAGCTCCTGCATGGCAACTCAAAATGGTGGTGGTTGTCGACAATTTTCCCTCAAATTAAGGCCTCCAAATGGTAACATCCGACGAGCTTCAATCTCAATGGCAAAACTGCTCTTGCATTGCATCCGAAAACGCAGAATTCGCCTCACTCGGCCATGAAAGCCCAGCTGGCTCCAGGGAAGAAGCTGGGTTCGGGTGCAGACTGCTGGTCACYATCGCGGCTGGTGCAGCGGCAGCTGGCCATGTCTGCGCACAGTTCAAGTCAAACGGACGAGCCAAGCTCGCCAACTGCGACTGCTGCTGAAATCCTTGAGCGTCGCAATTGCTGCTATTGCTGCCTATCTGCTCCAACGCCTGCAAAACGGAACTCACTCATATTCAGAAAACAAGCTAGGTCAGGACAATTGTACTCGGGATCGACACATGGACTTCGAAAGAAGTTGAAGATGGGTCACGAGTGAGAAGCYGTTTCGTTTGCCGTGGATTTGTGGGTACCTGAAGCTGAAGCTTRAGGAACTTGACGTAGTGGATGGCTTCGTCGAGCATGGACGCCGTGTCCATCTTGGTGCCGCCCGGGACCAATCGCTGCAAAACGCGGATGCGGTCGCTGATGCGTTCGCGGCGCAAACGCGCGGCCACGCTTTGCGGGTCTTTGGAGATTCGGACGTTGCGTCGCTTGGGGCGCGTGCTGGCGATTTCTTCCAAGCTGGGCACGGGTTGCGAGGCGTGGCGGAAGAGAATGGCGCGCATGCTCGCGAGCTTATCCATGTCGACCACGGGAGGCGGGGGTGCCATCGCCGTCGCGAATGCCATCTCCCCAGTTGGAAAAGGCTCTTGCACTTGCCTTTTGGGCAGCTTCGTCGACCTGTGGTGGATCTGCTCCATCCACTCGCCATCTTCGTCTTCAAAGCGGCTGCGTTTGAAGCAGCCCTGCGAGTCGTCGCTCTCGCGGAGTGCGTTCGGGGAAAGCGGGCCGCCGGGGCTCTCCATTCGCAAGTAGTCGTKCTTGTTCATGAGAGAGGTCCCCGTGCTGGTGGTGCGGTCCAGCATGGGGGTCAAGACGGGTGACAGGGGGCCACCTCCGAGCGCCGCGATGCAATTGATTTGCAGATTCTCGGGYGCCGTGTTGCAATCGTCGTCGCTGGTGGAGTCCGCCATGCTGGAACTTTTGCTGCCCGAGTGGAGGAGCGTGTCTAAGCTGTTGCTATTGTGGTTGCGGTTGTGCAGGTTGTTCCCCTGGGGTTGTTGCAAAGGGGAGGAGTCCAACATGGACTGATCCGCGGCATTGGCTTGCTGCTGCACGATGGCTTGCAGAAGCGCTTGCTGCTCCATCATCTGCGGAAACATAGACTGTGACGGCGCGTGCGGGAAGAACAGCGGACTCATGGAAGGCTCCAGAATGGGCTGATGCGGGGTGCCCCAACCCGAATTCGGCCTGCACACACAAATGCTCCCACGTCATTTCAAATTCTCGACCGGAAGTCACTCTCATGGGGCATGAACTACAAACACCGGAGTTCTCACGATGATCGCGAAAACACAGACTCCCAGCAAGCTCCAGACGAAAATTGCGTCCTACAAGCGCGACGAGATTTCTACAGCGTCGCATTCGTCACAGACGGTTGGTGAAAGGACGGCCGGGTTACCATTTTTCCATGGACCTCAGTCCGCCGCGATCATCCGGTCTTTGCAAACTGAGCGTCATCGCGACGAGACAGGATTACTCGATCGGTCAATCAATCAATCAGTGCAACTCCTGCACTTGTGGTTCCCGTCTTCAGATTCTCCAGCCTTCAAAGTGTAGCTTCTTCCTCCAAGAGCGCACCTTTCAACCCTTCAACACTCGCTTCCTCTACAATCGTCAACAAAAGCATGCACCATTGCCTGCTGCAACCCACATGTCCCCGTTCTCATGGGAATCCCCTCGCTTCCCTCTCCAAAGAACGATCGCTCCAAGATCACGTGATGAACGCACTCAGCAAGCGAATGCAGATAGATACCAAAGAAACCAAAGTCTCAAATCAAAAAGAAGCTTCCCAGCTGCGTGCCACAACTCCAGCTGCACCTCTCGTCAAGAATGTTTGCTGTGTGCACACCACAATCGCTAAGTCATTGCAAACAATGGTGGCTGCCCCGGGTTTCCAAACAAGAAAATTTCCAAGACCTCCCAAGGATCGAGAACCGTGAGCTTCCCCCACTTCATGACACCATTCTCAAGCTTCTTACTCCGTGCATGTGCAAATTTCGACACCCAACAAGCTCCCTCGCAGCTTAAACTTCCCCTACGACAACCGTCTCTTCTCGTCTCGTCTCGTCTCGTCTCGTCTTCCCCACCCAGCTGGACCGCAAGCTCGCCGAAAGGGTATTATAAAATGGGTGGAAACTAGGGGCTACAAAATACAACTTCCGAATTGCGGCACAAGGGGCCTAGAGTGGCGATGGCGGATTTGGAATTGGGCTGCCTCGGGACTCGAAACTCGGGACTCGGGACGGAAGGAGGAAGGAGGCGGATCTTTGGCGTGCGAAGCTTTTTAGGGGAAAGACGTCGCCTTTTATTTATTTAGCGGGGGGTCTGTATTCTTGGCTTGCGCAGCACACGGGGATAGGGGGTGGCCGTGGGAGAGCGCCTTGGGTTTCGCAGCTAAAGTGACTAGTGGAAGGAGTGTCAGAGATCATTTTAGTATATTAAAAGTATGTAAGTATTTTAGTATATTATTAATATTTACATTTTAGATATTATTTTTTAGAATTAATTGGTGAGTTTTCGAAGTGACTCGTGTGGGGTTGTAATACGCGGTCTGATGTTGGCTCTCGTTCCGGTAATCCGGATGATCATTGCGAGTTACTACAGGAGCCAAGTGGGGGTCGGTTTGGTGGGCGCTTAAAGCAAAATTAGTGTTACTGCAAAATTTTAGTGTCATTCCAAACAGATTTGGTGTGRAGATTAGCAACATCGGTAGTAACTGAGGGTAAGGTAGGAGGTCCATAAAGCGCCCATCTAACTGTATTGTGGCAAGGTGAAACTGCTTGAAATAAGTATCAGTAAATTTTCTTTGAAAGACAAGCGGAATTGGCATCTAACCCAAGTCGTTTCATATTTTTTGGAGCTTGGTGGAATTACTTGTGATTTTTTGAAGTTGCAGAAAAGTGCATTTCAATGGGCTCTAAAATCGACCACCTCCTCAAATGTAGATTGCTTCTACATTGGAGAGTGCAAAATGTACCTCCAAAGCGTGATTGGTTTTTGAACCTGCTCCATTTTAGGACCTCCTACTTTAGTGCTAGTGTGACTTATGCCATTGCCACAGTCAAAATTAAAGTAAAAGTAATTTTCTAATTTTTTAATCCATAAAAACTTTGAAATTCAATAACTTTCACTCTATGAGTTGGAAAGACACAAAACAAAGCCCGTGCACCCCTCCCCGCCGAGCGCTTTCCAACAACATGAAGAATGCGTCCAAGGGATGCACGGTCCGGGAGATCTTATCGTAACAAACAAACAATAACAGTGTAACCACGAGGCTCTACCATAGGTTAATTCATTCACTAGTTGGACCTCACATTTTCACTCCAATCCTAATCTCGTTGTGCAGTGTGAATGAGATTGTAGATAGGATTTGGAAATTGAGATTTCAAAACCAGAGTCAATGCCATAGTCTTTTGGACATTGACAAACAAAACAAAACAAAGCAAACAGCCAAACTTAAGGTATGGGTCTAAATGCTCGTAACACGACCATTCAAGAACAGATCACCATTGGGGGGAAGCTAAACTCATTGAAACAATTTTGAATAAATTTTCTTAGTAAGAAAATTGGAATTGGCATGTAATCCAAGTGTTTTAATATTTTTGGACCTTCATGGAATTAGTTACAAATTTTTGAAGTTGAAATGCAGTGGTTAGTATATTGGTTCATATATTTGGCCCCAATTATATCCATTCAAGCAKCCAAATCTATTTAGAAATTTGACAAAATTAGTGCATTAGTGTCATTRRAGGTAAYGTGTCAATACATGATTGGTGAATACTTTGGTGCTAATAGATACATAAAAAGATGGTTATGGGTTGTTGATAGGGTGTTTATGACTCTAATCTATAGGCGGTTTGGTATTTTTAAGGCTCAACACTTCAAAAATTCATGAAAATTACAATTTTGATTAAAAAATTATATTTCCACCTAAGTATGACTCATGAAACAAGTGCATATCTTTGAAAAATATGTTCTCCTTTTTCAAATTGGTCCCAACATAGTAATATTGCAAATCAAGGTGGTAAGAGGCTTGTCTACCTTAAAGAGGTACAAAATTGGGAGCTTTGATGTACTCTTCAGATGTGGCCGGTGCGTGTGGTGGTCGTCTATCCACTATAAGAAACCCGCATTTTAGTTGATGTAGACAAATTTTATCAGACGGATTTTTGTGGACATTGAAGGTGATGTATCGTGTTTTTATGTCACCATTGATATTACATGAAATGTTTTTGATGACATAAAAACACGATACGTCCCCTTCGATGTCCACAAAAATCCGTTTGATAAAATTTGTCCACATCAACTAAAACGCGGGTTTCTTATAGAGATCCTATTGCAAAACAGTCAACGAAGCACACCAAGAAGGACATGCACTTTTACATTGTTGCAACATTATATTAATAACATTTCATCTTTCAATTTTTGAAACTCCCTCAATTTTCATGAAATGTATWTTTAATTTGCTTTGAGTTTTCAATGGAAAAAAGAAGCTCACTATATACAATAGGGGTGGTAGGAGTTTGAACAACCTATKTGGAATATCTAAATTAGAATTAATAGGAACTCCTMCAAATTCAAGCTCACATATATCCCTCATAAGTTGGGCTACCTCCTACCACCCCATCTRTACATAGTGAGCTTCTCTTTTCACTTGGAAACACAAACTAAGTTGAAAATATCTATTTAAGTAAAGGAGACTTTACTGTAGTCTTTGAAAATGCCTTTGAACATTTCATTTGTTAATTTTTTTAAAATGGAGTTTAATTTGACATCCAACTCGGGGTCAAAAAGACAATTATCCCCCATACTAAGCTAAGACCAAAACACTTCATTTGGCTATGTACTCGCCATATTTGGCCGTRAACAACCATTTTCTAGGCCTTGCCTTACCTACCATGGGGCACTGACTTTTGTCTGGTTTGACCAGTTACCTAGTTTGCGCCTTCTACAGAGTGCTCTAAAAGATATTCTCGTAATCCCATTCCTAAGGATGGTTTGAGTGGATTTCTTAGCAGCTTGTTGCTTACAAGTTATGTTATTTTATTTCCACTCATGAGGGTTTCCTATTGCTTACAATATTCACTATAAGAAAACAGACTGTATTGTGATGTCGGAAAAAACAGGCTCAGTTGTTTATTTTGACGCGTTTTTAATCAATGTTGACGTCTCTTAAAATTCATTATAATGGACGGGCAAAAAACGAGTAGAAATCTCAAAAGGACGTTTTTTTTTACATCACTCCAAACATGGTCTTCCAAAGTCTCTAGAATGTGCCATGTGGCGGATAGCTCAGCGCCACATAGGAGGCGATTTGGCAGGAAGAGCCACGTCGGATTTTTTTCCATCCAATCTGTTGTTGATGTGGCACTTGACATGGCATCTGACGTGGCAATTGGAAAAGTGATGTGGCATGCATAGTCAGCATACTTTCATGCTATTAGAGGATTTATATATTTTTTTTTTGAGACGTCATCTTAGACATCTAGATGTTTTTTTAGACATCAATTGTAACTAAAAAACAAAGTCAATAAAAAATAATTATTTAAAAAAAATAAAAAAAATAAAATAATAACAAGCAAAATTCTTAAATTTAGCAAGAATTAAAGAAAACTTACCATTTACCATCAAGAGAATTTTTGATGGCAAAATGAAGGAATTAATTCATTAAAGATTAGTGAGAATAAAAGGTAAGAGGTCATACTTATATATCCATTCTCTGCCCACGGTGAGACAAAAGATATGGGATAATTAGAATATGGCAACTTGACTATAGGATATGTCGATGTTGTTTTAGACGTCGGGTTGTTGTTTSAGACATCTAGATGTTGTTTTARACGTCRAGTTKTTGTTTYAGACATCTAGATGTTGTTTTAGACATCTCGATCATGTTGTTTAAGACATTTTACATTGAACAYAGTTCTTGCTTTACATATCCCATATGGATTGTTTTTCTTCCTACCACCCCACTTGTATAAAGACCATCTCTTTTCATCCATGGTGCACATCCATCCATTTACCTTTTGGGGCAAAGCATGCCATGTCACCCATGTGACTGCCCATTTTCTAAATTTTTTACATATGGTCAGCATTTTACCATAGACCGTAGTAATTTTTACTAACTTATCCATGGTCAAAATGGGTCAACTTGCTGACGTGGCAATCTCTATTTTTGGAGATGTCACAATAAACAACAAACTTGTTTTTTCAAACATTGTCAAGAACATGTCTGTCTATGGTGACATCTGCTCGTTTTCCAACTTAGCCACACATGTTTACCGCAACCTCACATCAAATTAACACTTTTGCATCCGTTTCAAAAAAATGCATGACGTCTCAAAAAACAGAATACGTTTTTTGACAACAACACCTAAAATGTGAGTTTCTTATAGTGCACCTCCAAATAACCGAAGTTTTCACTATGAAAAATAGAGTATTCGACATATAAATTCCCTATAATCTTGTAGAACCAAGTTAGTCACACAAGTTAGTCACAACTGACGAGCAATAACTTACGTATTAACTTATAGTAGTTTTCTTAGGCTAGGGTGAATTGGCCCCTTGCTCGACCGCTCGAAGTCATTCCAAGGGTGCAAGTAAAATAAATAAATAAACAATTTTGTGCTTAATTAATTTACTTGGTATATCCCTCTCAGCTAATTTGGGACCTCTAATTGCAAATATGAATTCAAAATTTCCAAATTTTATTATGCGTGAAAAATAAAAAAAAATTCAGGGTTTTCCTGAGGGGCCGAGCAAGCAGAGGGGTCAGTTCACCCCGGCCTTTTCTTTGGACTGCGCCATGATACCGGTAATGCATTGAAATACAATGATTAACATCCCATTAAGTCTTTAATTAAATTTTAAAAAATGTAATTAATGATTGCAATCACAAGTAGCACTACGTTGCAAAAGCCAAAACGTGAAAGAATCTGCCATTGGCTAACTTTGTTTACTTCTGGAGCCTGGCAGTACCCAAGGCTACGGTAGAGTACTACAATACAAATTACAATATGAAGTTTACTATAAGTGAACATSYAAGCGATTGCAATATTGGGAGACTTTCCATACTGGGACGGAGGTACCAGGCAAATTCTGTCTCCTACAGTAGTATAATATGGATTTGGGCACTAAACAATATTATCAAGTATTATATGAAATAAACTCCCAATCACTGTTGCAGTACCAAATTCTGTCTTCAGCAGTAAGGGAGTATGCTCCAAAAGCGACCATTTAAGTGCTGGTCCACTTTTTTCGTAAATATTTGAGGACAGGAATATTTTTAGCTCATTTTTAGGAGAAAGAAAAAAGGATGTGGAACTTAGCACAAGTGGTTTCATATTTTTCCAAGCATTTTTGAATTACATATGAATTTTCAAAGATTTGTGGCATAGGCACCTATTTGTGACGAGATTTGTGACCATAGGTCTTCCAAAATCTGTCCACTTGCAACTTGTAAAGAGATGGGAGGAAATGAAAGACAATGATTGGCTCTTGCAATAAAAAAGTATTTTTTCTTGATTCACTCAATGGAGAATATGGTCCATTTAACCCCTAAAGGACCATTTGTTCCTTCGAGGGACAAGGTAGATTTTGGGCATGTACCTAGGGGCTCAATTTTTGTCCCAATTTTTTGAAACTTTTTTTGATGATAGAAAAACTAATTAGCTTCATGGGAATATAATTTTTTTTCTCAATTGGTGCCCGGGAACAAAAGTTATGCCCAAAACAAGTCAACACAGGGGAGAGGGGGGGGAGAGGGGGGAGAGGGGGCAACAAAAAAAAGTTTCAAAAATTTGATTTTTTTTTTTTTTGATTTTTTTTTTTCATAGCTTATATTTTTGTCTACATGGAAAGCATTTATTCATTCCATTTGGATTTGTTATGAGAAAGCTATGGACAATCTTGTTTTTCGAGCAATTGGAGCATCTTCTTGAAAAAATAACTTGTAAGATTCAATTCTGAATGCAATTTTTACTATTTTAAGAAGAAAAAGGTTCCACATGGTTTAGTTTTCTTGCTAGAACAATCTCACCATTGTGATTGGTGCATTTGAATTCCACCTTAGAAATATTAATAATTCAGATTTTCCTTCTATCTTGTACCTACTTCTATTTAACAATTTTTTAAAGAATAAAAATTAATTTTTTTTTGAAATTTTTTTTCCACCGTAGATTCTCAAGTCAATTCTCCACAAGAAATATTTAAAGCTCAAAACTCTGTAGTGCAAAAAATTAAAGTTAAGAAGGTTCCAAGTCAAATAATCTAGTCCTGCAGTGTGCTTCAAAATATGTTTTTTTCACTTTAAATGCAGATATCTTGCAATCGGTGAAGTCACAAATTCTGAAATTTTTTCGACACATCCTTGTACTAGTTAGGTGTAAGATCCTACGGTTAGATTTGCAAAAAAAACAATTTTCAATTTTTTTTTCTCTTTGTTGTAGAAATGGCAGTTTTGAGTGTTTTTTCATAGAAAAAAGGCCTTGTTCCTTTAGGGGTTAAGGATCACCTCATATCCATTCTAGAGCTATATATAGGGGCAATTTCAAGGAGATGGTCGTTTTTAGAGCATACTCCCTTATATGGATTTGCAACAACGATTGGGAGTTTATTGTAAGTTAACCCATAATAAAGGTTGAGGCCCTTTTTCTTGTGAATGAATGAGAGAGCATCTTTGAATGTAAGATAGAATTGCAACTATTCATCCTTGGAATGAGGGGTGGAATGCGAAGATCTTCTAGAGTAGTTTGACTTCCAATGCTAACTTTTGAATATTTCCAAACCAATGATTCTCAAAATATTAAAATTCATTATTTTCACGGTGACCCACCTGTTGTTTAAGGGTTAACCCTTAAATGATGGACCTATTACCATGGGAAAAATGCGGTTTGTGGATTGTAGACCGCCAAGTGTTGGACAATGAGAAGTTAAACCGAGCAGCACCTAAAAATGACGGCAACACCTAAAAAATTGATGAAGGCATAAGAGGACTTGTTAGGATGGGCATGAATTTCCGTGACTTTGTGTTAACAATTTATATTACTTAAAAATAAAAACACATTCAATGACTAGGATCAAAGCACATCTCTACTTTCATGTTTACGAAAAAAATGGATAAAAAATACCTTTTGTGCATCTACTACAATTGATTTCTGTCATCCAAAAGACTCAAAATGTCCCTGTCGTCCTTTAAGGGTTAAGTGAGTTTCAAAAGCTTCGTCTTTGGAAGTTCAACAAGTGGTTTGTAGAAGGATTGACCGATGTGCTTTGTAGGTGCTCACGGCTGGGGTGAACTACCCCCCCACACTTGGCCCCATGAGAAAATGCTAAATTTTTTATTTTCCAAGCATGATAAGATTCGCAAATTCTGAATTCATATTTGCAATTAGAGGCCCCCAAATGAGCTTAGAGGAGTGTACAAGGTAGATCAATCAAGCACAAAACAAGGGGCTTTATATTTTATTTGCACTCATGGACTGACTTGGAGGGGCCAAGCGAGGGGGCCAAATTACCATGACCATGCTGATTTAGAATTTATCTAAGGTAGAAACACCCAAAAGCATCCATGTTCTCATTCATGTATCCCTAATCTACCACTAAATGTGTCCTTTGACTTTCAATAATGTGTCCTTTAAATGCTTAACTCTATTTTGTTGACGCATTTGAAGGATGCATATTTAAGCTTTGATTTGTTGACTACTCATTTTGCATATTTTGGTTTAGGGTAAACCTATGTGGTCTAGGAAGTTGGCACCTTGAAAAATCCTAGAAATTACATACCACATCTAAAAAATCTATTTTTGTTAATATGCATGATTTTCACTTCCTAATGCTGTGCAAACTTTATTATAAATAAGGTGCCTACAATTGTTTTGAATTGCTTATATTAATGTTTGGGGGTGTTTCCACCGTAAAGTAACTGCATCTAAAATCATGCACGAGCACGCCTAGGATCTTGAGCCCATGAGCTCAAGATACATATCCTAAGTTATTGATACCTACATTATAGGCACCTTTTGTGGTTGTAGAATATTTATATTATAGGTGTATGTTGTATATACCTATGCTATAAGCACCTTCCATGGTTGTAGAATATTTATATTATAGGTGTATGNGGTTGTAGAATATTTATATTATAGGTGTATGTTGTATATACCTATGCTATAAGCACCTTCCATGGTTGTAGAATATTTATATTATAGGTGTATGTTGTATATACCTATGCTATAAGCACCTTCCATGGTTGTAGGATGTTCATATAAAAATGCTTAATCATATTATGGATGTCTATGTTTTAGGTACCTATGTTATAGGCACCTTCCATGGTTATAGTGTATTTATATTATAGGTACCTATGTTACAAGCACCTTCTAGTTATGGGGTACTTATATTATAATTATATTATAAATATGTATATTATAAACACCTTCAATAGTTGTAGAATAGCTACTTACACCTTGGCTCAAAGTTCATAGGTTTGCATTCTTAGGCTCACATGCTAGCATTGTTGTAAAATCATGTCAGTAGTTAGTCTTTTGAGTGGATAGTACGAGATTAGAGGTTTTCAATTAGTGATTAATTTTTATTTAATTACCCACTCTACAAGGCTTTGTTTTCCCTCTTTCTTGTATTTTCTAAAATGTCTAGCAATCCATATGGGTATATGCCAATCTATATGTATTCCATAGGCATTTTTTGTCATGGTAGCCATACTTGTCTTCTATATTCATATTCGTATCCGAGAGTGACGGCCAAGATTGCCTTCCACAATGGCAATCAACGGTGATAATTTATGTTTCAAATTAGAGATCAATGGCATTAGAGGGGGGGGGGGGATTTTCTTTAACAATATCAATGGCTCTAGGAGGTAAGCTATGAGGGTTGATCCAATTGGGATTTGAGAAAAAATGATCAAGAAGTTTTTCTTGCTGACAAATGCAAATGGTTGTTCAAATTTTGGAGGCATGATGATTTATTCAAGCTTAAATATGAAATAATTTTGTATGTGTTCCCAATTTATTTCTTCAACATATTAGGAAGAGTAACAAGTTGTAGGATCTACACATTTTTGTGTAAAAAGTTTGAAAGATGAAATTTAACCATTTGGAAAGAGCTGAAAATGCTTCTTTTTGAAATCCAAGTTTTGTGATCTTGCAATTGGTAAGGTGTTACAATTATTTAGGAGGATGTACTCTAAAAAGTTGACTAAAGAATCCTACGAATGTAGTTGTAAATTGATAATAAAAATGAAGATTTTAGACTTGCTTTAGGTATGAGCACTTTGAAGCAATTTTGGGCCCAAATTTTGATAAGTGGATTAAGCTTTTTCAATGTGGATGGGTGTAGGAACAATTGGAACTATAATAACTTAGATGAACATTTGGCCCCAACAAAAGATGAATTTGAAGAGAGCTTCACCGAAAATTGTCTTGTTCCAAAGTCACTACCTCCACAACATTATAAATGAACCCACATACCATAGCTTGAATTCATCTTTGGTAAGAAATAAATAAATAAATTTGAACCAAATGGTTTGGAAAATTATAAAGCCACTTTGCATAATCCAGGAAAAGTATAAATAATGAAAGTCAAACTTGTAGGATTTGATCCCATTACATGTCCACTAAATAATAAATAATGCAATTTATCCATTCTTCTAACTTTGCATCACTACAAGAGAAAGGGGTGTTTTAAGTATAGTCCTAGAGATAAGATTTTAAGTAATGACTTATAAGCAATCTCTTAAGTAAAAATTTACTAAAAAACCATGTCTTTTATATAAAACTTTACATAAAAGACATGATTTTTTAGTAAATTTTTACTTAAGAGACTGCTTATAAGTCATTACTTAAAATCTTATCTCTAGGATTATGCTTAAAACACCCCTTTTTCTTGCAGTGCATGAAACCCACAACTCTCACTTTCCTATGCAATGAAAAAAATGATTCAACTTTCCAAGATTATATGAAGGATTGCCAAATAACCTTTTGGTAAAAATGAAGTGCTAAACCAATCCTTTCAATTTTAAATAATTATTTGATAAAAATGTGCCCACCGAAGTGATTCCATGCTACCACATTGGTTATCCAGAATGGTCACCAACTCACATATGTTTCTAGCTTCTACTAACTTATTCCCATATACAAAGAATTACTCCGTTTTGATGGCCATTTTATAAACCTTATTCACCTATGGGTTATCCAAAATAAAGTGACAGTGTGTTTGAATCAATATGTATCAAATTCCAAAGGTAATAATCCACAACAATTATATTACCTTTGTTTTAGAGAGAGAAAACAAGAGAATACACAAAATTGATGATTATATATTTGTAAGCTATTTATTGTAAGGGCACATTGTTCAGCGTATTACGTTAACTCAATAGGATGATTACTATCCAAGGAATAACTCACATCAATAGATACGAGCTACTATCTATTGGTTATAAGTCCATGTCATAGAGTCTACCATAAATAGTATAACTATTTCCAACAAACTCTTCATTCATATTGGTGATACATTAGGTTTATCTTCTCTTCTTCAACATAGACTAGTATGCATTGTGCCATTGCCACAAAAGTAAAAATATTTTTTCAATTTTTCTAMATGCCACAAATTTCTACATGTATACCAAGTGGCCACAAGTGTTCCTTCAAGGTGGTATGAATGATGATGTGTCCACCCTCACATCCACCTCATTAGTATTAGAATTAGTAAAAAAACTCAATACCTCTTCATGGGTTCATTTTCCTTTGCCTAATGAAGCCTATATGTCTTGTATGACTCTCTCCAACAAAATCTTCATTCATGTCAGTCACACAATTAAAGGAACTCTTCTTTTCTTTGACATATGCCTTGTGCCATTACCACAAAAGTATAAACAAATTTCCAACTTTAATATTCATAAAAATTTCAAATTTCAAAATCTTTTCTATTGTGAGTCCAAATGCCATGTAACAAAGTCCACACACACCTCCTAGCAGAGAGCCTTCCGGTGGTAGCAATAATATGATTGAAAGACTCATACTTCCATAGATCTCACCCGAGATCTCTCCATAACAAACAAAACAAAACAATCTAATTTAATGTATGGATTGTGGTCATGACATTGTAACATTTGTGGTGTACAATATAGGAATAGTGTTGTTCGATTGGTTGCATGCCTCATTCGGTTTCATACTACTAAATTATTCATCCATACTAAAAACATCCTCAATCTGACTTGTATGAACGCACAACAACGACAAGTTCTAAACGGGTTATAGAAAAGCAACATATCTTTGTTCCAATGCAAACCACACCTTCCACTTTAATTTCACAAATGCGGCACTTCTTAGCTCCCACAAGGCAAAAATTCACCATTTGTTGTGCCCTCCAAATTCCAAATGTCTGCACTTCTTTGTCAACACCAATAATATCAATGACTTGGCACCCTCCTCACTTCCTACATTATCACTTTATATCTACACCCGTCGCAGTTGCAGTCCCGCACTGTATCAAACTATTTGGGGTTTTAACTGTCATCGCATGGTTGAGGTGCATGCGACAAGAAGAGTCTCAATAAGAAAAAAGGGATGTGAAGAGAAATTGCATGTTCTGTTGCAGTCCATGGTTGGCAATGTAGGATTGAGAATGCTCCTAAGAAATAAAGTCCATGCACCCCTCATAGCAGAGAGCCTTCTAATGATACCAAGAACGAAACTAGAAGACGCATTATTCCAGAGATTTCACCGTAACAAACAAAGCAAAACAATATAATTTAACCCCTATAGTCTCAAGGCCATTTTTCCATCAAAAACCACTAAAGACTACCATTTTTGTTGCATTCACCCAAGAAAAAAAAGAAAAAAAAGAAAAAAAAGAAAAGCTCAAAAGCTTACCGTAGGATTTTGTGTTTCACTTGTCTTAGATCATGTGGTAAAAATTTCATGAAGTTTGACCATATAGATTGGAAGATATAAGCATTCAAAGTTGAAAAAGAAAGTTTTTTTGAACACTAGCCTACAATTTCAGATGACTTTGACCGCCATTTGTGGAAATTTTATGCACTATAGACTTTGAATTACATTTTTTTTTCTATTGAAGAGTTGAGTTGAAAGTATAGAATTTCTTTTTCAAAAACTATACACGTGATTTTCATTCTCTAAAGATTGTTAAGTAGAAATAGGTCCAGGATTGAAAGAAAAACTAAATGGGTTAATAGCTCTAAGATCGGATTGAAATACAATAATCCCAATGGTGAGATAGTTGTAGAAAGTAAACTTCACCTTCTCCAACAATTTGTATTGAAAAATTGTGAAAATTGCATTCGGAAATGAATTCTATAAGTTTCATTTTTTCAAGAAGATGCATAAATTGCCTGAAAAACAAGATTGTCCATAACTTTCTCATTACTAGTCCAAATAGATTGAATTAAAGCTTCACATGTAGACAAAAATACATCTTTTCAGAATTTTTTATTTTCATTTTTTTTATTGTCTGCCGAGTTCAATTTTGGGATGTTTGTGGTATAACGTCTGCTCCCAGGCACCAATTGAAATAAAAATTATATTTCCACAAAGCTAAGTAGTTTTTCTATCCTATCAAAAAGTTTCATAAAAAATCAAGGTCACAAGAACCTGCCCAAAATCTAATGTGACCCTTGAGGGGACAATGGGACTTTAGGGGTTAACCTTTTAAGGTCCAAGCATCCAAAAGTGGATGCACCTTGGTCAACCTCAACTGCAATTTTCAAAATGAATTTTTTTGAATTTTGATTTAGACTAAGAAAATGAAGCCTCGAAAGTTTTGTTTCTATTCCATTTCAAAGTTTTGAAAAAATTGAAAAATTGAAAAAGTTATTGCAATTGAAAGCTCCATATGTTAGAATCCAAATAACACAATATGGTGTGTTTTTCATTCAAATTTTCTTTTCTTGACATGAATTTTACTTTTAATCTACAAAATTATGTTCCTCATTCTAATATTTATTTATGGAAAAAATTACAGATTATTCTAAAATATATACATCAATTTATTTAATTTCATCTCCACCTTTAGCTTTAAAAATTCACAATAATTTGATTTTTCCATCAAAATTATTGAAAAAATATCATATACATAGAAAATACATTTGTGCAATAGCAATAGATATAAAAATTTATACATCAATTAAATAAAAGGATAAACTTGATTTAATAGTTGAATTTGACTTCAAGGTCTTTGTTGTGGTTGTTTTGGGTGTAAAAAATAAAATAAGCAATTGAAATTTTTTCACACTAACCTCCATTGCTTCTTGTACCCCTTGAAAAATTTCAAATAATTTGGGTTGTTTTTGTTATTTTTGTTCATATATGTACAATTTTTGCAGCAAAAATGATAACAATTACAATTTTTCACAAAATCAATTGAAATTTCTCAAAGTGGATTAAGGTAGGAGGCTCAAACTTTGACTGGTCATTTTGAACCAAACATGAAACAAAGGTACATTTTGCTTTCTTCAATGTACAAATATGTACAAAAAATGTACATTCTAGGAGGTGATCGCTTTCAGAGCCCTATGTGAATTTAGCTTAGACTTGATATTTGACCATTTGGCAATGGATCACGTTCTTTAGGGGTGAATATATATGGATATATGGATTGTAGTGTTGTGAAATGACTTGGGTTAGATGCCAATTCCACTTGTCTTCCAAGGAAAATTTACTGAAAATTATTTCAAGCAATTTCACCTTGCCAATATTCAGCTTTAGCCCTTACATGGGCGCTTTATGGACCTCCTACCTTACAAGGTAAATCATTAATCTGGGCCAAAATAGGGGTCTTTTTATTTTACTTGCACCCCCGGAATTACTTGGAGTGGCCCAGCGAGGGGCCAGTCCACCCGGGCCCTCTCCACTAGTCTGCCATGAAGTGGCCGAGCCAGTATGTTGATGAGTGCCCATGATCAGAACCGGCTTGCCATGAGGGGGGGCCAAGTAAGCATCAGCTGAAATGAAGGAAGTGACCATAATTTTGTCTGCTCAAAGTTACCATGGACGGGGTTAAAAATGCACCCGGCCAGCTCCAGGTTCCTTGGACTGCCCTCTTTTTTAGTAGTTAATAGTTAACAATCTTCTTTTTCATTTATGGAAACATGTTAAAAAAAATATGATTTGCATGCCAATGAGTGATGCCAATATACTACTGTAGTAGTAGTAGTATGCCTTAAGTTAGAGATACTGTAAGTTACTGTACTGTGGCAAAATTCATCCTCCYCCCCCCCCCCCTCCCCTCCCCTCCTGCACCAGAATCTACAGTAATTATCTAAATGAGCGGAGACTGTACGTATTATTATTACTGCCCCTGTTTTTTGTTTTTTATTTACACAAATAAAGGAGTACCTTTATTGCAGGAAAGAAATACAGGAGCCCAGCCGCAAGCGACCTGGGTCGCAAGAAAAGCAAAAAAAAAAGGAGAAGGGAGAGAAAAGGAGAGAAGAATACACAAGGCGCCGGGGCAGTGCGGCTTCACTGCCCCTGTTTTCAGATTTGTAGACCTACACCCACTGATGCATTTTGTACACCTAGACTACAAAAGGACAGAATGGACAAAATGTTCTGACTGGAAGTGCAATACAAAAATTGTAGGAAAGAAGTCAATGGAGTGTTTTGATATGTTATGTTTTGATTATTTATTTTGATTATTTTAAAAGTTTTTTAACCTACAGTAAAAAGCAAAAAACAAAAACTTTGACATAAAATCTATTCACAAGATTGCAAACCAGAATAGGGAGAACTGAATGAAAGTTCTTAGGTCCCTTTTGCTCCTCTAGCAAGAAAGAGGGACCCCCAACATGGCAACTTCTCATCTAGTCAATGACTCTTTGCAGATTAAACTAATAAAGTCATTCCTATGCATGCAAGGAGGGAGATTTATCCCAATCTCAAAGGAGGGTTTGGTTTAGGTTGGTTATCAATGTTAAGGGAATATGGCATTAAAATATTTACATATTCTATTATTCACTCCAATTCTGTTGGTTGGAATCTGGGCAAAATCCCTCCAAATTTGTTATTTGTTTTATGTGACCATCTCTGCTACAGTAAGTTATTCTATGGAATTTCCACTCAGCAGCAATCATCGAAATCCCACAGCAATTGGTGGAGGCTTATAATTGAGCTTAGATTTGAGAGATCTGGAACCTGAAATTGATAGCAGCAGCAGCAGCAGCCCGGTTAGTTTATTGGACCCTGAATGCAATCATCACATGGGCAGATGGGCTCATGGGAAGTTGATTCCATCATCACAGACTAGAACTGCACATAAAATGTGAGGAAATACATTCAAGTAACTATGTGGAATAAAAACTATACAATTTTAGTACAAAGTGGAAGTACCCAAAACCGTGAATATACTGAGCAATTCAGAATAGTTAGTATGTCACATTTTCCTGAAATTAAAGTTTTTTTTGTAGAATTAGCAAGTGGAAATCATAAATATTAAAAAAAAAAAAAAAAAAAATCAGATATTGTATGTAATTTCTATGATTTTTCAAAGTACTGACTCTGTAGACCATTGAAATTGTCACATAATTAGGTGGACCCAAATCTGAAATATGTGAAAATCAATCAACAATTAACAAATTATAGTTAAGTATGTGTTCTTCAAATGTGTGAGCAATTCAAAGTTAAGCATTTGGAGGACACATTAACCAAAGTCTAAGGACACAATTTAGGCGTAGTCTATGGTATAAGAATGGGACTAGGGACTCCAATAGGTGTTTCTACCTTACTTTTGCAATCAAACACATAAAAAAGGGGTTTTAAAGTGACAAAACTATTAAAAAGACTTATAGATGGAAAATTGTAGATGTTTGAAACACGATATACAACCCCATGACACTTCAATAGCTATTAAAGTACAACAAAGGTAGATATTTATATAGTGTGAAATTTCAATTAATTAGTATGAGTCCTTTAATAACCCTTAATTCAATGTAGTATGGTGAATTGATGCTTCATGATTTTTTTGTGTTTGATTCTCATTTTAGTTTTAAAAGCATGAAAAGCTTGATTCTAGATCCAACATTGTGCTTTTAATTCTTGTGTCTTGGACATGAGAAGTGTATAAATTGACGATTTTATATTATTTTGTCAATATTCATACCAGCTAATCAAATACAATGATACATGGCACTCCCAGTTTGGATCATTTCTACACCACCTACTTATCCCCCAAAATTACAAAACCGGCACGTGTTCTCTTTGTGTGGTGCCATTTATGAACATAACAAGGTTAAGGTCTTAAAATGACACTCAAATCGAAGATGATAATTGCTAAATTATCAATCAAATGGTGCATGTCTTGCCATAATTTAGTATCTTTTGCATTTTGAAAGTCACATATGATAATACATATTTCATCTGTTTTGAAACATGTATGAGTTAAGATAACTGATCCTATTCTTGCTATATGACTACTTGTGATATTCTATTGAAGGCCCTATTATAAGCATGTATGAAATCCAAATGTATCATCATTAGATGCTTTTTGAACCATTTTAAAGAGTGCAGGTTCTAGGGCTATGGAAATGCATTGGGAACTCTGCCATGTAGGCGTTTTGATGTGGCCGAGAGACTGCCACATCAAATAGTATTAATTAATCAAAATTTTAAATAAATTATTAAATATATTTTAAAAATAATAATTTTTCAAAATTAGTTTTTAGTTTCTTTATACTTTTTGGCATTTTTGAATTATTCTTTTATTTTTTATTTTTGAAATTGAAAATTTTAGACTAGCAGTTGTCAGTTCTCTACATAGGGAACAATTTCAAGAAACAACCCCAAAACAGTCTCCTACAGGGCTGAAAAAACATTGAATGTTTTGAATAATGAGCTCATGGGTGTTCTTTACGAAAAAAATTGGGCGTATTCCTCCCTTCAGGTGTTATTCTTAATACCCCCGCCCCCCCCCCCCCCCCCCCCCCCCCCCCCCCCCCCCCCCCCCCCCCCCCCCGAAATGGGTTTCACCACCTAATAGAATCTTGTCATTTCGGGGTGTAAACCATCAATGAATATGGTCACATTGAGATAATTTATGAATTTAGTACATGCATCTATTCTCCAAAGTTTGATCGCGGATTAGGAAGATGAAGTTGAAACATATTAATAGACTAGTGGTACTGTGGTACTAAGTTTCATCTCTCATACTTCTTGGTTTATGAATTTTAGTTCTCTATTATCAATCATTTGATTGTTAATATATATATATATATATATATATATATATATATATATATATATATATATATATATATATATATTTGGATATTTTCATTTGACTACAAACTTTGCATTAAAGTAGTGCTAAACAATTTGGCTAAAATTTTGTATTTGAGTTTAAATCTTTATAAATAAAAAAATGGTTGAATGTACGATTAGTTGTCTACACTGCACAATTTATCATACTAATGTACATTACAAAACGATCTTCCATATGATTATAAGTTTTTACAAAGGACAAACACAAACCAATGTAGACATCATTGGTTCGTCCATTACTTTAATCCTAACCACCTTAGAGGACCAAAAGTGTCTTCATATAGTCGAAGTCCAATACGAAGTACTAAAACTTTTGCATCCAATGTCCAAATTCAATATTAGAACTTGTTAGAAATCAATGCTCTCTCTTTCTTCTAGTTTGAATGGTAATATTTTACAAATTAATCCAAGACGTAATGATTTTGTAGAAGCCATTCAAAGTTCATGAGTTCAATTTGAATCATCAAATTGCATTCTGATGGCTGCAACTTTGGGGTCTTGTATCTCCTTCATCCACTGTTTGTTTTCAATAAAAGTTGTTGGATTATGTCCTCCTTGAAGTCTACTTGTAATTGTAAAATTTCCATGTCAATCCTAGTTGTTTGAATGTTTGGGAGCAATTTGAAGTTTAAAATTTTGACATTTTTGGATTACAATGAACTTTGGTCGCTTATTTCTTCTTCATATAGTGTCCATTTCCAATAAAAAAAAATTGGGGAAAGTTGCACATACTAGTTTAGTTTTGAAGGTTATATTTTCATATCAATACAAGAAGTTATGAGTGACTAAGAAGATTTTTAGGGGAAGGAGGCTCGACCTTAGATGTGTTTTTTGCAACTTAGTTTTACTATTCTTTGACAAAGCTATTTTGCAAACACAACGAGTCATTTGAGTGATATTTTCTTTCACCAATGTGTTTCCATGGTGATTTTGAAGCACTTTGCAGTCTAATGATTTTCATTTGAGTAGGTTTAGAAATCGAATTTCACCTTTGTATATGTTGTAAGGATCATGTGAGCATCTATCTCCTATTTTAACATTAGAATATTATAGTCTTGCAATTATGTGGCCAAATCACTCCAAATTTAATTCACGTTATCTACAACACTCACTACAAGATTGTACAATTGAGATTTCTATTACCATAGTGACTTTTAGACCTTATAACACTTCAAAAGCAACAATGTTTTTAAATCCAAGAAGGCTTGGGCATGTAGAATTGGTTGCCATTGGGTTTCTAGACCTCTTGGTTCACGAGGTCTAGGGGCTCTCCATTGATGTTTGAGCTCAAGGCAACCCACGTGTTGTACCTCCAACCTCCAGCCCTTGCAAATCAACTTTGAGGAGCTCGAGGGCCTAGACCATGGTCCGGAGGAGGGTATTTCTAGAAAAAAACAGGCAAATATGTTAAAGAACAGGCTCTTTGGACGGGAGTGGTTTTCGAAGGTGTTGCCTTTTCATTATCTCCATTTGCTCCGGTTGCATAGGTGATGCCAATGGACACCACTCACTTGTCCATACCCTATCACCCCCCTCCAAGCTTTGGACCTCCGGTTACCCAATGGCAGCCGGCTCTTAGAGCGCGACTAGGGACGCAAAACCCTGTTTGGAGAGCCTAGTCACATAGGGCGGATACCTTCCGCCTCCCCTTCTTCATGATCTCCCCACCCTAATCCACACCACACTCCTCTCAAAAGCCCTATCCAAGTCCCTTTATATCATCTATGACATCACAAGAGAGAATGATTCTTCTTTCAACAATTGAAGCCTTGAATAGTGGCCTGAGCTATTGAGTGAGCGTCAAAGGCCTTGAAAGTGGAGTGGACGGGAGCTTGTAGCGTTGCCCAAGAAACCGGGAAGGCCTTTGGCGTTGGTGCAGTGGAGCTCAAAAGTTGGAGCTTCCCTCATCAATCACGTTTGCATCCTATATTGCGTTTGCGGTGGAGGTGCTCTTCGGTCATGGTGGATTGGCTCCCTCATTCAGCCCCTCCAAGTCATTCTAGGGGTGCAAGTAAAAATAAGCCTCCTATTTTGTGCTTGATTAGTTTACCTCTACACCATGCACAGTTAATTTCGGGCCTATCATTGCAAATATGAATTCCAAATTTGCAAATTTTATCATGCATGGAAAATAAAAAAATTCAGTGTTTTTCGTGAGGGGCGGAGCGAGGGGGTCAGTTCACGCTGGCCGGCATTTAGGGGTTAACTGAATCCGCAATTTGCTAGCTATATGGTAGAGGCATGTATATAGTTTATTTACTGGGCCTGCATGTACCATGACGTCGGCATGACGTAGAGGTGACCTGCAGTTTCTATTGCCAGGGCACGAGAAATCTGTAACTTCAGCTGAACGGTTCAAAATGGGAGGAGTTGCCTGAGCGTCCACTCAGTAACTTAAGGATTCAGGTTCCCATCAGCCAGTATGGAAAAAAAGTACTCCGGATTAGTAAATTTGAATGTGGCCCATGATCATTTTACTGTGGACCTACTACGGTGGTACTCTGGACAATTCACTCATGCATGCTTTACAAATACAGACTTTGAGATGTTTTTTGGGGCAGGGTGAACTGACCCCTTGCCCGTACGCTGATTTTTTTTCCATACATGATAGAATTTGAAAATTTTGAATTCATATTTGCAATTTGAGGCATCAAATGAGCTGGGGGAGGTGTAAAAGAAAAATCAAGCAAGCACAAAATAGGGGATCATTTTTAAAATCTACACCTCTGAAATGACTTGGTGGGGACAAGCGAGGGAGTCAGTTCACCCCATAACATTATTAACCAATGTTTTTTTTTTTTTTTTTTTTTTGTGTGTTGTTGTTGTTGTTGTTGTTGTTGTTGTTGTTGTTGTTGTTGTTGTTGTTGTTGTTGTTGTTGTTGTTGTTGTTGTTGTTGTTGTTGTTGTTCGTTGAAACTTTTGAATAACTGTTGTTATAAGAGTCGCGGTCTATCCGGAAAAACACGAGGTTCTTGGCTGTGGTAAGTGTTTGAGAAAGAAAGGAGAAAAGAAAGTCTCTAAAAGAAACCTATCCTCACACCTAAATCAACAACAAATCCAAAAAAAATCGGTTTCTATAATCGACTACAAGAGAAAGGAGTGTTTTAAGTATAGTCCTAGTAGTATAGTCTTTTAAGTAATGACCTTTAAGTAAGGTTTTTAGTAAAATTTTACTAAAAAGAAAGTCTTTTTAAAACAATTTCACTAAAAACCTTACTTGAAGGTCATGACTTAAAAGACTATACTACTAAGACTATGTGAAGCTTTGATTCATTCTATTTAGATTTGTGATGAAGAAGTTGTGAAGAATCTTAATTTCCGGGCAATCTAAGCATCTTTGTGACATCTCCTCATTCTCTTGAACCAATAAAGTATAATTTTTATATTAAATTCTAAAACATATGTTAGAAATTCAATTCAATTATAAGTTTGAATTCTAATCAAATTACATCCTAGAGAAAATTGCATTAGAATTTGAATTGATCAAAGTTGAACCAAAGTCAAAATTTTCATCAAGTTATTTGAATCATAATTTGATTTACAATTGAAATTGATTAAAATTTTGATCAAATTTTAAGTGTGAATTGTTATTAAAGAATATCATTAGAATTTAAAATAAATTCAAAATCAAATTTTATTCATTAAAAATTTGATGAAAATTTGAATTTTATATTCAAATTTTGTATAAGATTCCAAAAGATTCTAATAAATTCTAATATTTTTTCAAAAGATTCTAGTAGATTCCTAAAAATTTAGTAGATTCGTAAGAGATTCCAAGAGATTCCAAAAGATTCCAAAAAGATTCCAAACAAATCCCAAAAGATTCCTTGAAATTCAACAGAATTGTGTTGGTTTACATTGAACCAACAGAAAACGTGTTGATGGGGTCCTAAAAAATACATTTGATGAGGAAAAATCATTTTTATGTTGATTCCAACAAAAATGTGCTGATTTTGTCTTGGTTTTTACTGCCTCTCTAGTGGTGAACCTTCGCAAAATGAACACTCCAAACCATCAATAGAACCAAAAGACAATCATATCCAAGCAAAGGTAATCTCAAGTTCCGAGTTGGAAAACCCTCCAAAAGAATACAAGAGAGAGCCAAAGAAAGCTCAGGAAAAGAGAGCCCCAAAGGTGGAAGCCCAACCTTTAAATATCCACTTAAAAACCGTAGCCGCCTTCAAAACCCTAAATGCCTTCACAAGGCAAAAAGTAAAAGCAACTTAACTAATGAAACCAACCACTAGCCCAAACCTAACACTTCCACTACTTGGAATTGAGTTTAAAGAGAACAAGATGCCTAAATTCAACCACTAGACAGCCCACATCACGACACCGTTCAATTACCCCCCCCCCCCCCTCCCCCGTCATTCACACTCTCCCATGCTCTAACAAAGTTGGGCAAAAGTGACTTTAAACCAATCAATTGCAAACTTGATATTATAACTGAATCCCTCCCTAGGCATCCAAGAAGGGATTATACTTCCTCAAACAGAGAAGTTAGCTAGGCAATCAACAATGTTACGCCCAAAGGGGATTGACCCCTCTCATAACCAAGGGTAAATGCAAAAAATTGTCCCCTATTATGGACTGGGGTGGATTGCCCCTCGCTCGGCCACTTCAAGTAATCCCAAGTGTACAAGTAAACTAAGAAGCCCCCTATTTGGGGGCCCAATTAATTTACCTTGTACACCCCTCCCAACTAATTTGGAGCCTCTGATTGCAAATATGAATTCCAAACTTGCAAATTATATCATGCGTGGAAAATAAAAAAATCCAGGGTTTTATTGAGTGGCTGAGTGAGGGGTCAGTTCACCTCGGCCCTATTTTGTGCCATGTTGATTTTATATTTCATTACCCTTCTTGCCTAATTTGTAACTTCTAATTCCAAATATGAATTTAAAATTTTAAAATTTTATCATGGGTGGAAAATAAATAAATTTTAGTGTTCTCTTTAGGGATAAATCTCATGGACAATGAAGGTGTCAATCCCCCCTGCCATCAACGAGAATCAAATTTAGTGTCGCCATCAAACTCGAGTCACTTTTAAATAATTTTTTCTTGGAAATTGATACAATAAATTGAATACCTGATACTTTAGCAAGCACTAGTTTAATCAAAATAGCAAAAAAGAGGTAGTGGACACTAAACAAAAGTATGAGAGCTTGCTGCCAAAGGACCGATGAGGCAAGGGAGACTTTTACACCCTTTAAAGTAGCCCCCTACAATGAATGAAATTGTCTTTTATTGCTCTTCAACCACCCCAATCCTAGGATTAATTAATAAATCTTTTCAAGGTATCTAGCAAAGCAACATACCTTCCCACTTCCTACCATGGGAAAGACAATTGTTTGGTTATACGGTGTTATGTATATGGGCTCCAAGCTACAATCTATCATTTTTTCATTCATAATATTACTTGGGATGCAAGCATGTCACACAAATTATCTAATTTTGTTCAATCATTCATCTCTGTCATACATTCATCCATAACATTACCTAAATAGTGAAATTTCTTCAAATTTTGACAAGAGATATTTATTGAAAATTTTTTGGGCGATCTCTTCCACTTTTCTCTCTCTGTATTTTAGTAAAAAGGTAGCCAATACCAACACTATATAAGATTTGTTGAAAATTTGCCTAGAAGGACCTCTAGCACCTCAAGCTAACACTATTGTTTAATTAAAACTAGTGAATACATACCTCTTCTTCTATTAATGAATATAAGGTGACATCACTACACTAATGATAGTAAATAGTGTTATCCATACTAATTATTTTAGAAATGCTATAAATTTTTACTCTTCATGAATATTTTTACAGAGTGCGTGGATCCTAATAGCACTATAGTTGGGAAAACTTTGTACCTATAGTTGGGAAAAATATTCATTAAGAGTAAAAACTTATGGTTGTTTTAAATCAATTAGTGTAGGTAACACTATTTACCATCATTAGTGTAGCCTTTCAACAATATCCAAAAACAGAAAGCATGTCTTTTTTCTATCCACTTAAATGAACACAAAGCCAAATNTGAGTGAGGGGTCAGTTCACCTCGGCCCTATTTTGTGCCATGTTGATTTTATATTTCATTACCCTTCTTGCCTAATTTGTAACTTCTAATTCCAAATATGAATTTAAAATTTTAAAATTTTATCATGGGTGGAAAATAAATAAATTTTAGTGTTCTCTTTAGGGATAAATCTCATGGACAATGAAGGTGTCAATCCCCCCTGCCATCAACGAGAATCAAATTTAGTGTCGCCATCAAACTCGAGTCACTTTTAAATAATTTTTTCTTGGAAATTGATACAATAAATTGAATACCTGATACTTTAGCAAGCACTAGTTTAATCAAAATAGCAAAAAAGAGGTAGTGGACACTAAACAAAAGTATGAGAGCTTGCTGCCAAAGGACCGATGAGGCAAGGGAGACTTTTACACCCTTTAAAGTAGCCCCCTACAATGAATGAAATTGTCTTTTATTGCTCTTCAACCACCCCAATCCTAGGATTAATTAATAAATCTTTTCAAGGTATCTAGCAAAGCAACATACCTTCCCACTTCCTACCATGGGAAAGACAATTGTTTGGTTATACGGTGTTATGTATATGGGCTCCAAGCTACAATCTATCATTTTTTCATTCATAATATTACTTGGGATGCAAGCATGTCACACAAATTATCTAATTTTGTTCAATCATTCATCTCTGTCATACATTCATCCATAACATTACCTAAATAGTGAAATTTCTTCAAATTTTGACAAGAGATATTTATTGAAAATTTTTTGGGCGATCTCTTCCACTTTTCTCTCTCTGTATTTTAGTAAAAAGGTAGCCAATACCAACACTATATAAGATTTGTTGAAAATTTGCCTAGAAGGACCTCTAGCACCTCAAGCTAACACTATTGTTTAATTAAAACTAGTGAATACATACCTCTTCTTCTATTAATGAATATAAGGTGACATCACTACACTAATGATAGTAAATAGTGTTATCCATACTAATTATTTTAGAAATGCTATAAATTTTTACTCTTCATGAATATTTTTACAGAGTGCGTGGATCCTAATAGCACTATAGTTGGGAAAACTTTGTACCTATAGTTGGGAAAAATATTCATTAAGAGTAAAAACTTATGGTTGTTTTAAATCAATTAGTGTAGGTAACACTATTTACCATCATTAGTGTAGCCTTTCAACAATATCCAAAAACAGAAAGCATGTCTTTTTTCTATCCACTTAAATGAACACAAAGCCAAATTTTGAATTTTTCAAACATAAAGTCATATTCTTTCTATAATTCATGATTCTGAAGAATGTTTGAAACAAACCCTAAGATTTTTATAAGTAATAGAAGCTTTTAGACCATGAACTAGCATGTCTCACTTACATTAGCTATTAGAGCATCCCCTATAGTCCTTCAATTGGCTACTTGGAACGCTAGTTTGAAGGTTTCACAAATTTTGCTAAGAAATGAGATCCCTTGCACCTCAGTAAGAGACACACGACTATTTGCACACCCGTTGAATCCAAATGACWACCGCACTCTATGGGCTCTATTGGGTGAGCCCCTTTAAAAGAAAAAGAAAATAAAGAYAAGACCAAATATTTCTATGATTGTGCAACGATATTCTTTTAAAGCACCCCACAACAACATGGCCAAGCAACACTGTAAACATTGTGTGCTGTTGATTTTCTTTGTCATAAGAAGATCAATGGTGCACAACACTTGCAGTGTCGCTTGGCCGTGTTGCTGTGGAGCTGCTCTTAGAATAATCCCACAACAACATTGTGAAGCAACCCTCTAAATGTTTTGTACTATTGATCTTCTTTGACACAAGAAGATCAACTGTACAAAACATTTGGTAGGCTGCTTCACCGTGTTGCTGTGAGGCTGCTTGTATACTAAAGAATTTTGTCTTCCTCCCTAGTTCATCTATCTCCCTTTTGTGGAATGAGGTGCATGTCACGACCTTGAGCTATACCCCAAGGATTTTCATGCCTGCCCCCAAATGCCAATCAGTTTGGAGGGTTTGCTTACTTTTCGTTTGTTTTAAGGGCCAAAATTTAAAGGGGTCATACGGTATGCTCTAGGGTGGAATTTGGAACTTCCACCATGAGCATTGCTGAGTTATTGCAGTGAATCATCATGTGTGCGCAAAGAGGCAATTGTAATCAGCCTTCCTTCACTGGTGGCAGAACTCCATCAAGTTGCAACAGACCCCCAGTCCCAACCCCAACTGAACTGGACGTGATTGATAATTTGATACTCCATTTGGCAGATCAGATCAAACTGCTCGTACACCCAAATTATTATTAAAATTATTTAAAATTTATTATTGTTAAAAAATTATTATCAAAAAATAATAATAATAATTAAGTTATTAATAATATTGTTATTTAAACAAATGAAGTACACCCAAATTATGACTCAGTCAATTTCAGATCTGCAAGTGAAGTCTGCAAACGTGAGCAAGTGGGTTCTGGACTTCTGGTAGGAGGAGGTCTGGTTGGAAATTCATCACAAGGGGATTTCAGTTGCTTGCCTCTGGTCTGAAATTGTTCATCATCATGCCCAATCACCACCCCTCATGTAATTTGCTGCAGTCACTCATGGATTCCCCAGTTGGACGTGGAAGAAATTAACCCATAAAGGACGCCACGGACGTTTGGCGTCCAATGAATGACAACAAAGCCCTCTTGTGTAAGACAGAAGTGCAACTATTCATCCTCAAAATTAAATTAGGGGTGAAAAGGGGAGATCTTCTACAAAAGCTTGACTTCCAATGAGTGCTTTTTTTTATTTCTTTTTTTATACCAATGATTCTCACGGTCACCAATTCATCCTTTAACCCTAGAAAGACACGGGGGGCTTTTTAAAATTTATTATTTTTGAAACTGTGGGTAGGTATGTTTTTTAGAGACTCCATACTTACCTACAAACTAAAACTCCTCATAACTTTTAGCTCACTAATCCAAATGGAATGGTTCAAAGCTTTCCACTTATATATAATTGTAAAGAACAAATTTCAATTTTTTTTTTTTTCAAAATGTATTTTTTAAAGAATTTTTTTGGGCTACCCGGGCTGCCCAAAGTTCAAAGAAAATCACATATCATGCAATAACTTTTTAATAGTGTAGTCAAATGTTATGAAAATTGTTGGGCCTTAATGCTACTCCTTGGACACATGTTGTGTAAAAATTTCAAAGAAAAATTATAAAAACTCCATTCGTAGTGAGCTGCCCAAAATTGCTATGTTGCCAAAAAAACAAAGCTTGGTCCTTTAGGGGTTAACCCCTAAAATTCCGTGACTCTGTTTTCACCAAAAATAGGGCAATAGCACTTCAAAAGCTCACTTTTCTATGAAAAAATGTCTGAAATGGTGGTGCTTCTTTGGATTCTTTTTTCTTGACAAGTTGGCCACATGCTTGAAAATTTTCAAATCATTTCCTCGATAATTTTGAATTGTTCAACATATAGGAAAAAAATAGTATGCAGATAGAAGTAAAGAATGATTCAATATACTAAATTGTTGAGAATTTAATCAAGGAATTGATAAATGCCAATCCCAATGGTTGGAATGTTGTAATAAACAATCTACATCCCATGATTTTTTCTTTTCCAAAAATATTGAAGATTGAGTAAGATGAGGGATTTCAAAGTTTATTTTAGAGTAGAAAATCTATAACTGCCCGCAAACAAAAAATCCTCATAATTTTTGACTCATTGATCAAAATGGAATGATTCAAAGCTTTCCATGTATATATAACTCTAGAAAATCAATATAAATTTTTTTTCTCTTTAAAGTGATTTTTTCTAATCTGCCCAAACTGCCCATTTACGGGGAAAAAAAGCAACATATTAGAGCATCTCCACCAAGTCTTCTGTATTCCTTTCCCTATTTTCTTTTGAGACCTCAGATACAGATGAGACTTGGCGAGTTCTGCAAATGAGGCTCGCGATACAAAACTGGGGGGCAACTTTTCTCGAGTTCTCTAAAATTTAGGGATACAGAACTTGGAAAAGGTTGGTGCAGTGAAGGTTGACCATCTCTATTTGTATTTGAGGTCCTCTCCCTAAATCTTTAGGAATAGGGAACTCGCTGATGGGGTTGCTCTTAGGCCCTAACTTTTGACTCGTATATCCAAATGTCATGAAATTTAGTGCATATGAAAGATATTCCTCGCCCCAACCTTCTATTAAAATGTGGTCCAAAAATATGGAAATCTGCAACCACACATATCTGCCCAAAATTTCTATGTAGCCAAAAAACGCATGCTAGTCCTTCAAGGGTTAAGGGTTAACTTCACAGGAGTCATTCAATTGTGGCATTTGGATGACAACGTGGCGATCTGGACAGAGTTTGTAAACATTTTATATACACATTTTTTCTTGTTGACTCTCATGGGTGGGTTATAAAGAGCATACAATGGAGTTTGTAGACTTTGTAGGTGTTTGTCTTGGTGTTAATGAAAAATTAGTTAAAAATTTAAAACCATGATTACAAAATATGTTGTTTTGTTGTATTTTGGGACTAGTTGTTGTAACTTGCTCTAAAATTGAAATTTCACTCCATAAGAATGATATTTCTTTGAGTATAAGCCCAACTAAAGAAATGATGGTCATCTACTCTAGTTTCTACTTCAATTTAATGTTTGAAATAAATAAAATTGTATAGAAAATTGTATGGCCTTGAATAATATTTTTTATTTTTAACATCTATCAAACTTTATAGTTTTTAGTAATAACTAAATATTTAGCGCGCATCTAGCATTCTTCCGCATCACTTATAGTATGTGAACATAAATATAATTAAAGCAAGTCATTGCCGCTTTTTTTTTTGGCATCTATTAGACTTTAGTTTTTGGAGATAACTAAATATTTAGCACACATGTAGTGTTCTTCCCCATCACTTATGGTATGTGAGCATAGACATAATTCAAGCGAGTCATTGCCCCCGGTTGTTTTGAATTTTTTGTTTGTTTATATTCCCACATGCATGAAAACCTCATGAGAATTAAGGTGATGAAAGGCCCTCATTGTGCCCCAATTCAAAAGCCACCTAGAAATTGTCCATTTGTTTAAAAAGAAARCACCTTATTGATAAATATCTATCTATATTTTAAATACAATTTTTTGTTTTGTTATAGAGAGGTCTACTTCCAGAATTGGCGTCCTTTGGTTGCATTCTTTGTACTGTTGGAAAGTTCTCAGCAAGCAAGGATGCAAGGACTGTAAGCAGGACTTTCTTTTTCATTTTTTACGAAGTGCCATAGTGATGATACTAAATGTTATAGTGGTGCTCCAAATTACAACATTCATCCACATATTGGATGTATAGTATGGTTTTCATCCACTTTCTAGCGATTTCATCTACAATTTTTATAAAATCCAATGTTGTTTGGCGATTTCATTGAAGTTTTTTGTCATTATTTGTGGCGTTTGTTTAGCCAAATTAATTTTTTAGTGCAATCTAGCACCAAAAAGCCAAAAAAAAAGCCCTAACTGTAAGGTAGGCTCCCCCCACATGGCACTTGACCTTAAACCGCCACCTTCAGATTGTGTACATCTCCAAAACCAATTATGTACCTATGTGTAAGAAACACTTTAAGAAACTAACTTTGATCCTCCATAACTTTTGCATATTGTATCCAAATGGTGTGTTCTTTGGTGCATTGGAACTTCTTTTCACTTGCCAACAAGACAATGTGAAATTCTGAACAACCTAATAATAGTAACTAGACACAATATCAATTTGTGGCGCTTCGGGATGTATCCACCTTATTTCATAATGTTCCGACCAAAATATAGATGTTTTATTTTGATGTTTATGTGATGTAAATATTTTAAAATTTACTTTTACATTTACTTTATTACACTGTAGCAACGACACACTTGCAGGGCACGCTACTGTAGTTATCATGAAGTTTGAATACCAAATATCGATATTTGTGATTATTTGATATCCTCACATGTCAAAAACCAAATTAGTGTAAAGGAGTGCCAAAAGCGAGATTTCAAAATCTCCATGTATTTAACCCGTGGCAATTTGGGAGTCTCCCAGCAAGGTGAAAGTGAATCCCTGCAATGAGGAGAAAAAAAAGGGATTGTAATATCTCCATTTTCCACTACCTTTCTTTACCTACCCCACCCCCTTTTCCACTCCTAATCAAAGCAAACGCCTTTCTTTTTCTTTTTCTTTTCGACACAAATGTGGAAGTAAATCCCTTTCACAATCTTCCTAATTTCACTATCAAACATGGAAATGTCAAAACYCCAAAGTAAGTTAGATTAGATTGGGCGACAAAGACAATCCTTAGGTTAGCWTACTACTTGCCTATCTTTTGGGCCACCGGTTGGAACTCCCGGAGTCCATAGCAGCTTGTACCACTTTTCCACTCCTACTCAAAGTAAACAATTAAATTTCAGAATTTGGACAGTTGGCGGGCCGGGGTGATGCTGATCGATACTGATCGATACTGGATCCCGCTCATGCAGGGGTGCTTGGGACGGAAACTTCAGTTGCTCTCGTGGAAAAGTCAAATTCTCAGGTTCAAATTTTGTAGGGGTTCGTTGCTTCCGTCGTCCTAACTACCAGGGATTTTATTTGGGAGATTTGGGATGAAATTGGAATGTTTTGAACATATATAACTTTTACTCTCATGGAAATGAATGGGGAGTTGATTTCAAGGAATTCAGTTCAATGTTGGAGGATGATAATAATAAGACTAAAGTAGGTGAACCCAATACCAACTATTGACCTAATACCACCCAAATGTAGGGCCCTTGTTGATTCTAGAGTGATAATCTATGACATAAGTACATGCCTTAGTTTCACAAATAACTGAAGTTACGGCATATATTAGTGTCCCAGATTCTCACTCTAGGATCAATGACAACCCTACATTTGGGTGGTATTAGGTCAATGGTTGGTATTAGGTTCACATACCTTAGAGTTGGAGGAATGCACCTAAGATGTTGTTGTGCTCATAATTTTTATATTTTTGGCTCTATGTAGTATAATCAGGGCCTTTTAATATGCTAGTCCGGTGGACAACTACAATGCATATTCAATCAATAAGACAAAACAAGGGCAACTGATTGTCTTGCCTGGTAGGCAACTGGGAAAGAAGGGTGAGAAGTTTTACTGATATTGGTGGACAATCTCATTGTTGGAGATTAGTGAAGCTTGAGAGGATCTAGAACGTGTGAGTCTCTTATTGTTTTCCTCCCCACCCACTGGATCCACAAATAAGTGTCAAGACTATTTTTTCCTGTAGCACTCTCTGTGAAGTCAATTTTGTCTTAATCCCTAAAAGATGAAACTGCATTTTTCTTTGGCAACATACAGATTTTGGGCAGCTCATTACAAATGGAGCTTTTATTTTTTCACATTGAAAATTTCACACAAAATGTGTCCAAAGAGTAGCTTTCAAGCCCAACAATTTTTGTAACTATTGACTACATGGTTAACCCCTAAAGTCCCAAGGCCTTTTTTTCTCTCAAAATCCATTCAAAATTGCCATTTCTATTGCAAGGTGCAAAGTTTTCAATTTTTTCAATTTTTTTGCATATCCAACCGTAGGATCTTGCACTAGACTAGTATAGAAATGTGTGTGACAATTTTCACGAACTTTGACTACATAGACTGTAAGATATCTGCATTTACAGACAGTGAAAAAACAAGCTTTAATATACGTTCTATGAGTAGATTTTTTGGCTTTAAAGCTTCCTAATCAAATTTTTTTGCTCTACTGAGCTTGAAATTAAAATTTTATGTGTTGAAGATTCAAGTTGAGGATTAGGGGAAAAAAATTCAAAAAATAACATCTTGATATTCAATCATTAAAAAATTGTTAAATAGAAGTAGGTCCAAGATTGGAAAAAAAAACTAAATGGTTAATAGCTCTAAGATGGGATTGAAACACAATAATTTGAACGGTGAGATTTTTTTGGCAGGTAAACTTATCCTAACAATTCTTTTCAAAAAAATTGTGAAAATTGCATTTAGAAATGAATCCTTTAAGTTATTTTTTCAAGAGGATGCTTAGATTACCCGAAAAAGAAGATTGTCTATAAATTTCTCATTATTAGGCCAAATAGAATGAATCAAAGCTTCCAGATGTACATAAAAAATTAATCTTTGAGAAAAAAATGAAAAAAGAAAAAAGAAATAATAATTTTGTGATTTTTTTGTTCTGCCCGACAAAGTGATATGCATAGTATGGCATAGCTTTTGCCCCCGGGCACCGATTGAGACAAAAATTATATTTCCAGAAAGCTAATGTGGTTTTCTATCATCAAAAAGAGTTTCAAAAAATTGTGTCAAAAATTGAGATCACACGAGCCTGCTTGAAATCCCAAGTGTCCCCCGAGGGAACACTTGGGACTTTAGGGGTTAAAAAGCTATTGTATGAAATGTGATTTTCATTGGTCAGTAGGTAGTTGGGCAGCTCAAAAAACTTCTTTAAAGATCACTTTTCTACGAAATAAAAATTTGAAATTGATTATCTAAAATTACATATACATGGGAAGCTTTGAATCATTCTATTTTGATCAATGAGATGAAAGTTATGAGGAGGTTTAGTTTGCGGGTAGGTATGGAGTATTTGAAAACCTACCTAGTCTTCTGAMAAGGGGCTACCTTTAGGCACATAGGGGTTCTTATACAATAACTCTCRTGAGCAATTTCACAATCTTAAGAAATTTTGTGTTTTTCTAACCTACATTACAAAGAAGTGACTACAATTCAAGCTACCTCCACTACTTTTGTGTTMTTTTTTGGAGGCATTTTCTTCTATAGAATGACCAACAATACCTCAAGGAGATTATTTTCTCCAACATCTAATGCATACTAACACATTAAGAAAAAAAACTCTCTAGAAATTGGAAGAAAAAACATTAATTTTCAACAAACACTATTCATCTAAAATCATTCAAGTATCATGTAAAGTGGCACCACGAGCGTTGCAAGAATTAACACTGTTCAACAATGTTAGAAACTCTACAGATTACAATCTAAGAGGCAAAGTATTAGGTCCTTATACAATTATCATGTTTTGAAAATTTAGCATTGACAAATCACTCCATAGAAAAAAGAATCAAAGAAAAACCTATTGTGGTAGATCAACCTATTACCATTACTCACTAAATTCCGACATCTAYATGACTTTCCYATTTGCACAAYAAACATCATCAATCCACAAAGTGAGCAATTCATTTTCTTTGGGCAAACAATTGGATGCTATTGGAAGTGAACAACATCCGGTTCACATCTATTTATGGCTGGTAATAGGAWGATAAAGGTGTGTTTCATTAAATCTATTTCAGGTGGGTTTAGTTGAAAATACAAATGCTTGTCTAAATGAGTTGTAGCTTTAGGATATATAAGAGGTGATTTTTAGAAAAGCTTGTGCATCTGAAAGCACTCATCAAATGGATTAGGGTGGTGGGTCATTGATCTTGAACCTCTTTAACCCTAAAAGGATGCGGGGGGTCCCCATGGAAATCATCGTTTTTAAAACCGTGGGAACTATTGGTATTAGAAAATTCAAAAGAACTCATTTGAAGTCAATATACTGTAGAAGATCTCCTCTTTCCGCACAAAATTCCGAGGATGAATAGTTGCACTTTCGTCCCACACGGAAATATACCTCTGTCTTCCATCGGACACTAAACATCCGCGGCGTCCTTCTTGGGTTAAGATGGTCATGCCCCCCCCCACCTATTGACGGTTTTGTATTTTTGCACTGAAGGTGTTTGGAAATTCACATCGATTTCAGTCCTTCCCAGATGCTTATGATTCCACTTGTATTTGAGTCAACTGAACAAACTCTTTCTCTGAAAAAATACACGCAACAATAGGCTASTCTACCTTACTAGGTACAAACATATGTTCATCGTTGTATGGGTGAAGCATGGGTAGAGACATCCTTCTATCCACGGCATGGACTCGAATGACAGTCCCACACGCGCCCACACACACGCCCACTGCAGTGCTAAATCACGTTATCATAACCACCAACAAGGTAACCCTAAAAATGCCGCAGCACCTTTGTCTAAGTTATTTCATAGCATTTCCCCAGGCAATGGTGGCTGCCGTCTTTATACTATTTTCAAAATCAGTCCCAAAGAGGAAAGCCCAACACATATTAAGAGAATCACACCYCTACCGATTGAGCCATGAGGATCAGGTGGTCACTCAAAACAGACAAGGAGATCGAACAGTTTCATTGGTTGATCGAGCAAGCTGGAGTCGCCAAGGCAACTAAAGCATGCGAAGTACGATACTCCGTTGTTTGRTGAGATCATTTCTCCACTCCACTGTTTCCTTTCTCTCTGGCTCACCGTCCGTTTTGAACAGAAGAAGACGAAGATAAAGAATGAAATTCAATACTGCTGTATTACCCCGAGTAGTCGGAATGCATGGCGAACTACAGGAGTAGTTTACTATTCGAGTGCGTTTTTGTGCGTTGTATTTGGACTGCCAATCGTGAAGGAAAGAAAGGCAGTACTGAAGATATTTGACCGACAGGAGGAGGTGGAGCGGATGAGGCTGCCGTCCTAAAAATACCCGCAGAATTGAGAATTCCCCAGCAGGCAGTTCATCTGTTTGTTGGGACCCCCGAAATGGGGTCCGCACTCCGCAGCACCTGCACGAGGGAATGTCATGAAACCCAGCGGCAGCCAGCCAGCCAGGGCCTCGAATTAGCGGCAACCCCTCGCCCGTTGCCCCGTTCCCCCGTTCCCCCGGCCTCGTCATCAGCTGCCTCTCCAACGAAGGTTCTCCACCTCCAAATTTGGCCCAAGCTCCGCCAATTGCTCCCGGGAAGTGCAGCTGGTAAAAGCTGGTTCCATTGGCCGAGTCGCCCCGCATGCGAGGCTGTCGGTTCCGCCAGAAGTTGTTACAAGATCTACTCCGGAGTATCAGTCTCGTATACCGCACTAGCTCCACTAGCAGAGCTACTGTAGAGAATGACGGTGATTGCCCTGCCTTCATTCCTCTTTCTAAATTCGCTCGAAGCTCGGGTGCTAATTTTTCCTCTTCTCTTCKCTTCTCCAAGTTCAGTTTGAAGTTTGAACTGGCTGAACGAAATGGTGCGGKGCTCGGAGTGTCCGTCAGTGTGCCGGAAAAATCACAAGCGGATGAACTACCTTCACATTGCTACATTTACTCGAAGCTGGGGGACTTTCAATTGAAYTGTCAGTATGAAATGGTGCTCTGATGAGTGTCAGTGTGCCGAAAAATATCTGAACGAGGAGAAGCTTTCTAAACTTGCTGGAAGGAATTCGGGATCTCCACTCTCAAGGCCAGTGAGGAATGGCGTCTGCACTCTGCAACACGGGTATGGGGTATAAAGCAGGATTTGCATGGCCTATGACCGAGAACCAATCACCAAGGGTCTCGCTGTTATATTAACTTAAAATGTACTCTGTAAATAATCTAATTGGTTGGAAATCAAAGGCTTTTTTTTCTTCATTTTTTATGAAATGCTAAAGTGGCAATATGAAATGTTATAGTGGTGCTCCAAATTTTGACATCCATTCACGTATTGGATAGAAAATATTACACTAGCACACATCACATGTTCATAATTCAATTTTTATCCACAATCTAGAAATTATCTTCCATTTTTTTTTAATAACTTGAAGTTTTCTGGCAAAAACTTCACGATTCTTGCCAAATCTAGCCAAATTATTTTTCTTGGTGCAATCTGGCTCCACAAAGGCGAGAAAAAAAAAACATATTGAGAATAGGATGTAGCCATTCAGTCACAAGCAAAAAAGAATTTCCAAAAAAATATCAAAAAAATTTGAGAGGTTCAATAATTTATTTGAAAATGGAAAAGGCAATTGTTCTCTTTTTTGAGCCCATTTTGAGAGATTGTTGTTTTCATATCAACAATGGGCTCAAAATAGGCAGAATAAAAACCCAATGCGTATGGCTAAAGAAATTTGACCCTTCTACGTTACTTGTATTTTCCAAGAACAAGTCTTCCTTGCAATCGATATGGAATTTGCAATCGATATGGAATTTGCAATCAATATCACCGTTTATATTTGTAATTGTATTTTTGTATTTGTATTTGTATTCCACATTTATAATATATATATCGCGTGTCCGTATCCATATCTACGAGGGACGACCAAAATTGTCAAGATCAAACAACCCACATTTTGTTTTGTTGTGCAAAGGGGGCAATAGAGGTGGTTCTTTTTGGCACATTGTTTGGTGCATGTTATACTATTTATAATAAAAATGGTGATATATTTTGTTTGGTGAAATTTGAAATAAAACAAGTCAGAATTATATTTAAATTAGTATGCCATGTGTCATTGCCACTACATAATAAAGTTGAAAATAAAAGTAATTTTCCTAAAAAATTTAATTCATAAAAACTCAAATGCAATATCTTTTCTGTTGTGAGTAAGAATGCCACAAAACAAATTTTGTGCACCCCTCCTTGCTAAGGGTTTTATGTCTATACCCAAAACACAACTGGACAATGTATAGTTTGAGAGATCTGATTTTAAAAAACAAAACAAAACAACTAACTTCATTTAAGGTATTTATTTAAATTACATATCTATAGATGATTAGGAAAATTGACTTTTCTTCAAAGAGTGAAGATTAACCCTAAAGTCCCATTATCCCCTTTAGGGACAAAATGGATTTTGGGCAGATTCTTATGGTCTCAATATAAGGTAAGAGGTCCTAAAATGGAGCGGGTTCTAAAATGCTCTGGAGGTACATTTTGCACTTTCCAATGTACAAGCAATCTACATTTGAGGAGGTGGACCATTTTAATGCCCATTAAAATGCACTTTTCTGCAACTTCAAAAATTCATAACTAATTCCACAAAGCTCCAAAAAATATAAAACAACTTGGGTTAGATACCAATTCCACTTGTCTTTCAAGGAAAATTTACTGAAAATTATTTCAAGCAGTTACACCTTGCTATAATTTAGCTTTAGCCCTCAGATGGGCCATTCATGGACCTCCTACCTTATGTCTTAATCCTTTGAATTTTTAGAGAAGATAGGAAAACATGTTAGCTATCCGAAAATATAATTTTTATTGAATTGGATTTCAGGAGCAAAAGATATGGCACAAAAAGCCCTTTTTTAGTTTGGCGGGCAAAAATTAACTTTTAAGAAAACTTCAAATAATTTTTAAATTTTTGTAAGCTTCAAATGATTTTCAAATTATTTGTATTTTTGCGTACATAGGAAGCTTTGATTCATTCCATTTGGATTTGTTATGCAAAAGTTATGGACAATCTTAGATTTTGGGCAATTATAGAATCTTCTTGAAAAAATAACTTGTAGGATTCATTTCTAATATCAATTTCACAATTTCTCAAGAAAAAAAAAGCTTCACAAAGTTAAGATCTCTTGATAGAACAATCCCACCATTAAGATTAGTGTATATCAATTCCATGTTAGAGCTAACAACAATTTAGATTTTCCTTCAATCTTAAACCTACTTCTACTTAACAATTTTTTAATGAGTGAAAATTAAGTGTACTTTTGTTGAATTTTTTTCCTTAGATTATCAACTCAATTATTTAGCATATTAAAAAAATAAATTCAAAACCAATAGAGAAAAAATCATAAGTTATGAAGGTTCAAAGCCAAAAAATGTAGTTGAGCAAGCTGCAAAAAGACTTGTTTCCTTTACTTTAAACTCAAATATCTTGCAATCAACCAAGCCAAAGTTTGTGAAATTTATTCCACAAATTTTTATGCAAGTTGAGTACAAGATCCTACGGTTAGATATGTCAAAAAAACATTTAAGTTTTTTTTTGGCTCATTGCTTCAGAAATGGCAGTTTTGAGTGTTTTTTGATGAAAAAAAGACCTTGGGACTTTAGGGGTTAAAGAACAAAAGACGATGGGATCCTGGCTAGGTTGAAATAATATTGTATTGTCCTAATTACAACAACTTTTGATTAGATTTGAAGTATAATTCTAATGTTGCATCTTTAGGTCCTAATTATGGGGCAAAAGATTAATTATGAAAGTACAAACTAATTTCATAACTGAAAAATGAGTGACATTATAATTGTACAATACAATTTTTTTTGCAAAATTGCTTTAGCTGTTTTGTTTGAGGCCAATTGGTGTCCAGGAGTTTCCTTTTCAAAATCACAATGCGAAAATTTTGTTGTCTTTGTTAGTTTTTGATAGATTAAATTGTAAGATCTTTTAAATAATATATTGAAGCAAGTGTCACTGGAAGGTGATGTTGAAATAAATTACCAATTGTAAAAGTCATAATGCACATCTTACCAACTTGGAATCAATTGASATACTTGATTGTTTATTCAATTGGAGAGAGATTTATAATGTTGATTTTGCTTTGGTAAGAACTATAATGTTGAGATATTTATTTACTTTTGGAAAAAGTTGATATTAAGGAGGAGAAAGAACACTCAACAATGTGAACAATGTTGGACATATATTTAACTTTTAGAGACTATTAGTATTTTCAAATAAATTAAACCAAACGAGGGTCCTAAAGATGAAGGTTCTGCAACACATGATGTCAAACAAGATTAGGGAATGCAATTGGATGGAATGAAAACTTGGTCTTTTGTATGGGGGCAAAAATGCAAAAGACCACCATTGGAATAGGCAAATTTTTACAATGTATTGGCCCTTTGCTCTCTAAAAAGAGGGTATGGTCTTTTCTTATATTACTTGTTGCCATTTGCACCTTCTAGAAATGGATTGTGGACTACAACTTTTGAGTGGATAATGATAGAAGTGTGGTTTTCAAACAATTGGTGATTGATTCTCCATTGAGCTTGTTTATTTTCCCACTTTCTTGTATGTTGTAGAAGTAGTTTGGCAAGCAATTAATATGGGTTATGTGGAGTTTTGTATGTATTCCAAATATTTTTGTATGTATTTTGTATATATTTTGTCCATAATTCTTGTCCATACTTGTCTTTTGTACATGTATTATGTATTCATATCCATACCCCACAATATAATTGTATCCATATCCTTAAGTGATAGCCAAAATTGCATTTAACAATGGTGATCAACAACGATAACTTATTTTTCATATTGATAATCAACCGCATTGGAGGGGGTATAAGATCAATGACTTTGAGATTTTTCCAAAGAGGGGTAATTGCAACAAAAAAGTTTTTAAAAAGTTTTTGGTAGATAGTGGATTTTGACAATTGTAGATTGTAAAGAGCTTCCAATGGGTATGCTTTTAAATGCACCTTATAAATATGAAGCGCCCCAAGTGCTATGGATATTCAAAAATTCATATCAATAGACATTTTTTTTCAAATCTCACTAAACTTATCGCTTTAGATGCGTATTATAGGTGAACAACACGTTTGTCAATAAATTGTTTTTGAAAAGTTTGTTGAAAAAATTAGGAATGAATGTACAATAAAATTGTAATGAAACAAAATTATATCACAATTATGTAAAAAAAGTCTTGACGAAATCCTAGCAACTAAATTGAGACATTTGTGTGATTTTGGAATACTGTATAATTCAAAAATAATAATAAAAATAAAAATTATTTAATAATTATATTATACTCCCTCCGTCCCAAAATGATCTTTTTGTTACGCAAAATGTTATAGATTAAGGTCAAAAATAACATTTTAAATTTTTTTTTTTGTGGTATTTAGAGTGTCATGCATTCTTATTGCCCTCAAAAATTCAATTTTGAATAAGTTTTCAAAATATAGTTATGGTGCTTTGAAAAGTGTTTTTTTCAGCCCAATTTTATTGAGCACCCTTAGCCAATCATTCTGGCAACTGTGCGCGCTATCCATGTTTTTTAAATCATTTCATTACATCATTCCGGTGCTGACTTGTCCACATCACTGTCTTAGTGCAATTCCATCACTGTCCAATGCAATTGTTTTCATTGGTGTTGGCTATACATGGGCCAGCAACCACTCAAGAACCACCCAGGATTTACTCTTAGAGCCACCTAGCAGCCACTTGTAAGTCACAGGAGATACCAAGGCCCACCAACTACAATATATAATGCCTAAATGGAAATTCAGAGGTTGCAAGGAAATTCGTTGTTTTCAACATTCTTAAAAAGTGTTGGCCCTTCTTTCCACATCATGCCAAGAAGATCATTTTGGGACAAGAAATTTTGTTCAACAGGAAGATCATCTCAAGACGGAGGGAGTACTATATAACATAACAAGGTTGTCATTCCATTCTTCAAAGTCATCTAAAGGGCACTTTACACTGTAGTGTATTATGAACACTACAAGAGAATGGGGTGTTTTTGTTATAGTCCTAGAGATAAGATTTTAAGTATTGACCTATAAGAAGTCTTTTAAGTAAAAATTCCGTAAAAAGACATGTGTTTTTAGGGAATTCTTACTTAAAAGACTCCTTATAGGTCATTACTTAAAATCTTATCTCTAGGACTATACTTAAAACCCCCCTTTCTCTTGTAGTGGAATAACTTCATTTTTCATTGCATAAACAAACTATGCATCTATTGCTCTAATAATGGAGCATATTGGTGACTACCTTGGTCATGGAGTCCATATACTTCAAAGGTTAAAAGGGTTAGGGAGTCTCACTAGCTAGTGTGATATAAAACTATCCATGCTCTAAAAGCAATCATAACACATGGGTACTTTTTTTTCCCTTCAATGCACCAATAGTATACATTATAGGGTGGTTGCTTTAGTGACTATTGTGTTTCAATTTCATAAATTTGTAACTAATTCCACGAAGGTCTCCAAATAGTAAACAACTTGGATTAGATGCCAATTTCTCTTCCTATGAAAATTTATTGGAAATTGTTTCAATAAGTTCCACTTTTTCGAAAAGGCGATAAGCTCTTAAAAGGTCACTTTAACCCCAGAGCACCCACCACAAATTCCAAAAGCAAGCCATGAATTGCTGCTCAAGTTGGCCCTATTGTTTAAAGAAAAAGATTCAAGAAATGTGACCATTGCGATTGGACAAAGATTAAGTAAGGAAACATAGCTTTGGGGGAAAATTGTGGAAGTTTTCACTGTACAAATTATAATGGTCAAACATTTCTTTTGAAGAGACCAGATTTGGGGTGCTTGGCAGACTATCGGCAAACTATTTTAAGAGCATCCCTAGAGCTCACCCGGCCAACAAGGACATGGAGTGTGTCTTTGCAAGGTGATTTTGGAGCCCCAGGGTCGTGTCTCCTACTTGTACCCTACGACGACACAGAATGGAAGGACGCAACTCAACTAATTTTTCTTTTCTTATTGGAAAGTAATGGATCTTGTCCCATAATTGAGTATTCTCTTATTTATGAAGTCCAAACCCAATGCGCTTTTGGCATGAATGAGTGTGTCTTACTTGGAAAATTGTGTCAAATTAAGTGGACCATAGCTTGAAAATTGTGCCAAAGCACATACCGTGCCTCATCCACGACTCTTCATTTTATCATCTTCTCCGGAAATTTGGTTGTGGTTGGGCATATATATATATTCTTATTTTTTGAAACAAATGAAATTGAATTTCGTTGCAAAAAAAAAAAGAACAAACACACCAGCTATAGGTGGCCTAGCAGCAGAAGAAACAACAAGACAATAGAAAGGACAACGACAACAAGGAGAGGACGAGGGCCGTGAGGCCCGCATGGCCAGCCATAAAGCCTCCAAGCCTAGTCAAGCCCCCCCCAGCCTCCCGCTCACGGAGGTTGAAAAATGAAGCCCTCCTTGGGCCGAACGAGATCCACCTAGACTGCCCGTCAAGTAACCGTGCGAAGACTTTTTTCCTGCACCTCCGTTTGACAAATTTGTTGAGGCTCTTTCGTTGATTCTGTGCTGATCTCGGCTACTTCCTGGTAACCAATAACCACTCGTTGCGCCCATAGTTAATCATACCATTTCAGATAAGTTGCATCAATTTTTCGGGGGACCAAGTTTTGTTGTTGAAGACAAGGTCATTCTGTTGAATCCATAAGGTCCAGAGCATTGTGGTACGAGTTTCCTCCAAATCCTCTTAATAGGATTGAACTTTCTGGGGATCTCCACCGAAAATTTTTTTTGGTGTTGTGAGAGAGTCCGCCACGGCCCCTTTGCTTCACGCCCGAAGAAAAGGGAGTTAAGAATATGAGTGGCCCATTGCCAGGCAAATTGCGCAGCGTGGCATTCCCCAAAGTGGTGCAAAATGGTCTCTTCTTAGTGGCAGGGACAAATCAGACACCTTGTGTCGATATTCCTATCAATTTGCCCCTCCAGTGATTGACGACGACAACTCTATGCCGAATGAGCTAGAGAAGACCCGCCTCTTTTCTTGACCTTTCTTGTGAGTAGACAGTTTTCCACCTGAGACGAAATTTCTTTTGGAGGGCTCCTCCCATTTCCTTGTGATTGGATTGTGTTCGTGGTCGTGCATATCTTGAGCCCGTCTTGCCTGCCGTGGAGAAGTGTCATTGCCGGGCCCGGCCAAATACCTAGTTTGCGCCTTTGGCCCGACAGCTGTAGCATGTGGGGATGCTCTAAGGCCCTCCTTACATGCTCAGTGGGTGGGCAAATGCACTATTGCATTTGCCCGAGCCCCGGTGGGTTAGAACCACGTACCCAACATGGCTTGCACTTTTATGTGAACTCCTTGGGTGGTGGTGGTGACCTGTAGGGTTAGTCAACTTGCCAGGCGCTCATGGTAACCTTGGAATTGAATATGGTTATTAAAATTTAAAACTAATGACAGTTTGCTTCTTGCTAACTACGTTTATAAAACTAATGACAGTTTGCCAAGCTTGAATCTCTTATAACAAGATTCATAGATTGTGTATAGGAAAGGTACTTCAATAGCAAGAAAGGGTTATTTCAATAGATGGTGAGAAAATTGAATACTTGAGTCACTCGTATGCAATAATATTCGAGATCTCCAACCTCAAAAATTCCAATATAAAATATAAATGCTCCACTTCAACACAACCGCTCGTACTTCAAAACTCCAACGCCAAACGCTTCACCACATTGCCGAACGAGGGAGGCCAGAAAGACTTAGAGAATTCCAAAGAGTTTAATAATTAGTATTAAAAAACCCTTCTCATGCAAATAAATATTCACAGTAACCGCCCAACGCAAGTAAGATATTTAAAGTGCCTCTCTCTTCCAATGAAACCACTTCACCGATATCGGTTGAAGTGGTGAATTTGATGGCTTGTAGAGTGACTTTCTTGGGGTGAGGCAACCTAATTTCACTATTTAGTGTAAGTGGGAGCATGTTCTGGAAGATGCCRCAGTTCCTGGCAACCCTGCAATTACCGGTATAATTCAGTGATTGGAAACTTTGAAATTAGGTACCAGAGTTTTTAAGTGTTGGTGGCAATAAAACAGACTGACGGAACTGAAGTACTACGGCACCAGGCTTGATTAATTCATATCCAAGTTTCATTTTTGCAGGATTCCCTGATCTATGGGAAGGAGTACACTGAATATCCTTACGGGTTTTAAGGGGATCCATACTAGTTAATGGATACTTCACACTATATAATATCTATCTTTGATGTACTTTTCTCCAACTTCAAAAATTCATGACTAATTCCACATAGCTCCAAAAAATATGAAACGAGTTGGGTTAGATGCCAATTTCACTTGTCCTCCAAGGAAAATTTACTGAAAATTATTTCAAGCAATTTCACCTTGCCAAAATTCAGCTTCAGCCCTTAGATGGGCTTTTTATGGACCTCCTACCTACATTAGCAACTTAAGTACCAAGTGCTGGGTAGGTACAACTGCAAACAAAATGCCCTTTCTAATTTCTTTAGCATCTGCCAAAATTAAACCAATTCTTGCACATAAATGTTAATACTARATTTTAAAACTTGAAAACGTTCCAAAATAAACCAATATTGTACACTAAATATATTGAAATTAGGCTGCCTTACTCCCAAGAAAGTTATGCTAGAAGCCATCAAAGTCAACAAAAATTTATACAAATACTTCCATTTGTACACATGGAGGGTTACGGGTTTGAACTACGTCAATAACTAATTCAAAAGTAGTGCATGTTTGTACAATAACAATAAATATTTATATGGTGTCGATTGTCGAGAAATTAGTGAGGGGCAACCTAATTTCACAATTTAGTGTACATAATATTTAATTTAAACTGTAAAATACAAAAACTTGCCAAATCTATACCAATTCTTGTGCATAAAAATAATTTAAAATACAATTTTTTTTTAAAGTTGCTGAAATCAAACCAATAAGTTTCCATAAATTTTAATCTAAACTTTGCAATATGAAAATCTTGACAAAAATGCAAGGTCATGTACTTCTATGCTCATTAAGTATTTCAAGGACAAAACCAGAATTTGCTATTATTTTCTATTTATAAAGAATTTTATTTCTACTCCAAAAATATTTTTACGTGTTTATGGGAAAAAAAATCTTTGATATCTCAATATTTTACACCTCTCCATGCCGGGGCCAGCTTACATATGAGCTTGGTGGGTAGCTCTATGCCTAATCCAAGTTGTAAAACAAAATAGGCTCAATTAATTGTCTTAGCTGGGTAGACAAGTAGAAATGGAGAATTTCATGTTTCACTSGTATGGGTGGACAACCCCATTGGTGGATCTCAAGGGAATCTAATACATGTGAAATTCTTACTATGTCCCTCCTACCCACCATGTCTACATAAAAATGCAATTACTATTTACACTTGTAGATCACTGTGAAGCTTTCCCACACACCAATACATATACAAAGGCCTTTAGTAGTGGTGGCTTGAAAGATTAAATGTCATAGTAATAAGGACAATATTTGATGTAGTGAAGATTCAATTGTAGTAGGAAATTGTGCATGTGTTTTACAAAAAAAATTCAATTGTAGTAGGAAATTGTGCATGTGTTTTACAAAAAAAATTCAATTGTATTAGTTCATCACTCATTTAGTATCTCAAATTTCCCTTTTACACCCAAGCCATCCAGTTATTCACTGTTGGATTTCATTCCTAGGAATTTATCAAAAGCAATGTTTGGTAAGAACTGGAGGCTAGTTCAAAGTTAGTTGGTGGAATTGGGAAAAAAAGCAAGTTGCAATTTGAAAACATTGGCAAAAACAAGTGAAACAATGTACAAATTTTTTATTTTGAGTAAAAAATAGAGAAAATAACCGGACTCTACACTTTTAAAAAAACCGGTTGAATTTGGGAATTGAAGAACAACATCCGTTAATCCCCCCCAAAAAACCTTGGAAACGCCAATCAAAACGAGGATTTTTTTTTGTCTTTTTGATGCCAGATTGCACCAAAAAGTTTAATCTAGATAAAAAAATGGTAACGAACCGAGAAATTTTTCACAAGAAAACTTCAACTTAAAAAATAATCTTAGATGAATCACCAAATTGTGAATGAAAACAAATTTATGGACATGTGATATGTGCTAATGTGATATTTTCTATCCAATATGTGGATGAACGTTGAAATTTGGAGCACCACTATTAATAACATTTTATATCACGATTTTGACACTTCATAACAAATTTAAAAGAAACCCACCAAAAACGGCGTCGTAGATCCCGGTCCTGGATTTGGGTGTACGTATTTCTAAAACTCACTCATTCCTCACGGGATTTAGATTCCAATCAGGCATGTACCGAGCAGATACAGCAAGCCGTACACGTCGAGCAGACGTATGCTTATTTACATACTGTACCCCCACCAAAAATACCAGTAACTTACTAATCACTACCCCCGCGAAAATACACGTGCGGGAATCCAAAGGAACCCGTACTTAAAGTCCCCTATACAAATACAGCAAGATCGTATGTACGTAGGATACCAAACAATGTATCAAGACGCCGTGGAATCACGATTCGGCGCAGGACGTTAAATCCTCCATTCGAAGTGGGGCCAGCTGGCTGGGATTACCCTGGGTAGAAAGGCTGGAATTTTTTAATTTTCACATAAATTTAAAAAAAAAAAAAATTCTGAATTCATATTTGCGATCAGAGACCTCTAATTAGCGAGGAGAGGTCTAAACCATACCCTAAACATGGTTCAAAATAGGGGGCTTTTTTTTTTTTTTTCCATTTACCTCTAGTGAATCCTTCTCGGCCCACTTCAAATGGAGGATTTAACCCCTAAAGTTTCTTGACTATGTTCTCACCAAAAATGCTTCAAAACTGCCATTTTTAGTACAAGTACCAAGTTTTGAAAAACATCATTTTTTGACACATGTAACCGTAGGATCTTGTAGTACTCTAGTTTGAGAATATGTGGAAAAAATTTCAGAAATTTACACCATGTAGATTGTAAGATATTGGCATTTGAAGTGGCACAAATCCTTTTTTTGGCCTTGCAAAAAACCGGGCAGTTGCACAAAAATATTGAAATTTCAGTAAAACAAAGGACTTCAAAGTTTTTTTTGGTGTAGGGATTCCATAACTGCCTGCAAACTAAAAGGCCTCATAACTTTCATCTCAACTATTGAAATGCAATGATTTAAAGCTTTTTGAGTACATATAAATCTGAAGAACGAATTTCAAATTTTTATTTCTTAAAAACATGATTTTTTCAGATCTGCCCGGACTGCCCGAGTTGAGAAACAAACAACATATTATGCAATAACTTTTGACTCATATTTTCGAATGTCATGAAATTCGTGCACATAAAAGATATTCCTTGTCCCCACATTCTATTAAAATTTCAGCCCAAAATATGTAATTCTTTAGTCACATGCACCTGCCCAAAATTTATATGTTGCCAAAAAATGCATGTTGGTCCTTCAGGGGTTAACGTCCTGCCGATTCGGCTGTTGCTTTATAGGTTCCGTATGGTATTGCCTCCGTATACGATAAACTGTTGTCTTGTGAATAGMATTTGTTTTTGTCTTTTTTGGCAACTTGTCGTCAATTTGCACCGAAGTAATGGGCACTCCATCAAGCCCTTGGAACAAAAATATTAAAGTCTTGGACGACATCTTGAGATTGTAGACAAAAACAAAATTATGGATATGTGATATGTGGTACTGTGATGTTTTCTATCTAATATGTGGATGAATGTTGAAATTTGAGGCACCACTATGACATTTTGTATTTGCCACTTTGGCACTTCATTAAAAAAAAAAAAAAATGCACACGTCTCTTGTAAATTGTAATATGTATTTGATACATGTTACATAAATTAGAAACGGCATTTTAGTATTTTTGAGATGAAGAATTCCATTGTAGTTGCATCATTACTAACAACATCATTAAATTGTATGGGTTTAAAAAAAAAGTGGAACTTGGCACCAAAACTTCCCAAAATTACTGCCATGTAGGCATTTGGGAGTGATGTGGACCTTGGGATGTAGTGTGAAGCCCCAAGTTCCAATATTCAACTCTTTGCCAATCAGATTTAGAAAAATCAATAAAACAAAATTGTCTTCTATGACTCCTCGGCCATAGTGTGAGCCACTCACCCCTCAATATCACTAGGATTTTTTTCCTTCTCTCTCTTGTTTATTCACACTACACATTGATATTGTATTAGGCAAGACTAATTTAAACAGTCAGGCACAACTGTTTCTTATTGGTTCATAAGTGTTGCACGTTTCTTGTAGGATCAATTTTTTTTTTCCTTTGGGACCTTGGACCCATAATCCAATGGCGGGGTACAGTCAAAGTGGTTTACATTTGGAGGGATCATCCTCCATTTACTACATGGTGTACTGCTACAGTGGCAAGAGAAAGACTAGGATAGAATCCCTTGAAGGAATAATAAGTGGTGACCATTCCCAATAACTGATTAACAACTACACTAATGATGGTAAATAGTGTTATCCATACTCATTGTTTTAGAAATACTATAAGTTTCTATTCTTCATGAATATTTTTACCAAGTGCATGGATCTTAATAGTACTATAGTTGGGAAAAATTTGTACCTATAGTTGGTAAAAATATTCATTAAGAGTAAAAACTTATGGCTGTTTTAAATCAATTAATGTAGGTAACACTATTTACCATCATTAGTGTAGTCTACGTTAAGTTAAAGATACCTCGGCAGCAGTTCAGTTCTGCTCATGGCTCCTGCTGAACTCCATGATCGCTCAAGATGGAATGAGCTTTGAGAATGTTGGTGCGGTGCTTTTGGAGATTTCCCAGACTCCCCCTCCCTCCCTCCAATAGTCCAGTGGCGCTTGGGAAAGGCGACTCCAATGGAGTTTTTTTTAATTTGGCAATGGTGGGGTTCTCATCGACCGTCTCCAATGAATTTTCAGGCGTGATTGAATTGCCTTATTATAAGGTTTCCATATTTTAACTGTAAGTGACTTTACACTGGCTCTTGTGGAGTTTCGTAAACATAACGGTAAGAAAGTAGGGAGGGCATCTGATAACTTTTTAGAAATTCTCATTCTCATGCAGCCATGCAGTCATGCTGTCATGCACTCCCCTTATTACCCTTATTATTAGAATATCAGTCCTCCAGGCATTCAGTTCAGTTGCTTCCCTCTGGACAATATGATATAGTTGGTCCCTATCTACTCTGGCTAAGATTTCTGGACATACATGTTACACATCTGTAGATACTTTGGGGTCTAGAACGCCCGCCCGCATCTTCAGGTACATTAAAACCATTTTATGATACCATAATAGTTTATGGTTTTTGTGCCTTGTAAAAACGTGTAGATGGAGAAGAAGTATTCAAAAGAGTTTGAATTTCAATGTATATCAAGTTCTAAAACCTACAAAGCCTCCCTTCTAAAGGTATGTTCACACGTGGTGTTAAAGAGTGTTGTTATTGAGGATCTTAGGAATGAATTTAGACCTACATCTAGACTAAGTTCACATTGCAAACATCACCAAGTGCAAACATACTTTAACTTAGGCATGTAGTCTTACGGTCACTCAAAACATTCTACAGCTATCAAAACAAAACAGTCTATGGATAAATGTGGGACCCAAGATGAACAGGCTCTTAAGGTCATGTCAATCTACTGCTGTAAGTTTTTTCTCTCTGATCCTTCAAATCGACAATTCAATCTCTAAGTCAAAACACCAGTTCACCCATCTATCCAACTGCTAGTTAGTTAGTCAAACTTGAAAATCAAACCCAAATCTTACAACCCTGCAAATGATTGCCCTTGGAAATGATGTTCGACCCTGCAGCCATAGTGTAGGTCTCTAGGAGGGCTTAAATTCAGGAGTATCACAGTCTACCAGTGACAATAGTAAGCAATTTCGTCGAATTCCAAGATAACTGGACTGCACCCATCACTACGATACGCGTTTTTGCAGCGGATTGAGCAAAGAACGGACTCACATAGACCGTTAGGAATGTAGGACCAGTCCTCAAACTTTATTTTCACTAGATTCCATGGGAATCGATAGCAMTACGGAAACATGATGGTCCTATTCAAGTGGCTTTCAAGATTGAAAAGTMCGAACTATCAGTTGTTCAGTGAACACTTTTCAACCACTTTCTACGACAGAATCCGCAATCACAGATTTTGACATTATTAGTTCTTTAATAAATCCTGCTTCTAGAAGAACTAAATTGATAAGGTGAAGGGTCACCGGCATCACTCGACATGCATTGCATGCAACAGTCGGCTTGGTCTTGTACAAAGTCTGGTTGTCCGGAAAGAAACCCGGCTTGAAGTTTCCTCYTCGACATCCATATGTGGATACTATTAACACTGCAAGACATCCTACGTTTCTAACTCTTCCACGTGAACTGAATATACAACTAAGCTAAACTGTTCATTCAATACATTTCGAATCTAGTTTACACAGCTTGCTGACGGAAGACTTGCCATTCGTGAAGTACAGCAGCTTGCAATGCACGGTGCTCCATTTCCTCAGGAGACGGCGGAGTGAGAGTGGATTGTCTCTTCTTCGGTTTCGTTTCCAGWCCTGGTAGCAAGCTGTCGTCTTCTTCTTCTGGTTCCGGCTCAGGTTCCGGCTCTTTGGGCTTGGCTCTTATGATTGCTAGCAGCTCTATCAGTCTCTTCAGTTTCTCTTCAGCTGCAGCCTGATACAAGAAAATTCTTTGTGAGGTAAGCTTACTCTATCGAGGAACTGAAGCACGAGTGAAGAACTAAGCCAAGTTRACCTCTTTAACGCCCAAATTTCTTGTAGAATAATTGCATATGTTTGCTTAACTACTTACATAATCTCATCATAATTGCCATAAAAGAAGGTTTGTTTTCAAAAGTTAAAGCATTAATTTAGATGACTGAGAAGTTATTGGACAAAACATCGACCTRAGCACTCTGCTCATCATCCAGAGAGGATGGACTTTGGAGCGCTTAGGCCATAGGAGTTAATAGGATGGATGCAATGTAAGAGGAGCTTGCACAAATCAACTCGTAACTCAAAGAGCAGCCCAAAGCCTGCAGAACATTGAAGGCAGTATAGACCATGCATACCTGTACTTCAGCATCAGAGACTACTCTCACAGCACAATCYGTCAAATCATCGAGCCAGTTCTGCACATCAGCAGTAATTTCATCCACTAGTGTGCCAGATGAAGAGCGTATCACGAATTTGCACACCATTGTCCTCGTCTCTTCCCCGAGGTCCACATTTCCACTGACTTCACTCACACCRAATATCATCATGCCTATTAAGTCACCGTACCACGTCTTGGCTGCATAGCAAATCTGCACAAAATGTTACATAATCAACCAGTCAGAAATGATGGAAGTCGCTCACATGATGCCATACAATCCATTCGGAAATAGTCACATAGTATTTTTTGACATTCGGTTATTAAACTTGAGAGCGGAAACAATTTGACTCGCAACCGTTCATAATAAAAGTTCTCTCAAATTCTCTTGCTACAGACCAATCTCCTGAAAGGATTCAGGGATTCAACTGTGAAATTCATGTAGAAATCTTACCTGGAACCCTGCCACAGTGCGCAGAACATGGGAGCAAACTTTATGAAACGGTTTGGATGATAGAGATTTAAGTCCACTAAGGATTGGCAAAACTGCAGGTTCGAGGTACCCCCCAGACAGAGTGGTTGCAGATTTCGGTCCTTCTCCCTCATAGGCGTAACCCCCAGTAAATTCAGCTATAGCAGGCAGGCTTGGCCAGAGTCTGAAGAATTCCACGGGTGAAAGACTATGAGGAAGTAAAATTTCAATAAGTGGTAGCCGGTATGAGCCACATCGTAACACCACAGGTTCTCCATATTCTGTTGGAGCCATTTTACGCGGTCTACCATGAGTTCCCTCCTCTACTGGGGCATCTGCCTCCTCTCCATTGGCTAATCCTACCCCTCCGAAGAAAGGGTAGTAGAGAAGCTGTACGCACAGGGAACAGCGCTCAAACCGTGAAATTCCAACCGTAACACTGCATGCAACTGGTTCCTGCGAACACAACAATGGTTCAGAATCGCARAAACTACATAATTTTGCTGCTCTTCAGTACCATGCAGAGAGTATGTAGTAGGATGAGCTCCAAGTTCAACGATCATGGTATAGCCAACACTATACTATGGCATGGCAAGGCAGGCGCCATCAAAAAATAGATAGGCATAATTCCTTGACAAATGTATATTCGGTGTGGAACATTGTGGGAAAAAGCCTCCAGCATTCCAATACCTTCCCAGCACATTTATCACCTTCATGAATTTCTAGGGACTCCAAAATTCTAGTAAAATTTGAAGCCCAATTTTATAATTAAGTAAAATACCTGGGAATGGAGGTGGTGAAGTTGGCGGACACCCTGGGGGGAACCATCCATGAATCGGAGGGCGCCAATTAGCCCAACCCGCACATCTACTCGTTTGAGTTCTTGCTCTGTCATATTGACAATCTGGAAAAGGCCAAAGTGAGCTTCAATGTCCAGTCTTCCGGCACATGATCCTCTACGTAACCAAATCCCCTAACTCCCAAAATTAATAAAGCTGGCAAACTTCCTGTTGGAAATCATATTACCTTCAGATGCAGGGTAAGTCGATTTTCATGAGCATCAATCAGGTGGTAAGCCTCCACGAAGCAAGGATCACTGCTGCCTGATAAAGTTATAGGCGTTGGTGGAGCCTTCAAGTAAGAAAATCCAGATGTCGCTAGGCTCAACTCACTCCGTGCGGGTCTCCAGAGCTCCTGAACAGCAGTGTGGACAAGGTCTTCTACCTTACGGTCCTGAGCTGCTGACTGGTCGAAGTATTGGGCTGACAGCTTGTGGTGTGTGAAAGGATAATCGCCAGTTGCACCTGAATTTCCTACCCATCTGCAAGAACAAACAATTCTATCATTTTCAACACCGATTCACCGCACTAGGATGCACCAGGGTMTTKCCACTGCCTTCAACACCTCTGAAACGCACACAACCAATAATCCCAAGGAGAACTTCAGCCTAAAACAGGGGTACCTATTTGAAAGAAATGAAAGGTCACGAACAAATGGTCCTGCCGGAAATACGTAACAAAGCATTACCCACCACGTCTTTGTTTCTTGGCATTTAAATGTATGCTGAAAACCATGATTTGAAACTACTTACTTAGAGTCCTGATGCTTGGCAATGTATTTGAACTTCTGCAGAATCAGACGGCACTGGTGCTTGAGCACAGAGTCCGCAAGTGAGCTGTTCCTAAATTCATCGAGCTCTCTTGTCAAGAGCTGGCCTGCTCGCAAATTCCTTGAACCCAARTGCTCAGCACAAAGCAACAAAGCCTGTGCGTCTTGTAACCTGCAGAAGGAGCGGATCTTGTATAACATAAGACTAGAAATGTYTGACATCAATATCTGATTATTGAGACAGTAAGCCAAGTAGACATACGAAAGTCAACATACATAAGAAAGAAAATGACCTGTTGGTGGAGGTTGCCGTGGAGTYATGATTGAAGAGGACTTTGTGTATGTGATCAATGATAACATTCAACGGATCATCAGGATCATCAGCTAGCAATGGATCGAGGCCTTCAAGGTCAAAGTGCTCTGCCAAGGCCCAAATAACACGGGCCCGTAATCTTGAAGTTGTGACCTGCATAGAGAAAGGGACACTTGAAGCTCTCGTACGAAGAAAATTCCAAGTCGATTAGGAACATATCTTTGAATTCAATATTTCCATTGGCTCAACTAGATTAAGAGCTCAACGAGCTAGCCAAGAATGAAGAACAAGAGTAAGAAAGAAGCATACTAAAAATCTCATTTCTCGCTGTACTACCCGCAAGCTTCAGAATCTCTTTGGCATAAAGACTTGTCGACAAGGAGTATCCCCACGGCATGATGCACTGACCTCGCTAAGATCTTTGACGAGTCCTCGCTGAAGAGCCTGTAGTCGCTTCTCGGCCAAAATTTGCTCAGGAGATGCACCATCCTTGGCTTTCTTCACCCCCCCAACAGTATCGTAGATATGGCACAACCGCACTAGCAACTTCAAGTAGCAGTCCATGGCATATGTACGACCTATCAGAAAGATAAATGTTCAGTCATGTGAGTATTTCCATGGCCAGCTAATACTTCAAGACGCCTCATATAATACAGCGTAAAAAACACCAAAATGAAAAACTGTACGATTTGGAATCGCAGTATACCAAAATTCACCGCTAATAGACATCCCGTCCTTAGTCATTATGACCAACGACTCGTTTTGTTTCTTAAGAAATGTTTCAGTTAACGGAAGGTCTAATTCGCAGTACACTTCATAACAAAGTCACCCTCTTAAAAGATCTTCACTACTCAGAGACTAGTAACCCACCTTGGCAATCCCACTTGATGCAAGGCCGGCAAACCTCAACCACTTCCAGAGCTGATTGAGTCCAGCTCATAGCTCCTGACCCCGTGCCGTATCTCAAGGCTCCAATCACACGACTCTCAGTACCCGTGGCTTTAATGCGCGGTAGAGGGACAGAAAGCTGGAAACAGCTTTCAACCAGACATGCAACGAGCTCTTCTCGGAAAATACCCTCACTCTGAGCGCTCCCCATGTCCTCCCTTATTTTGGACTCCTCAAACAACGAAGCTATGTTGGTGTTTTGCAATGGTTTCTGACCCCTTCTAACGCTTTCCTTCGCAAAAAGATCCACACAGAGTGCCGTCCGGCAAATGCAAGCTAGAGCGTGCATGCGATCCGCTTCCACTCTCAGATTTCGGACCATTAAAAGCAGTCGTTTGAAAAGAGACACCTGCAATTAAAGAAGATAAGCCATTTGATGAATTGTGCTCTCAGAGATACTACACTCAAGCGAATGAAAGCACAATAGAAGACGAAAAGAAACCAGGAACATTGAATAGATATATTGAATATATCGAACCTGCAAGTGAAGATCCAAAAGTTGAAGACTCTTCACGACTGCACGGACGATACTCTCTCGCCCTGCACTAAACTCTTGTCGATCCCACAAAGTAAGCAGTGCAGTAATTGGTGCTGATGCCCACTCGGGTTTTCCTCCGGGCACATCTGCTAAGGAAAGGAGGTTCACGCTCACCTCATACACTAAGGCTGGGTCCAGAATGAATAGGTAAGGCAAAAGGTGTGAAACCACATCCGAAATTCCAAGAATGTTCTCAGCATTACTCCTCTGGTGTAATGCCGGCGGCAATATTCCGCGATTMCCTGTAAGCATCTGCACCAAAAAMMCACCAWMGTCAGACTAACCATTTCAACAKGCTGTGAAATCGGGTGGGGTTCAGTCAAATCCAGCAATTTTCCAGGAAATTTAGTCATTATTGGACATCAATCGTGGGGAGATGTGCAATAGAGGGGTGGCAGTTCAGCAGCATGATCATAGCGAGACACGCCCATCCCCCATTCACTTTATTTAAAGTCTTAGGAGGCTGTGAAATACCGGTTYTGGATAGTGACATAYGTAAKTTCCAAGTAGATWCAAGCAGTGAGCATASGGAGACCTCTYCATAAATCATCGGGAGGTATCCTTATGCTCGCGTCATGCATATCTTGCATYCCATGMTAAATCTTCTTATAGCGTCTAAATACTTTAGAAACAATCTACAGAAAATCRTGCTTAGTGAGGCACCYGTCCAYATTGCGGAGGTTCGTATTCCTCTGCAGTCAAAACCTAGWGTGGCACTCATGTTTTACTTTACGCATGGCATTCAAAGTTGCTCTATGAGTACACTCATCTTACTATTCACACTGACAACATTCAAAAACCACAAGATGTGATTTAGATTCTATCAATATGTTTGAGAATGGAGTGTAATAGCAAGCTACTTCTACTTCTCACAAGTGTCAATCCGGGAGCTCCTATCAAGGAGTTTGTTTATGCCAGGGTCTACTTTCTTCAAAATTCTTGAACTCAAGATGTGTGTCAAGGGAAGTCGTCACAGGATCAGAGCATCTTAGAGATAGATCCAAGGTGTTCGAAGCTCCTATCAAGAATATCATGTCCCAAGCACAACTGTGCAATCTCTACTGTTAGTGAAACATTAAACTCTTAGGCGCAATCATGAAACTGTCGCTTTCTAACAAAGGAAGTACTGATATCAAAATTCTTACCCGAGTGAATGCTAAACTGATAGTTTTGACACTGATAGTTGTGACCTTTTATACGGGGTGTCAAAGTGAGACCTCTGTACTCTGCTACAAGAACGGATTCTAAAACATGATTTGAAAACTCTGCGATGGGGTAGTAATTCTGGGATGCGGGGCCCCAAATGGAAAGAAAACAGGCAAGTCTCGCACTAGAAATAGAGAGCTATGGACCCTAGTTTTAATGACAGTTTGAGACTCACAATTGCACAGGGCTGAATATGGAAAGAAAAAAGAGCATCTTGCAATTGAAGTCATGCGCTGTGAAACCCTTATTTCAACCGCAGCTTCGATACTAGAGCTCAATTAGAGTCCAAATAGTTATATCACTATTGCACAATCTAGATTTCAACAGCAGCTTCAATTCTAGTGCGTAGTTGGAGTCCACATTGCGGTATTGCGATTGCACAATCTAGACATCAACTGCAGCTTCAATTCTAGTGCGTCGATACAATCCCAATCTTTAAATATAAAGCCATAGCCCAAATCCACAAAATCACAAACAGGGAGGAAAGTTCAACTTGCCTCCATGTCTTCGACCATGCCCGTGGCGACGGCTTTCGCTGAAAACACAAGCGGATAGACGGACGAYCGGAAATTCTCGAGCGTCAAAACCTTGGCCCGCGCCATGAGCAAATCGGCTTTCTCCCAAACGAAGCGGCACATGGCGGCGACCCAGCCGGAGCGAATCGCAATGGCATCCTCCGTKGGCACCAGCTTGTCGCCCGCGAGCCGACTCATCCGCTTGGTACTAAACTCTAGAAACAGACGCCCGACGCCTTCGTAGGCAATTCTAGCCACGGCGTCGTAAGGGTGCAACATGCTCTCGCCAATCTGTCGCCACCATGTGGACACTCTCTCCAGCAGCGGAGAGCTGGAGACGCAAAGGTTGACCACATCGTCCCGRGCGAGCAAGCATCCCAGGGTCTCGATGATCGCGTAGCGCAGGTTGGGGTTGTCGCTCGCAATGCAGTTGGAGATCTGCTGGCTGCAGTCAATGATGAAGGTCCCGAGGCGCCACGATGGGATGGCGGAGATGAAGGACACGGCTGCGGCCGTCACGTCGGTGTCCGGAAACTCGAAGTCGTTCTTGATGCCGCGACACACGACCTCCCACTGCTCGGAGGTGAGGCGCGTGGTGCGCACCAAGTCGAACGCYAGCTTCTTGCACACCGCGCTGGCGGGGCTGGCGATGATCTCATCGCAGGCGGAGCTCGCGATCGAAGAGATGTCCTTCCCGGACGCYGCGTGCTGGAGCGCCAGCAGGAGCGCGTTCGCTTGACGCACCCCGTCATTGGACGCGAGCTCCGTCCGAATCCCCGCAAACACGTGATCCATCGTTACCGTGGATATCCACTCTCATCGCCTACCTCACCACAAAATTATTCAACCTCCGAACAAACAGACCCAAGCTCCCCTGGCTATGGCGAAACCCTAACCCTAACTCTCAAGTTCCTCTGCAACGAGCGCGAGCAAGCAAAACAGAGGCATCATCTTCCCCCGCCGGGCCCACTGTTGCGTTGACCGTGTCCAGCACAAGTTTTTTGCAAATCTCTTACCTTACTGTGGGCACCCAATTGTGTTTAACCCTAGAAGGATTTTGAGGTTTCTCTATACAACCCGTATTTAGCTTTGTAAGTCTTCAATTCTGATTTAGCATATGAATTGCGATACATTGTTATTTGCACATTTTCGATGATCATTAAGTTACTTTGTGCTGAAAAGTATTTGATCAATGTTTTTATGATAAAATACCACCGTATTTGCCTACGTGGCCACGAAAGGCTTTCAAGCCCTACTAAGGTTAAGTTACAATTTTTGATTTGGAGGACCCTTTAATTGGAAGGTTGAGGAAGTAACCATTTCTTAATTTTATTTAATTTTTAAAATTTTATGAAAATCTCTTCTCTTCAGATGTGGACAAATTTTCAAATCAATACAAGTTGTAATGAGTGTTTGAGAACCATTCAAAGTTCACAGTTCAATTTGAGTTCACCACATTGCATTATAATGATGGCTCTGCAACTTCGTGGGCTTGTAACTTTTTCATAAAATGTTTGTTTTCAATAAAACTAGTGTGCCCTGTGCCATTGCCACAATTGGAATCAAAATAAAAGTAATTTTAAAATTTTTTAAAACAAAAAATAACTCAAAAATCAATAACTTTCTCACTATGAGTCGGAATGCCACAAAACCAAGCCCGTGCACCCCTCCTCGCCGAGTACTTTCCGACGGCACCAAGCATGCATCCGGGGGACACACGGTCCTAGAGATCTCAACATAACAAACAAAACAAAACAAAACAAACAAATAGATTGATTTAAAGGATAGATTTATTGGGTTTTGTTCCTCTTAAGGTCTAATTATTGTGGTAAAATTTTCATGTCAATCCAAGTTTTGAATGTTTGGGAGCAACTCGAAGTTCAAAATCCAAACATTTTTGCATTAGAGTGAACTTCTGCGGCTTATAACTTCTTCATACGTGGTCCGTTTTCAATCATTTTTGTTGTAAAAGTTTTACATACTAGTCTAGTTTGTGTGGTTAAAATTTCATATCAATCAAAAAGATAACGAGTGACTAAGAAGCATTTCAGTAGAGGAGGTTCAACCATAGATCTAATATTTTCCCACTTTTTTCATTGGTTTTTGACATTTCAAAACAATTTTACAGACTCAAATGAGTCAATTGAATGATATTTTTTTCATCAAAGTGTTTGTCTTTTGGTTTTGAATCACTTTGAAGCTTAACATTTTTTCATTTGAGTAGGTTTAGATATCGAATTTTACCTCCAAATGTGTTTTTAAGAAAATCTCAGTATTTTTTTTCAATAGTGAAACATTATAATCTTTCAATCTATACAATCAAATGACCCCAAATTTGTTTCACACCGTCTACAACATGCACATTGTCTACAAGATTGTCCAGTTGCAATTTTTATACTTCACTCAAACTTAGACTTATAGCACTTGAAAAGCTAGGATGCTTTTACACATGTTTGGACTTTAGAGCATCCCCACAGCTCACACAGAATTGAGACGCAAAATTCAGTATTTGGCGTGCTATTTTTACTTGGCCGGCCTGTGTGGAGGATGACTACCCCACTGCAAAACTGTGAATGAACACAGTCAAGAGGGATAGGCACACCCTCCAAAAAATTCAGACTGTCGGGTTGGTTTTTTAGTTATTAAAATTGATTTATCAATGTAGTAAATTTTAAATATTTGAGAATTTCTTCTCAATTTTTGAATTTAGTTCTCAAATTACTTGAGCTTTTCAATGTGGGAAAGCTCCCTATATCCACATGGGGTGGTGGGAGGAGTCCCAACCCATGTGGGATATATACATTATTTTGAATTAGTTGGAGCTCCAATTGATTCAAATGTATATATCCCACATGGGTTGGCACACCTTCTACCAACCCAAGAGGATATATAGAACGTCATTTTCATTTGGAAGTTCAAATGAAGAAGAAAATACTTCTTCACCTTCTTCTTTTACTTAAGTAAAAGTAGCATTTTCTGAAATTGCTTTAAAGCATTTCAACAAAAAAGAATTTAAAGGGTCAGTATCAGTGTTCCCATAAGTGGCTAAAATTTGCTTGGTTTTTACCAAAAAAAATTGTGTGCTAAATGCATATAGCAGAAATCCAGAAGAAAACGAACATTTGAGCAAATTTTCTCACTTGATCATTTCCAAGTTGCAAAACAAGACATTCATCCAAGTTGAAGTTCACAGTCATCCGCTCCTGGGATGTGTTGAATGTCGCCATTGAGCGCCCTCGGCCGTCCGATTTTAGCGCTGGCGGCCACATCTCAGCCGTTGCTTTAGCTGGTCATCTCCCTTGTTCTGCTGCAGGGTTCCTGCACAATTAGTAGACTGTGTTTACTTCAGCAAATTGTGTTTAGTAGGTGTTTTGGGGGAGGTGTGCTACTTGCGCAACATGTTTAGCAAATTAACGTCACATTGCATTTATGGATCTCTTTGCTTGCATTTACTACGGTTTTCGAGTGTGCTGCTGGGCGATTTGGCAATCATCACTTGGTTGGATTCGAAAATTGGGAGATTGAGGGCCTTGTTCTGTGATTTCCCTCCTCTCCGTTTTCAAATTTTGGAGCGCCAGTATTTAAATTTTGGAGGCGCTTCTTCAATCCTTGCCTCCTTGGATTCTTTGCAACTGTCATTTGTGTTTTTGGCGTCGCATTTAGTGCAATTGGAAATGGAGGCCGGTCCGTTGCTAAACGCTGAGAGAGTGAGAGTGAGACGTTGGTGCAGTTTGGCAAGCGGGAACTTCGGGATCGTCGCGGTGGACGGAGGAGCCACAATCTCGTAGCTTCGCAGGAGTCTGAATATATTCCTGACCTTGCGTGCTTGCAATGCTGTGTTTTTTCTCACTCCCAATTTGCGTTTTGCATTATTTTGTGCGTCGATTCTTGCTGTCTGCGCCTCTGCGGTTGTTGGACTTCGTTTGTTGCTCTAGGTTTTGGGGTGTTTGGGTGTAGGGCTGCAAGCTTTCAGTGGAGCAATGGCACCGCGTCTGAAACTACCGGACAACTTCAAGGTGCGCACATTTGGGACCTCGCAAAATAGTCACGGTCTTGGAAAATACTTGCCTGCTACGGTCGCGGCCACAAAATTGACTCCTGCGTGTGATGTTCTTCCCTCCCTCGAAGACGTCACGCATGTCTCGGAGATACGGCTCTCCGCCCTGCTTGCCCCTGCGCCCCAGTTTGGGTCGTTGTCCGAGGTGACTGTCATTTCTCCAGAGCCGGTGTTGGAAGCTACCAGTGTAGACGGACCTGATAGAAAAGCGAAGAAAAGAGGGGGAAGTGCTTCCGGTTCACAAAAACGACGCAAGACCGCTCCGACCACCATCACGAGGAGGTGGCAGGAAGTGTGGGCCTGCAAATTCACATGGGCTGAAGGAGAGTTTGATGCTAGCGGCAACTTCAAAGGAGTGGTATGCCGAAGTTGTAGCACGATCAGCGGTAGGAGAAAAGTCATGGTCCCAAAAGGAGACAATTTGAAGAAACACGAGGGCAAACGAGTGTGCAAGGATGATGGGGAGCCGTTTGCCCATTTGAAGAAAGGCGACACCTATATCAAGACTGATTGCAAGCGCTTGAAATTCACGAAGCTGTGGGTCGGATGCAAGCAGGCTGGGACTGTAGCAGAGCAACTTGTGGCCGGCTTGGAGGGCGAGAGGAAGAGAAAGGGAGTTCAATTCTCTACTCTTTTTCAAATTTTGAGTAATGGTCGTCCAATGTGTGACTATGAGCGTGAACAATACCTTCTTAGACACCTTAAGGTGAAAAATGTGCCTAAAAAACACTGGTCTGAGACATCGGGATGGGAAATGTCGGAACACTTGCATGCATCTGTTCTGTCAGCTTTGATGGCCGTGGTTCGATCTGCTAGTTTCATCTCCATTAGTGCTGATGAGGTGACAGCCATTGACACAACATCATGGATTGGCGTCCATGTCTACGCCATGCAGTCTTGGGAACGTATACCACATCTGCTGCACCTTTCTTGTGTAGCCGATAGTGGCACTGCAGATAACTTAACTAACATCATAATGCATGCTCTATTAGGTGAGGGTGGGCTAACTCGCGAAGAAATTGCGAGTAAGGGGTGATTGCAAGAAATACTTGTACTATTTTCCGTCACACGTTGCGTGCGGAAGTTGTTTGGGGCCATAACTTTTTCAAAAATCATGGCATGAACTTGAAATTTGGAGGGAAGGGACATCTGACATTACTAAATGTACTTTAATTTTTGCAAATTTTTCAAAAATGAAGAAGTGCACACCTTTGGATTTTTAACATATGTCACACATGCAGTTTTGTTAGTTTTTAGTACTATTGAGTACCTTTTTTGCATAGTTAGATCATGAAATTTTTTGTGGTGCTTCTTACTATGAAAATACAGATCTCCAGGAGAGGGATTTTTGATTGCATTCTGCAAATCACTTCTGCATTGCCCTAAAGTGAGCTTCAGAAACAGTGAATTTCTGACTTGTAAAATATGGGATTCCCAATATCTACAGCACTTCCTACTAGTTCTCCTAGTTGGGGAAAATGGCCATTTTTTTTTTAATTTTTTGAATGACCCCAGTAATTTTTAAAAATGGAATTGCAAAACTGCCATTTTTCAGCATAAATTTGGGATTGTGCCGATCAGTAGTATTGCAGGGGACACGTTAGGACTTCATAGTGCTGGTGGGGCCCACCAATTCCGCCACCGTGGACTGCTTCCACTCTGACTTCCGGACCACTCTGACTTCCCGGCGCTGCGGATCGCTTCTATGGTGACTTTATGGATCTTGGGCTTTGGCGTCTATGCAGTGCAACGGATGAATGTCGCCGCCAGTGGACTGCATCCTTCCTCCTTTGAGCACTTGCAGCATGCCGGCAAAGTAGGCGAGGTGACTACACTTCGCATTTTTGAAATCTGCAATAAAAAATTTTGATTGCCGATTTAGACTTCCGTGCAATTCCGAGTGGGGCAGAGGTCGGCGTCTTCTTCTTTAGCACGAGGGGAGGCTTCATGTGCATGTTTGCATGGATGTCCCTCGACGGCGCAGCTGTCCCGGTCCGCGGACTCGACGTGTGTTGCTGGCTACTGCGGTGGACAATCAGCGACGACGTTGGAGGGATCGTCAGCGCCGTAGTCATGAAAATCGTGAGAGAGAGGATGAAGCTGCTGCCAACGACGTAGACGCGTAGCCACAAGCCGATCTTTGATGGAGATGCAGGAGGCACCAGACCAGTGTCTGGAGGAGTGTAAACCGCATTACGGCATCCCTTTCGCGATTGCTGGAACGTATTGGAGATTCAGATTTTCGAGCTCACGTTCTCAATAAGGTGTTCAGTAGTCGTTGCATTCGCCCACTGCTGCCTTCTTACTATCCCACTCCTGAAGAAGCAAGGGCCCAACGACAGATATTACAGAACATCCGGTCGGACCTTGCTGCCATGAAAATCCCTCATTCCTCGGGCATGCTGGCTCGGAAGCGCTCCATTTTAGAAGAAGTTGTTAGTGAATTAGATTCTGATTTCACAAAATTCCACAGCATTCTCGGAACGAGGAAGGAGAATCTGGTAGCCGCTGTGGAACGGCTACGATAGGCTGCTTCAGAAAGTTCAACCCGATTTCAAGTTCCCTCTCGGAAGAAAAGAGAAGGCGGGATATGTGACGGGGTGAAGGCACTTGTGTTGCAGTGGTGGACCGAAGAAACTCGTGTGAGTCCAGGACGACGAGATGTGCGGTGCAAACGTCTTGGTCGGAATTCATACGACACTCATGCAACGCATCTATTAATGGAAAGCCAGGTACTACATTCCCAACCTGCCTTCATTGAATGTGTAGTTCACGTTAGTCATTGGAAGCCATTGATAACCCGACGTCTGACTCATGCAATCGGTTTAGGGCTGCGCATTGTCGTCAAAATCCAATGAAAGTAATTAACTTCAGTTCATACGAAGACCACAACATTCCAAAATTGCGTGTTCCATGAATTTAGGCTGACCATTACCACTCATTGACAGTGCCATGCAGTCATGCACTTGAAATGTAAGTCGTCATGAACGGCAGGTTTAGGGTACCAAACACTGTCTTCATCCCCTAGTCGGACACTTCGCATGACTGCATGGCACTGCCTACGATAATGTCACTGCCCTATACTCTGAAGTGCAAGGTCTGCATAAGTATTCATGCACTTCATGGTTCAAGCATGCAGTCTTCTATATGATGCTTAGCACTTCCACTGTATGACATTTGAGTGGAAGAACAACGTCGACTGTACTTCTCTGTATTCGCTGTAAGTCCATCACCACACGGAGGGAGTACTTTGACCTCCGTGACTATTAATTAGGAGCGGTTTAGGTCCCATTAGTCAATGCACGATGCCTACACACTGGAAATGTGTATAGTGGGCACTCATGTGTGGCATTTCAATGATGATGTCAGTACCACCGTGTCCTACCCACTTCTATGTCCCTGTCCTATATGTCTTCTTTGAGCTCCATGACAGATTTTTCTCCCTACAACAATGTGGTTTGATACTAAGCTAGTATTCATCAGTGGTGCCTCATGGCCGTCTACACTGTCGCGCAGTGCTTACAGTAGACACTAAGGAATTCCGGAGAACTTCAACTACAGTACAGAACTCCTCACAATGTTGTAGTACCTAGCTAGTAATCAGCAGTCGCACATCAAGGCCGTCTGCACTATATCTCAGTACTTACAGTACACAGTAATGAATTTTGTCCTAGTTCAACTAAAGTAGACATATCCGGTGCAATCCTCTTGTCAAACTGCACAGTACCTTGCCATTGCAATGTAGTGACTACCGCACACTACATAAGACTAGAACCCTATCCTTTGCGTCTTCATTGAGAATATGGACAATGTCTTGGTACTCACTTAGTATTATCAAAGTACATCATGGTTGACCGCTATAGTAGTGCATTGCATCCCTACTGCACAGTAAGAAATTATATTGAGGACTTTAGCAAACAATCAAGGTCTCCTGCAGTCCTCCTTACCACTGACGAAGTGCCATGCAGTACTAGGGTTCACTATACATGCCTATTGATTAATGTGATGTATACTTCATAGGGTCCCTAATGTCACTTCCGTTTACTACGCCGTCAAGAACAATGTGATAGTACTGCCTTAGTTCTATGAAGTACTAATTGCTGCATGTTCACGCTAGTGCTCAGTACTCATAATGTACAGTAAGATACTTGGTGTACCTTCAAGTGAAATAGAACGATCCCTTGCAGTCCTTCTGTCGAATGAGCCATTACCTTACTATCACAACACGAGTACTACTATGTCTAACCTAATAGTACATGCGTGCTCTTTGCGGCTTTTGGCCTTCAAAGACAGCGTGCAATACATAGTGAGTACTATGTAGTAGTAACATGTAAACGTCTTTAGTACTACAAGGTATGTCCAGGGAATGCTAAGGACTCCAATGAACACCAAATTTAAAAACAACCAGTACTGTAGTCCTTTTCTGAAGTGAGGCAATACCTTCCGAGGGATACCACTGTGTTGTTGTATAAGTATTACTAATTTATATGAGTTTGCAGGACCTGCACTTCTTTGAATGCGTCCTTGTTCACGCTCCCTTGTAGTAAACACGTACCCTACAATGAAGACAACACTCAAAGTACATGTATGCAACCCAATTTGTGTTCTTTCCCAGTCATGCATTGTGCTTCTATTAATGCAGAAGCCTGGTTTCTACTTCTTGCAGATGGACTTGTTCACACGCTTCATGGAAGCCCACCCACTTTGTTCCATCCAGCAACGGTCATTCATCAATTTGCGCCCTTTATTTGTTATAAAGTGCAAAGAGCGCAACGTCTGCTGCTGCCGCTACCACATCCAAGTCTTGTATCTGCTTGAGGCTTTGAATACCTTCCATGACCCAAGTAGAGGAGCTCACGTCTTTTTTCAATGCACGTGCACGTGCATTGTATGCGACATCAACGACGAAGGTGTCTGCAACGTTGGCAGGAGTCGATATGCTGGTGTGACAGCCCTGTGGGAGGCCATGCTATGTCCGAAAATGGAGGACGAGGAATTCCACCGACCCCAATGCCTGCTGGGAACGTGTAGCCATTGTGGAGTAAGGTTTTTCGACATTTGTCCCCGTGAAAGGGTGGGAGATGCTACTCAAACAATTCAATGGAAGCAGTTCCAGTATGAAGTAGTGGGAATGTCAGCGGATGGACAACCCAAGAAGTGCATCAAGGAGGTTCTCATGTCATCTTCTTTCCTTGAGTTCCTTGATTTCTTCATTCCTACCGTTCAGCACTTCATACTATGGTTGTTTGCCCGGACAACTCGACAACTCGACGAACACGACACGTTCGACGTCAAGTAGACCTCTTCGTCTGTCTAATAAAGTCAATGTCGAGTTGACTGCCCCATAAAATTTTGACCCTACCCGTTCGCCACATGTCTGCCAGTTGGCAACCACATGGCAAAAACCAGGGCGCATTCGAATGTGGGCGACCTCGGGTACATGGCGACTGCGGGTAGGGGCGACCTCGGGTAGGGGCGGGTGCAATAGGGGCGACCCTTTACCACCCGCACTCGCCCCTACCCGCGGTCGCCCCTTCACCACCCGCACTCGCCCTTTGACCATGCGCAGTCGCCCCTTCACCACCCGCACTCGCCCTTTGGCCATGCGCAGTCACCCCATCATCACCTGCACTCGCCCTTTCGCCATCCGAAGTCGCCCCTACCCGTAGTCGCCTTTTTTGGACCCGCGGTCGCCCTATTCGTAGTCGTCTTTTTTAGGCTTTCCACGTCGGATGAAAATATCTGCCCGTCGGGCAGAAAATTTTCAAAATTTGGGCGACCGTTGGTGTGGGCGCCTTCGAATTTGTTGAGCATGTCCGACACTCGACATACTCGACATGCAACGTCAGATAGACAACTCGACACCGAAACCCGAAAACGTGTTCGACAGAACAACCCTGCTTCATACGCCACAATTTCATTGCGAAGTGGCAGACTGACCAAGCTAAGCTCTTGCAAAGTTGCCTTCAGAGAGGGGCGGTTCTCACGCACATTGATTTCGCAGAGAACTACACCTTCGAAGCACAGAATGAAATACAGTCCATGTATTACCATTCTGACCAAATTACAATCCTGGTGCAAGTTACCTACTCTGCAGACGTTGAGGAGGTTGCCTTGGAAGGGGGGATGCAATTGAGGAGAGAAACACACTACTACATCTCTGATGACAAGAACCATGACATCGACTTTGTCCAACATTGCTTACTTCTACATTGGAGGTGGATGCAGTCAAAAGGGTCTGCTGCAAACATTCACTACGTTTATAGCGATGGATGTGCAGGGCAATTTAAAAGTGCAAAGGCTATGTACTTTGTTGCTAGGTGAGCTCCAACTGTGTAGTACTCGCCGTCTAAACAGTATTTGCAAAAAGTGCTCTGCTACCACGAGTCATAAGTAGTACTAATAGTACTGTCGGACATGTTTAGTTCACTACCTTGTCTTACTTAGAAGGCAGCAAGCCCTGTCTAGACGTCATCCCTCATGACCATGTGCAGCTCTCCTAGACTATTGTAGTGCATCTAACTGTGGGATCTGTCCCATATGTTGATGCAAATATCCGGCGTTGACTGGTGGTTGTAAGATGCTATGGAACTACTACGGTACAGGCCATGGGAAAGGTGAATGGGATGGGGTTGGAGTGGTCGTCAAAAGAGCTCTACGGAATGAACAACTTCTGAACCCGCATCGACGATTGCAAAATGCAGCAGACTGTGTTCATTTCCTTGACGCCACAATGGCGGGACAGGTTCCCAGTCGGCGTGACGGCATGAGGTTCATTTCCCCTTCCTATTTTTGCAAAGGTTATGAGTGCACAACCTGCATCTACTATGTGAAACTYGTCCAAGTGCATTGACAATGCCCTCTCACTAGGATGGCATTGTACTAATGTAGGACTTCATTTACATGTGATGCAAATACATATTGCCAAACAGTAGTACGGACATAGTAGTACTATGTACCAACGGTCTTTGTTTACCCTGCACTGTGTAGTACATGTCTGCTTGCAGTGTCAACCAATAGTGGAGGACACAATGCCTCACTTGCTTACCGTGCATACTGACGTACTTGTAGGTCTTACCAATATTTCCATCTCATAGGAGTGCAAGACGTTGACCGTGTCAACACTGAATGTTGTGATCCAATTCCGGGATCATCAAAGTTGCATTCCATTTTTGCTCCTGATGTATGGGATCCCACGAAGTTGTTACTGAAACACCTGTCATGCTTCTGCGGCCCTTGTTTGGAGAAAAACTTTGTTCACTGCGAGAAGGGGACATATGTCAAGGGGTGGACAGTCATGAAGATTCAGCGGAGGAATGTGGGATTTGCAGCTACGCATCTTGCTCAGGAGGAGGAGGACGATGAGAACTGGGAGTACGAGTATGACGGTGAGTGCCTGGGGGACCTAGTGCAAGCTGGAGACAACTTCGCTGTGCCTGCTCCTGAAGACAATGACGAAGGAATATCCTTCTACATTCTGCAATGTCAGCAGCCAAAGCGCACTGCGGAATCAGACTTCCAGTGCGTCTGGGGAGAGCAGTTTCAGGCAGGGAACTCCATCATTTCCGGTAAATACTATCAAAAATGGGGACGTCGGGATGCCAACAACTATGTGTACTTGAGGAATTTAAGGGAGGCATTTGTAGATGCCAATTCCGTCTTAGCTTGTAAGTTCCAAATGATTCCTCGACAATACAGGGTGAATGGAGGAGATGCTGTGTATAGCCTCCCTGAAGAAACTGTGGACGTCATTAACACTGCACTTGACAAACTGAATGCATTATCCTAAAAATTAKGGAATAGGGCCAATATTCAATGTTTGATGTGGAACATTGCAAAACACAGTCAAACTCTAGTAGCGTGGGTTTAGGGACAATATCATGACAAATCGCACCGGCATCCACTGTTTCAGGAGGTACTGAAGGCTCAAGCAATGGTCATTGACTGAAACTTCTCTTTTACATTAAGTACTGCTGAGTACACAATTGCACTATAGAGGACTCAGCCGTTTCTGTGGACTACATGCGGATAGTACAGCAGTACCCAAATTTATATATAGTTGTGAAAGAGATTATGATTGTACCTTAAAGTACAGACTTGTATTATAAGTATATTATCTTACACACACAATCCAGCATGTGACAGTTTGTCTAATATTTAGTTCACAACAATTATGTACAGTTTGTATTGGGCTTGTATTCACAATTGTTCGAGCAAGGGAAGACTGTCTAATACTGCGATTCGTCATCCTTAAACTACCTTGCACAGTAACGGGAATCCTTGAATCCGCACAAGAGAGAAACAAATCCTTCTCTTCTCTTACAACAAAGATCTGCAGCCCATGCTGCCACAAGTGCACTAGAAAGGTAGCACTTTTCCCTGTTTGATGTGAAATGGGCATCCATAGTCCCATGTTAATTCCTCCCCTGCCTCGACATCTTGGTTTGTAAAAAAAGCTACATGTACCTGCAGAATGAAATGTAGACTGATTGGTGAAGGCACGCTACTAGAAGAAGTTGTTAGCAGAAGTCAAGAACGTTCACTTAAACAACAATTTCGTGCGTGCTGCTAACTTACATGGTGCAGAGTTGGGACATTGTGTTCGATTAACACTGGGATGTCTAACAAGTTTGCATCTCCGCATCTACAGCAACAGACAGAATTAGAAATTCTGAAGTTCAATGATCTCGCACCGAACACAAATGACACAGTGCACAAATGATTGTGCTGTGAGTGAAAATGTCACCTGTGGTTCAGCCATCGAGCTACATTCATATACCTCGACGCATCAATGCTTAGGAGTAAGTCATTGCCTTGACTGACCTCCGACTGCCAATGAGCATCCAAAGCAATAGCAAACTTGTGCCCTGTACCACGTCTCAACAACTCCGCATTTGTAACAATTTCACCTCCGTATTCGAACACAAAGCATCCACCACTTAGTTTCTCCAGTGTCCGAATGCCCCAACCTTTCAAATGGTCCACATGAAAAACCTGCAAAGCTTTTCGTCCAGTCATTGACCTCCGCAGTGACATCAATGTCTGAGCAAATACAGGACACTCGTGGCAGTGCATGTGGAAGAGTAGTCCGAATAAAAAAAAATGGAAGTAGAAAAAATCCCCAGCCCGAAAGCCCTACAGTGTCAGTGCACCAACAACGTACCTCAAGTTGCCTTCGCACGCCTCCTTGGACAACTTTGTTACGGCAATTCAGTCCGCGTGGACATCTGCCGTAGTACTCACAAATATATAATCTGTTCACGTGTCCGCCACATTGTCCTCGTCGATATTCGGGACACGAGGCCTGACCTTCACAACGCACAAGTCCTCTGTTTTTGAATGACCACGACCTTTGAAACTGCGATTTCAAAAAGAACTGAGATCACATATTCAAATGCAATGACCTAGCACTTCCTCAATTTAACCCAAATTCAGTACTCATCTGGCAAAACGCGTGAACTCTGTACTATAGAAGGTCTCAGTTAAAGCAAAAAGTTCTCCAAAGGAAGGTGTAGAGAATCAGAAGCTTACCTCGGCCAAATACCGTGGGTTCAACACATCGTTGTCAAGGTATGCTATTCCTTCGATCTCTACTGAGGATGAGGCGCTGTCAACGTCAGTGCAGTCCCGCTTACAAGTGAAGAACGACAACATCTGAACAGAACAAGCACAAGCAAGTGCAGAAACAGAGATGGACTCATGCAATACGGGACTGCATGCATAAATGCAACATGCATCAAGCGATGACATCGGACCTAGTGCACCTCCTTGTTGACATAGAATCAGAAGTGCTTCCAATCCCCCGGACAGGTCACACATAGACATTGGCCGTGTACCCTGTGGAGAGCAACATATTATACAAAAGACAAATTTGCCGCAATAAAGTGTATATTGTATAATTTAAACTACAGAAATACAGAAAATCTCCTTCCCACGGAATCCCTGGCATTCTTGTGCCCATCCTACCCTTCCCTGAACTGCCCCATACTCTTGAGATTAGGCCCGCAAACTATTAAAATGTATGCCCGCCCTTGAGCGCAAAAGTGCTACTGCTGCAAGCCATTTCACTCTCAAGGCAGGTAGAGGCAGTCCTCCACCTCCGCGCAATGATGAGGAGGTTGGAGTTGAGTTGTAGCCGCGCCGCAAAGTCACTTCTTACCCACCTCGTTCGGGCTACGAGACGCAGCAGCACGTTCCGGTGGAGAAGTACTTGAATGCCCTGGTACTGCTGCGGACGTCCTCGGGCGCATTTTGAAACTTCGGTGCATGTGGAAAACTACTGGTCTTGAGCACAGAACGCGTGCTTGCTTTACCTGTCATCCCATGTACAAAAGGCAAGTACATCGCGTTAGCCACTAGTACTCTAGTTGTGCAAAGTGAAGGCATGCACTTTTGGCTACAAACTACCTAAAGAATTCCTCAATACTCCAGATGATACTGCCAGCACTCTGTGAGTTTGCATGTAGTACTACATAATACTCTAAAGATACTGCAAAGCCTACAGGTCCCAATACTCTGGCAGAGTACTAGACTACTAGTGACAGTTACTAACGTCATGTACCTACTTTTGGTCGTTTCAGTGCGCCTTTCACTGGACTCGCTGCAAAGTCCGCAATGTCTATCCCCTCGGATGTTGTCTCTGGTGTCTGAAGAAGGTCCTTATTAGTAAGCGAAGTACCTTCAGCTTTACTTGGTAGTCCTTCCTTATCGTGGGCTTCCACAGTGACCGTGATATCCCATGGGTCTTCATCAGATGCTACGGCATTGCCTTCTAGGAGGCCATCCTGTAGAAGTACATGAAAGTGCACACATGAGGATTGACCTCAGTTCTGCAATTTCCATCTAAATCGCAAAGCATCCTATGTCTTGCAATGAGTTCACTTAAAGTTGACAGTCTCAGAATTCGGTGGGCCATAGGAAATCAAAAGTAGAGTAACACGGTAATTAAGCACTGTATAAAAGCGATAGCACCGTCTGGACTGAATTGTGACATACCTTTTGCGGTCCACCTGCAGCCGCACCTGGAAGTGCAGTCGGCGAAACATCAGGTTCAATGTCCTCCAATATCACAATCTGTGCATCTAGCACTAACAACTCTTTGTCGAGTTCAGACAGTGGGAGTTTTTTTTGCCCAAGGTTCAAGACCACTTCGTCTGCGATGTCCGCAGTAAGGTTAATTGGAGCTTTTGCTGTCCCTTCCCGAAGCGCATTTGAATCCAGAAGTACYCGTCGTCGTCCAGGCGAAGATGCCAACGACCCAGGTGTACTAGTGCAGGTTTTTCTCAACCCTGCCTCCACGGTAGAGCACTTGGAATCAAATGGATTTGAACTCCCGTCGCCCTCAAGAATACCTCGACTAGGAGTCGAAGGAAGTACTTCTGTGCCCCCTACAATTGCAATGTTCTTCAAATACAGATTTTCTATACTGAAGCACTTTGAAAAGGTGCTGTCGGATGCTGAAACGCTAGGTGCCCCTGTTCCAAGAGAAGACAGTCATGTGCACAAGGAATTGTCATAGGATCCGTTAGTGGCTCCCATATATTACATGCATATGTAGAGTACCATTTATCAATGGTGAACTTGCATGAATAGGAAGACGACAAAGTAATAGTGCACAAGAATTGTGTGTCAGACAATGATTTTGTGCTCTAATGATTCTGCTCCGAAAGAAGTCACGTACCTAATACATGAACTCCCGGAGGTTTTAGCATGCCGGCCCGCCCAGCAGACAATTTAATTCCAGCCATATCCTTTGTATTTCCGTCGCAGATTCGTTCCGTGGATTTGGCCCCTGAAAATCTCCAACTCCTCAGCCACTTCGGATGCACAGCTCCACAATGAGAGTGAGCACACAGAGATGTGGCTTTGAACCACTGTGCAGCACACCACAGGTGATAAACGTGTTTGCAGTTGGAGATGAGGACATCTCCAACAGGAAATCCTTCCGTACATGTAGCACAAAGGGGCAAGTGCAGCGTGATGTCCGTTTCCACCCCGGCAATCATGTCCTCCGAGTGATTGGGTAGCGGATGAGGGTGAATGAGTACACCATCTCCCCCCCCCCGTTAGGTCCTGTAGATGGTCCTGTAATGCCGACAGTCGGGATTGTATACCCAGTACTTTGCTAGTGACGTCGTCAAGAGCACTGCGCAAGTGCGCCTCGGTAGAGGTCAAGTCAGTCATTTTCTTCGAGTGGCCATCTAGTAACCTCTTGAAAATCTCAGACCCGCCTTCCACTCCCATCTCCTTCATTGTTTCCTGTACTTATTGGATTCCCAGCAAGCTAGCTCGAAGTTGGTCGGCTACGTTGTCGGCCTTTTCCTGTAGGTTTTCTGCCCCGGCCTCATACTTTTGTAGGGCTTCAGTCAAGAACTTCACCAAGTCCTGCACTTCAGCAAGCCTGCAAACAAAGACCGCACATGTTCAGAATGGGAGTACAAGTATTTGACCTCGTAGTAGTGCTTTGTAGTAGTACGTACTATCTTTAGGAGTACAAATGACTGCGGACATAATACATTGTAGTACAGAGAACGTAAGCACGTTAGAACACATAATACTGAATAGTACTCCAAAACCATGCTACAAGAATAGTGTGTTATATTAAAGTTATAGAGCAACACCCTTACTCTTTTGCTCAGTACGCTTGAGACTTAGCGGATGCAGTAGTACTACGTGACAGTAGGAAGGAACTACTAGTCTTGCGACTCGTAGTTCAGTACTTCTATCACTGCTTTTGGTAAGTGCAAGTCACATTCGTAAGTCAATGAAGTAGTACAGAAGAGTCTAATTACAACTTGGGAGCACTATCCTGCAAAGAAGGGATGAAGTCATAGCTGGAATACTTAAAGTATGTGCCCGAAGTTCGTTTCATGCAAAGTACATGTATTCGGTTGTACTGACGTGCAACCAAGGAGACTGAGGAGTTCGTCATGACAGAAATAATACTGGTAGTACAGTGTTCTAGTGCTTCACAAGACCGAGACAGACATACTTCTCGGGTCTTGCACTTAAAGCCCTTCTGACTTCACTTCTTGTCAAGTCCTAGCAATGTCAAACTGCAATGCGTAGTACTCAATTGGATGTAGCCCAGATTGAATGTGCTTCCTCTGAACTCGTAGTGGCTCTGAACTGCACTGCGTAGTACTGACCTTGATATAGCAACAAGACAGCAACTCTAAAGTGGGACAGAGAACTACTACGCTGATGGAAGTTGACGTACCTTTAAGTCCGACTAGTGTCGCTGAGAGCAGACTTCTGCATGGGCGCAGCTTGATGCAATGCAGTAGACACATGTGGAGCCTCATCATTGCCAGACTGGAAGAGTTGGATGGAAGGCTTCTTGTAGTCCGAGACCTCCAAGTATTTTGAGATGACCTCCGACTGCGCTACTTCCACAAAGGTCTTGTTTTGGGCCTCTGCCAACCTAGTGAGGCATGTCTTCACACGTCGAGCATAAGACTTCCGCTGGCCCAAGTTGGTTTCGGCAGCGAAGCCAACCTAGTTGATGTTGTGCCCTTTTGTCTGCAGCGTCCAACCCATGGCCAACTCCTTTCCCACGTGAGTAGGGCCTTGCGTCTTCTGGTAGATTTGGCAGTACAGAGACTCTACTTCCTTCCTGAGCACAGGAGTAAGTCTCTCTGCGAGGAGGAATCCATTCCTCCCTTTTTCTTCACCAAAGAGCGCCTCGACATCAGCTTTGGGCACATCCTTCTCCATACGCAGTCGGTGTGGATTGAGACCATCTCTAGGCAGTTTGCAGGAGGTGTGGAAGATATCCTCTGACATTGTAGTGGGAGGACGCCGGAATTGGTGGTTCAACATGTTGAGCTGGCGACGGCAATCGTCCTCGTCTGGAACAACAAGTGCAATCGCGATCTTCTTGCGCTTCGATGGGTGGCTCACTTGCGCATGCTCTGAGTTCTCGTCTTCAGACATTTCACCGTCCGTGGATTGCGACCCCGACATTGCAGGTTTGTGCTTAGTCTTCGACGGAGGACCTCRTGCAGTTCCCTTCCGCTTCACCTTATTGGCGCCCTCCACAGAAGCACTGGCCGCACCCACTGTTGCCTTTTTTGCAGCACTTGTCGGTGGCCAAACAGAAGCTCTCCGCTTCCCTTTCTTCTCGTACGTAACCGTGGGGTTGTCTTCTTCACCGCTGCTGTCCTCTGCCTGTGCTTGTTGTGGGGCAGATTGCTTCCCTCTGCTGTCAGCGTTTATAGTCTTCATCTTTGCCATTGTTGAATCCTGCACAAATGAAGTACATGGTGCATATGAGTGAAAGTGAGTAGTACATGAACTGACTTCAGCAGCGAAGTCATACAGTACAGGGGTACTTGAGGACGAAGCGTAGCCACGTAGAAAGTATGAGAATTGTGGACGTCTGTTACAAAGAACATGACTACAGTAAATGATAGCATAAGAGTTAGAGGAAGACTGCAAGCACAAGCAGGAACGTAGAGCACTGGAACCATAAAGTAGTGCGTCAAGGACAAAACCGTCTACAACCGCGTACTGGACAGTACTATGAGTCCTACGATGTCATAGTTGGCATGGAAGACGGTACTGCGCGGTAGGTAGTGCTGTTGTCCAAGTATGCTGCATATGACTCCGTATCATTGAAGTGAGAAAATAGTACTACAAAGTAAGCGTATGATACTTAGCAATAAGTGAATAGTATTGCGAAGGAAGCACGCAATACTACGCAGTAAGTGCGCAGTGAAGCATGGATTTGTTGATCTGAATTAGGAACACCTGTCAGTACTGTAGCTTTACCGAGGAGTATATCCAGGAACCCTAAACCGACGTCAAACAAGAAACATTGGGTATGTTTAAGAAAAGCAGTACTACGAGCGTATCATCCCTGTACTTGGCGGACTTGAATTTCCAATTGTAGAAGTATAATCACTGAAGTAGTACCAAATGAGCAGTATCTAGGACTTGTCATGCATAAAGAAGCGGACATGAATGTTTAAAAAAGAAAGTGAACAGGCACAAGGTCATAGCAAACGAGGAATAGTACAACAACCTCAATGAAGTCTATGACGTTTTTTTCCTCCTAGGAGTTCAGAGGATAGCAGAGGAGAAGACAACGATTCCGTGTTCACAAGTATGACATTACAGGGCTTTGTAGTGAAGACCAGAATGTGATCAAGGGTTGACAGTCCCAAATGTACTTGCTTTCCATTAAGTATTGGAAGAAGTGCTTCCAAGAAYTTTGAGACTGAAAACACTATTCAGCGTACATGAAGACGTGTATTCTGAGGTTTGCACTATCCTACAGAAGTACTAACTAGTTTTCTAATGTTCAAAGTGTCGGCCTAGTAGCTCTGAAAGCTCTACCAAACTGAACTTCCTTTTCACTCCTACAGTAGAACCTTGTGCATGGGATGCGGGYGACATTTCATGAAGCCCTGAAGCGCATTCGATTGTACCTTTCATTGAGTTTTTCTGCATAATTTTCTGGCACTCACTATCACTCTCTTGCACTAGATCCTTTAGGCTAATTCTGCGTTTTTCACATAATGGGGGTCTTGGCTTAAGATCCAGTGCCCGCAGACGGTACTCCCCAGTGACATGCATGTCCTCACAACTGACTCCGGTTTTTTGCATGGCGTTCTTCTCATTGGACCCCTCCTCTTCATCACTCCATACAACTTTCATTTTCTGTCGTCTATGAAGAGGGGCTGCCCGCAGTCTTTTCTGTTTCTCTATGTCCCCTCTACCGTACTTTGTATTATTCCACTCTGATTACGTTGCCAAAATTACGAAATCAGCACAAACTCAAGGATATTCATGCTCCACCGAACCCTAAACACTGGAATGCATGCACACCCGTGTAAGCAGGAGTGAGGCTGTTGACACAGGGATCAATTTACTTGAACGCACTTGGTGCACCCGCAGTGCAACTAGAACTAAAGCGGCTACGCGATTCGTCGTTCCACGAAAAAAAACCTACAGTGCACAATGTGGCCCCGTCGAGCTCCACCTGAATCCCACAGCAAGAACCCGCTAGGACTGCTCGAACTAGGCACTTTCAAGGGCAAGAGGAACCAACGTGCGATGGATAAATGGGAAAGGCGTGAAGTACCTCCAAAACTGTAGGAACTCTTAAATGCCTTTTGCGATTGCAGTAGTCACGCACCCGAATTGCTCGTAAAACTCCTCTGCGCAACTACAGGTCGGTGTCTTCCACCACCGCAAGCTTGCCCACTCCCTTCCGTTGCAACGACGTCCCAATCGTGTGCTGAAACTCCCTCACTCTCACGAATTCGGCAGTCAGAGTGCCATGCTTACATCGCTTACATTGTACTGGATCTGAGGATCAMGAATTYTGCAGGAAGGTTTGAATTCGTAACYTTCAAGTGGAAACAACTACGTCTAGCTCAATCGTGAACTCCGAACCCTAGTCCACGGCGGTGCATGAGTGACGAACGGCTGAGTGAAGTAAATGCCACGACAGCGAGTCATCAAAATCGCAATCAAGACGTCCTCGAAACTGACAGTCATACATGCCTGTCATTGACTTTAATGCATCCACGTGTCATCGGAGACGCGGATCTGCGATTCCAATGGACGGCCCAGATTCAGCCTTCCGTACCCCTGATAGTACTCACAGTACTCGTAGTACACGTAGTACTCACCCAGCAAAAACCGAAAACGCAACAAATAGTACAAGTGTTTCTTGCAATCACCCTAAGTTAGTTTCTTTCGGTGCTGACGGAGTTAGCACCTTTCAGGGTCCGAAAACTAGGGTCACTGCCCAAATCCGACAAAAGTGGGCGCCATTTAGTCTTGGTGCATCATGTGCTAGTCACAGGATCAACTTGGTCGTTGAAACCTTATCGAATTATCCGTTGTTTTCACGGTTAGAGAGGCTGTTTTAGTCTTTATACACATACTTCTGTCGCAGCAGCAAGCGGCATTCTGAGCTGCAAAAGCTGGCTGATCTCATGGAAACTAAGGGAAACAAAATGTTACGGAATGTTGAGACGCGTTGGATATCCATGAGGAGTCCAGCGCAAAGGATTTTGAGTGAGTACAAGACACTCTTGGTCAAAATGGGCGTGGACATGTCATCTGCTGCAGGTCAGAAACCACATACTGCGGCTTCAGCTAACTTTGACTTGCTTGCTGATGTGGAGGTTTTGTTGTCTTTGGCTTGCTTTGTTCCATTGCTGAATATAGTTCATTGCCTCATCAAGCTTTCCCAAGCTCAGGACGTGTTCATTTCTGACTTCATGCAGTCAATCAAAGTCTGCCAAGCCGATCTTGCCAAACTCGTCATAGACCCTGCAACCGCATTTACTTTAGTGGAGTTTAAGCGGTACAATGACCTTGTGGAATTAAGGTCTGAAGAAATGCCGCTGCAGTGGAAAGACTTGCCGGGTGGTGATGGTGTGTTGCACCTTCTCTTCAACTTTGAACACACGCACGTTTTTGCACGCTGCCACAGCAAGGAGACGGGGAAACATATCTTTGTAACCGAAGAGGAGTTCTGTAGCATTCAGGGGAGCATACGGCGACAATTTGCAGGCAAGTGTTCAAAAGCTTCCTTCTACATTTTTTTTTGGTTCTTTGGATTCTTGCAGTTGTTCATGGTTTATTTTTTATTTTCACGTGTTGTAGTTTGTTGTCATGCTTCAGGTTTGGACCAGACGCTTCTCATTTTAGGTTTCTATTTCTTGGAGTTTTTTAGGATGCTTGGATGCTGCACTTAGGCTTCTGGTGGAGGTTTGTCATCGGGGTGGGGTTAAACAACTCCCAAATTTTTTTTAGGCTTCTGGTGGGGGTTTGTCATCAGGGTGGGGTTAAACAGCTCCCAATTTTTTTTGGCTTCTAGTGGAGGTTTGTCATCGGGGTGGGCTTAAACAACTCCCAATTTTTTTTTGTTAGTGTTGTTTAGGCTTTAGTTTGGCTTGTTCTACAGGTTAAGATCGAGGGAAGCTTGACAACCCTTTGATCAGTTTCTTTTTTATTTTGTTTTTGTTAGTCCCTGTGTTTGGCTTATCTGTGAGTTGGTGTGAGTCTAAGTTAACGTTCAGAACTTCCTACTTTGGTCTGAATTCTTTATAAGTTTCTGAGTGCCATTCCTTAAGCTTTTCCTGTGCGCAGAGATTGCTCAATCCCTTTCCGATGAGTTAGACAAGAGATTTCCGCAGCAAGAGCTCCTTGATGCTTTTGGCATCATTTATCCTCAATATTGGCAGCAAGAGGGGGCGGAGGACAGTTTCTTGCAGCACTTGTTGGTGCTGAAAATTTTTTATTGTCATGCAAGAACTCTGAGTGCAAGATTGCTTGAAGATGGAAATCCTTATACTGTACCAGAGATGCTGTCGGAGGCTAAGCTTGACAACCAGCAAAGCCTCTTCAAAATCACTATGAAAGCCAACTGCCAAGCTGCTTGTGCACCGCCTTTTGACGTCAACCCTGTTATTAAGCTTTGGCGGTCTATCTCAATCAAGGCACTTGATGAAACTCATCTCAGGGTATTTTAAAGTGGCTGAAATTGGGTGCTGTTTGGTTCTAGGCTCAGTTGAAGATGAGAGGACTTTTTCTACTCTGAAGTTCCTCAAGTCTTGCCATAGGAATCGGCTTGGCAAGCACTTGCCTCTAGTTGTCCATATGCTTGGGCAAAAATATTTCTCTTTGGAGAATTTCCCATACAAAGAGGCCATAGATTCATGGAAGAGTGCTGTCAAAGTTGGCCGGCATGGGGATGTTTAATCTCTGTCCGGTTCTGCAGTATCCTCCCCTTCCACATGCCTTTCCTTAGTTTTCATGAGATTATGCATGCTTTTGTGCTCATATCCATGGTTTCCTTGACATTCACTTTTGGGCTGGGATTTCTTCCGTAATGCACACTTGGAGGAGGTGGAATACAAGCATCATCAACTATTGGGAGAAATGGGAGCGTGTTACAATTTTTTCATGTTTTTCAGTAACCTAACTTGTACTTCTAATGTGTTGTGTTTGTTTTGTGGTGTGTGCAAAACACTAACACTGCATTTGGGCAGTCTTAGAAGGGTTCAATCCCCTTGTTAGTGAAAATGTTGGTTAGTGAAAATGGTAGTTTGTAGATTTTTGAAATACATTCTTCTATAAAGAATATGATGTACAACAATCTCTTGAAATGTATATTGGCTGAAAATTGCCATTGTTTGATGTTATATTTGGTAATTGGAGACCAACAATTTGTTTTGTAATTGAAGCCATGTACTTGTTGGAATTTAGCAACTGCATCCATTTGATTTTTTGGTGACTTAGCAATTGGAGCAACCAAAACTTAGTTAAAGTAGCCTTCTCCGTCTTACTAATTTTTTCCACATATCGCAACATGCACTTCACCAAAAAAAAAAATCTATATAAAATGCCACTATTCTTTTTCAATTTTAACAGCCTGCCTCTACCCACGGCTTTAGGTATCGCAAAAGTAGCTAGGGATTAGGCACGGGTATAGCCTCTTGGCGAAATTCCATAAGTAGGTTCTGGGATTGCTGGTCAGTATATGGGTTGACTGTCCTCTGCACCTCGAAATCGGGGTGCAAAGGACAGTCAACTCTTATATTGGCCACTGTCAAGGCCTAGTATTTGACCGTCTGACCTTTAAATTTGGTTGTGGCCGGCCATATTTCGGCCCTAGCCATGCTTGCCGTGGGACAACAATGTGCACCCTGCCAGGCAAAATACCCAGTTTGCGCCTCCTGCAGGGCAGCTATGGGGATGCTCTTAGGTGATGAGGGGTTAATCTATGAAGAAGACAACCCCATATGCCATTAGATTGCATGTAACCCCACCTGGTTGTCATTCCCCCCAAGTACAAGTAAACTAAAATTTCAAATGTAATCTAAAATTAAAAACAAACAATGAATCAAACATTCCCCCCAAGTACAAGTAAACTAAAATTTCAAATGTAATCTAAAATTAAAAACAAACAGTGAATCAAATAGAGGGTGACTTTTAAAACTTTCAAGAATAGCTTTAATGTCAATAAAATAATCCTTCGGTGAATCAAATATACGTGTAGGTCTTTATTGAAATAGAGTTTTGTGACACTATGACTATGATTGATACYGGTAGTGTTAAGTAGCAACTAATTTAAGCATATCATACATCAACCCAGAAAATAGACTCTCAACTCGAACACAAATCCATTGAAAGTCTCTAAACAAAATATATCCAATTTATTCAAAAGACTTAACATACACATGTGGCAACGTCACAATGGCACAAAACCCTGAAAATGTGCAGCACTTGTCTATATTTCCCGTTCAGTCATAAGATTTACATGAAAACCACAACAACCAAAATCAAATGGACGAAGCCACTCAACCCAAACCTCTTTAATATCACCAGCCTTCTCTACTACGGACGTCTCCACACCCAGTCACCCACGTCTCATATCACAAGCACTTGCATCCAAGTGTGATAGCAAAGAGCTTGAGAATCGTGAAGGATTCTACACCACCTTCCTGACTCCTGCCACCCTATCCACTTCACATCAAGTGTCACAATTGTCACAATGTGAGCGCCTTTAGAAGACCATCAATCCGCAATGACAGTAACATAAATTTTGAGGTTTGAGTGCAAGTTATCAGCAGGTACCATGGATTCAATCACCGAGTAGCTGGCCAGCTGGGAATACTGGTGTTATAAGCACCTGAATCATAATCAGATGAAGTCGATGAGTAACGCTGCTTATCTTGGTGTTGGTGTTGGTGGTGAGTGTAAGCTGCCCCGGTGTTGGCCTCTTCAATGGTAAGCGCGCTTCGAAGCTCAAGGGCAACCTCCACCATGGAAGGCCTGTGAATGGACTTGGGCTCCACGCACATCATCGCCATGTCTGTCAATTTCCGCACCGCCTCTTTGTCGGGATGGGAAGACTTCAAGCTTGGGTCCAGGATATCGTCTGTGTCGCCACCACTCTGGAGCGCCCTTCGCACCTGCAAGTCATCAGGTCCACTGTCAGCGAGCTAGGGCAACGTAGATTCTGTTAACTTGGCGGTGTTCCATGCGCCGTATTGAGATGGAAATTTGTTTGCTGTATCCTCGATACAAGTGCAAGTCCATATGCCAATTGTAAGAGCAGCAGCTACCGTTAAGCTCACCTAATCTTGTTGTGTTAGCTGTTCGGTATTCATTACCATGTGTGATTATGGCCTTCCCAACTGCCATCCACCTGAGCTTACCAGGTCCCTCAGTCTGGCCCTTCTGTCACACTTGGCTAATTATCAATGCATGCATTACCTCTTTCTACACAAATTGCACTTTGAACAAAACGTTGTGCCACCCCGGATCCCTAATCGTTTCATTTCCTTCAATTCTTGGGAGTTCACTGCGACATTTTAATGGAATTGCTTTGATAATCTGGGAACCAGAGATAGTCTCCCTGTGATTGCTCACTTGGTTGTGCATGAAAACCTCCATGGCAAAAGCCGCCATCTAGCTAGCCTACGCAGAGTTTATGTTCATGGGATAATTGAGGCTTGCAAAAGTGTTCTCCGATCTAGCTCACTTTGCGAAGAGATCTTGAAAGTAGTGGTAAGGAAAGTTCTAGGTACCCAGTCTTAGAGGGTCCAAGCAAAGTTGGATTGCGGTTCCGAAGTTGAAGGAAGCGGGATACGGCCTGTCAAGAGCTCCAGAAGCAGCACGCCAAAGCTGTACAAGCTTACATCACTCTGTGACGTCAAGAAGTGAGTCGACCCATACCTGCAGACAAGCAAGAGATTTGACAAAATTAGGATTCGAACCGCCATGAATTTAATGTGGGATTTAGAGCAGCGTGTAGAAGTGATGATGGACTGAATAATGGGATTTGAATCATACGACCAACATCTGAACCTTCCAAATTTCATTTTTGGTACCTAATCTGCAAACTCCAACTTACTGTAAAATCGTAAAATGCATGTTAGGTTCGCCCTACAGATTTCTCCAATTTCCAGGTGCTGATCATAAGAATGGCAAACGATCATTATAGTCGAAAGTGTGGACTGACTTCAAAGAATTAGCGCTTTAAATTGACCTTAAGTGAAGATCTGTACAATCTCTGATAGTTACCTTCTAAATCAGATTATTTCTTAGAAGGGATGTACATACAAGAAAGAAAGATTTGCGCTATGGATCAAATCCTCAACCAATACAATTTGTCACACTCTCTTCAAAATATGCATTGGTGTTATGGTGCCTCATATAAGGTGAGCTGATTACTATGGGTCAATGTATTGACGACGGTGACGGAGCCATCTTCACCAGGGAACACTCTCGACAACCCAAAGTCGGACACTTCGGCTGCTTCTTTTGTGTTGGTGAGCAGGATATCAATTGGAGCTCTTCACATTTTTGCTGCAAAAAATGAACATAAATGAGAGAAAAAAAAAAAAAAAAAAAATTATTTGAATTTTTTTCAAAAGGTACAAGTAGACATGGAGATTAGTGTGAAAAAATTTCAATTGCTCATTTTATTTTTTACACCCAAAACAACCACAACAAAGACCTTGAAGTCAAATTCAACTATTAAATCAAATTTATTCTTTTATTAATTAATGTATAAATTTTTTATATTTTTTGTTATTGGACAAATGCGATTTCTATTCCAAATATATTTTTACAATAATTTTGATGAAAAAATCAAATTATTGTGAATTTTTTAAGGCTAAAAGTGGAAATAAAACTATATAAATTATAATATAATTTAGAATAATCTGTAATTTTTAACATAAATGAATGTTAGAATGAGAAACATAATTTTATAGTTTAAAAGTGAAATTCATGTCAAGAAAAGAAAATTTGAATGAAAAACACACCATATCGTGTTATTTGGATTTTAACACATGGAGCTTTCAATTGCAATAACTTTTTCAATTTTTGAAGTTTTACAAAACTTTGAAATGGTGTAGAAACAAAACTTTCCATGCTTAATTTTTTTAGTCTAAATCAAATTTCAAAAATAGGTATTTTGAAAATTGCAAATGAAGTTGACCAAGGTGCATCCACTTTTTGGATGCCCTTAAAGGGTTAATTTCTTTGACCTCATATTCAATTTGTTGGGAGTTTTCTCGAGGTTTTAAAATATCCAAAGAGATGCAATGTGACCCAAAAAAACTAGTATACCAGTTTGTGTTTTAATGCTCCAATTTTCATTATGAAAGTTGCAAAAGAATTGCAACTAATACAATGTACTCAAATTGCCAAATCCACATTCTCTACAAGTTGAGAATCAATCCCAACCACTGATCAAATCTCATCACTTCAATATAATACATCAAAGGGTAGTTAGAGAAACTACACTACAAAACACCCCTACCACTAAAACAAGTACTGGCACAAAGATCTCTCGTATAAACTCAAGGACAAGCCACTTTTGACCTGCTTTTCTTTCCCTTCTATACACGAGTAAATTCCATTGCTTGCTTTCAGGATCCTTTTCTTGTTCTTTTTTTTGGAACCTTTGTATTTTGCTCCTGCAAATCCAAATGAATGCACAAATTGTACAAATTAGAATTCAAGTTCTTACACCTCAAGTATAAAATTCTAGAGACCTTGGTTGAACACTTTCTAAATTAGCATGAAAAAGACTCTCTAACACCTTGGTTTGGAAAGTTCTATTTAATTCAAACTATTGAAAAATTCTCGAAGGCGTGATTCTCTTCACATGCCAAAGATTTGATTTTGCTTGATTTCTTTGATTCRGCATGCCACTTTACTCTAGCTAACCCCTAATTGGTTGAATTGAAAATTGAAATTTTAGTTGAGAAGTTTGTAGCCACTTATTGTGACTTCCAAAACATACATTTATGTTTCAAAAATGAGAGACATGGTTTCTTCTTCCTGATAACATAATTTGGTACATTCTTTGAGGTCTCCTAAATGACTCATTTCAACTCCTAAATAGTTAAAAGTGTCCAATTTTGGCCATTTAGACTTCAAAAGATTTGCAATTAACCTCATATAAACCTAATTATGACCTATTTTAAAAACCAACCTCTATATATTCTTGCCTAAAATATACAACTGCTATTCATGAGAGACTAAAATTGATTTTGGAAACAATTATTTTCACTCCTTCAACAATTCATAGGCTATTCACACGATGTCCAAAAAATACTTTATAAAAGAATCCAGAATCCCCTTGACTACCAACAAGATCCAAGTTTTTTCTGTGCTCCAAACTATAAAACCTTATTTGGATGAATTTAGATACAATTACCTTCGTGGGTGTTTTTTTCCAAATAGCGACACTCCACTACAACACAAAAAAGTTATGAAACTTTGTTATTGTTGTGACTAGAATGCTATGTAGTTATAAGTTTTTAGTTAACTTAGTGATTGAACATGTTCTAACTTCATAACTTATTAGTGTGTCCTATGCCGTTGCCACAATCAAAATAAAAGTAGGAAGTAATTTTCTAATCTTTTGTAATTCATAAAAACTTTAAAATTCAATAACTTTCACATGGTAGCTCCAAAGGCCACAAAACCAAGCCTGTGCACCTCTCCTTGCCAAGGACTTTCTTGATGGTACTAAGAACACAACCAAAGGATGCAGAGTCCACGAGATCTCAATGTAACAAACAAAATAAAACAAACAAACAACCTAACACACTAAAGGTATGGATAATGAGCAAGTTATATTACAAGTTCAACTTATATAACTAACATGTTATAACTTCATAGTAACTTATAATGAATAAACTATAAGTCAACTGCGTAACATTGTTTCATTGAAGCTACAAGATATCATTATTTTTGTAACATTGTTTATGAAATTGTCTTTTAACCGATCATTCTTCTCTAGATAGCATAACTAAGTACCCACTTAATCCTCCAAGATGATGTGATGGAATTGCTCAAAAACTGAACATCACAGCCACGTAGCAGTCCCTCATTCAACCCAACATAGCCCGAAGTGCCTTAGATTTTCCCAGATAGATCATGAAAACGTGAGCTAGAGAAAGAAATAGAGTTAGTATTGAGCCAAAGGAATGAATACCTGGAGAAATAGAGAAGCAGGTGATTGACCACTGGAATGAAGTACGACACCATACACACGCCCGTGGCGCCCGTGACCACAAGCATGTTGCCCGACTTGGCCGGCCAAATGACGGCAATCGCCAAACAAAAGGTGAGGATGGCGGTCATCACCACCAGATGGCGACGACGCTTGTCCGTCACCAATCTCTCCGGAATCCAGCCATTGATGGTGTGCCTCGTGGGATACTCCAGCATGGGCGTCGAGAACGCCAAGTACACTGCAGCAAGGAATTCATTACCAGGCAATTAAATCCATGTGTTAGGTTACAGGATGCTAACCWTAKKYRTGCGTCTAGTTTTCGGAAATTCAAACGAATTAGAACAAGTGGGTTTTCGTTGCGAGATCACTCAATTGAGCTCAGTCACAGAAGATCTCCGTCGTTTTGGATTCGCCTGGTCAAGCTACTAGCTAGGTTGCCTTCGCCGAAGAAAGTTACTCTAGAAGTCATCAAAGTCAACAAATATTTCTACAAAGTACTTCCATTTGTACACGTGGAGGTTCATGAGTTCCAACCACACCAAAAAAAACAATTCAAAAGTTGAGTGCATTCTTGTACTTTACARTTACGATAAATATTTATATAGTGTGGAATGTCGAGAAATTAGTGAGAAGCAACTTAATTTCACTATTTTTGTTGTCATAAATTGCTAATTTAAGGCCTGGAACCTAGTGTTGAATGATTGGAAGAGATGAGTTTCGTTGACTGCAGACCAGGGGTCAGTCAAGGAGAGGGGATCAGGTGTTGAATTAATACTGTTTAGTAACAGAACTTCTACCTTAAAATGGGACCACTGCAAAGTTTAGACTCCTGACCAAATGATTTGCAAACAGTATGATGCATGTATCGAGGTTGAGGAGAGTGGAGAGGGTAACCCAAGCAGCGGTAACGGAGATCGATCTAGAACTTGATCAGTAGCAACAACAATGAAATTGGAAACATTAGGCCATAGCAGGATTGAAAATCATACGTGTCATGGAGAGGTTGAGTATGCCTTGGGCCACACCCCCGCCCAGCCACTTGTTCAACAGAATGTTGTCCTCCGTGTTGACGCCGTAAGTCGCCGCTCCAAAGAATCCCGTTGCGCCRTATATCACGAATGAATTCACTGCACAGCACTCACTCCGCAGTCAAGCGTTGTGGTCGCATCTGGAAAAAACAAGCTACCTGGATTTGAACATACAGCGGATTCCAGCCCTGGCTACTGGGCCAAGATCGAATCCCAATTTGAGTCTCATGTTGTGCTTAGCAGTGTTTGAGTAGGTCATATGACGACATTCGAATTCTTTTACACAATTTTAGCTRTTTTCTGATCAACACRCAGAATGTCCCGCACTGATTCTGGAGATASGAAGWTTCGTACAATCTAAWATGATCAACATTCCCAATGCGATCAATCGAATTTGTGATTTTTTCAAACCCTAAATAATTTTGGGCGGGGGGGTTGTCGGAAGCAAGAGAGGGAGAAGGAGCAGGAAGCCATTACCGAGGACCACCACGCGCGTGGAATAGGAAGTGAGCTTGACGCCGAGCSGACCTTCGGGCATCTCCCCCAACAGGGGCATAATCACTGGCTGAATGTAGAAGGCAAATCCAAACACCGAAACCGCCTGCGACACCAACCCTGAGACACCAAATTTGCGGAGTCGCTCTCAGTGATRATGCAAACACATCGATCAACCKTGAACTTGACAAGATTCAACGAAATCTCGCTTACCAATGGAACTGAAGCCCACGGGAGCCAGCTCCCCGTCGGCTACGGCTGGCAGTCCGTTAATGCAAGCCTCGACAACCGTGACGCCCATCAACCATAACACGATCACTGTGCCCGCCATGGCCGCGTACTCCAACTACATGCACCCAGAAAGCACATGTGTCGTGTTTAGTTTAGTCCTTTAAGGAATTTGTAGTAAATCCATTCTTTTTTGCTTTGAAAATACTGAGGATATCCTCCACACAAATCTGGCTATGGAGGTGATTGCGCGAGGGGAGAGGCTGGACTTCGATCTAGACCTGACGAAGGCGGGTSACGCAGCACAGGGGCCAGATGACGAGCGCCGTCACGAACACCATGAGCAGGCGCCCTCCTCCGTTGATGAGCACGTCAGGAACGTCGTTGGGCCAAATGCTAAGTAATCCACTTGAGCCGGATTCTCCGATTTGCGCTATGCCCCCTGTAATGGACCTACCAAATGAATCCCACTCTCAGGATTAAAAACTCGTCCAGAGGACCATGGATTCATAGTTTTTAATTATGAATTTGATTGCTGACGTTGTGAAACATACAATTCGGATGGGGGTGAATTTGGACGGAGTAATGATTCTGAAGTCGACTTTCATCAGCTTCAGTGAAGAAGGATGTAAGTGTTGGTCAGATTTTCTTTCCAAATTGGACAAAAGAAAGTCTCCAGCTGATCAACTCTAATAAATCTGCTACAGGAACATGAAACCCAATTTGGGACTTTAGTTCCTTCAATCTCATGCAAAGCGTAACCAAGTRATCAAAAGAAGAATCATGGACGGAAGTAGCAAGTGAAGGGGAAGAAGACCCAACATACCCCAGCAAGAGCACCACAATGCTGATCTCTGTCGTAAGCTGCAAGCACAAGAAGATCCAGTCTCAAGCCCGGATAATTAACTTTGAATCAAGAGAAGGAAATCAAAGTTGAATTTTCACGCACTGGAAATTGAGTTTCAAGCAAATGGGAGGATGAGGCTTACGCGCCAGGCGGGGCCAGCAACGGCCAGCCCGAGAGACTCGTAATCCAGGGTGCCAGTGACGAGCGCCTGACGTAGCAACAAGTCGCAGGTGAAGGCATTAGCGGACGCCACCACCAGCATAATGAGGAACCCGGCCGTGATCCCCGTGACACTGAATGCCCACGCAATCGGCAACACCGCCCTGCACCCTCCGTTCCCCCACTCCCTTCTTCAACCTCCAGGACGTACTAGGTAGCTCCTCCACGTACATCCAAACTTTGACCATCCCGTCCGTAACTCACTGCGTTCTCTCTCTGTCGACTGACCCCTCTTAACGCTAAACAGCAGATACAGAGCAACACTTGATTTGTACAAGAGATAAAAGATGTRCCCACAGCAGATGCAGCAGGATTTCACGGCTTTGACCATCCAGTACGTAGACTCACTGCATTCTCTCTCCGTCGACTAACCCCTCTTTGCACTAAACAGCAGAAACAGAGCAAACACATGATTTGTGCAAGAGCTAAAGAAGTAGCTAGCCACAGCGCATCCAGCATGTTTCACGGCGAGAGAGCAAGAGAGGAGCTCATTACCCGTCTGTTCGTGTTGGTTGCATTATCTCTAATCTTTCTTAGCATTAATAAAACAGCAGAAAGTCATCAAACCCAAGAAAAGATTACGCAAGATTTGTAGGTAAGTGAGCGAGGCTCAAACTTGGGGCGAGAGTATTGTATGCAGCAGGATTCATGGCGAGAGGAAAATTCAAGGGATCGCTAGATGAGTTAGTTACCCGCCCATGATGGCCAGAGTGAGGGTGGGAATCACGCTCATCAGCACACGTCGGTTTTCAGCCACGCGCAGAATGCCTCGCAGGTTGGGGCACTTGGGTTGGGACGGAGCTCCTGCGGCGACGTCATCTCCGAGGTTGAAGACTGAGCCTGCCAGTAGCTCCTTCTCTCGCGTGGCCGTGGAACCTCCTTGAGCTTCTGGTGTGTCCACCAACGCCGTCGTCTTCGCATTCTGCTGGTCGWGATTCGCCATGGAACCTCCTCCTCCGGCTTTGGCTTCAGGGGTGTCCACCAACGTCCTCTTCCCGGGCGTCGTCGCAGAARAATTATTGCCTACAGCAGCAGCGTGCTCACCGTACCCGGCCTGCTGCTGCAAGAATCCTGCATCCTTCTTCCCGTGTTGTGGTGCAAGCGCCATGGATCGGAAATTGCTTCTGTTTYGGCTTGTGGGGTGTCAGWRTGCAAGAAAGTCGCCGTTGTCTCAGCAGTACTTAACTTAACTACAGTACCTGCTGCACTGATCTTGCAWCCTTCTCCATCTTACGAATTACTGCAGACAGTGAGAAGCCAGCACGCTTCAAGCCGCAGGCAGAGCTCCTTGCCGACGAAAACTTCTGCTGAATRGGGCGGGACGTCAAGGAGATGCACCGCCAAAGCTAACTCCCATAGTGCATTTTGGAAAACTCGACGAGCTTATTAGACGGGGGCACTGTGAAAGCAGAAGGGCAAAGATGCAGCGCCCGGCGGAAAAGGAGAATCCAGCTCCCACGTCTCCGGAGAACCAATTAAGCTTCGAAAGTCAGTGGGGTCACACTAATTCGAATGGGGGATGTGGAACACACTTTACTTTACTTTTATTTATTTTAATTGTATGTATTTTTGTTTTCACAAAGGAAAGCTCCTTCCATTGCGACTATGAGACAAGAGGACAACTGCAAGCTCCAGAGCCAGCTAGGGCCGGGAGAGTAGACTCAATCATAACTGGGGAATTTATTTTCAATTTTCTAAGGTAAAAAATAAATAAATAAATAAACCCTCAGTGAGATTCTCGAATAAGATGGTGCATACACAAAGTATAGGCAATGCCCAAGGATGAGGGGATTACGGTATCAAAGGGCCAATGAGGGTGTTTGTTTATCACAATCCCCAAAGACAAGTGGCAATTGCCCGATGTGAACCACGCGTTGGAATGAAAAAATTGAACAATTTGGATTAAACTGTAGGTTGTTTCGTCCACATAATTAGGTATTACAGCCTCATTGCGACATAGAATATGCCCTGCAAATGAATGGGATGATTTATGGCCGTGGTTTACATATTTCAAGGCATAGTTTTGCTTTGCAATTGCAATTTCTTTTATTGGGGATAACCATATATAATTTGATACAATTTGTTGTTCTAGTGAGCAACTTTCAAATGTTTCGGCCTTCACTAAGAATGAGGATTCTAGAGTTTATATGTACCAAGAAATTTTTTCTAATTTTTGTATTGCTTTGTTGTGTCTTTGGATACAAAAGGCTTTGATATGGAGTTCTATACACCAAAGAAGGAATTAGATCCATTTATTGGTTTTGTTGAAGTACATGAGTGGGTATATTATTTTATTGTATTGTGATGACAAAAATAGATGTTTTGTGGTCAAAGCCCATGTATTGGCTATATTTGAATTTCAGAAGATGTGTGATTTACTCATCTATGAATTGTGGATTTAACCATGATTTATAGGATACTTTGTAGTCAATGTTGGGATTTTGTGTCCACTTTTTTATGCTGGGAAAGTTGTGTACTACTTTGATGTTGTCATGGTCTTCTTTTTATTTGCGATACCATTCCAAAAAATTTATGGGGCGGTGGGGCCTTTAGATGGAGTACATTCATGTGAGAATCAATCATCTTTGTGTAAATAATATGGTGTAGGGTTCATAGTCCTTTCTTGGGAGTCAATGTTCTTTTTGTTTGTTGGCTATTACTAATGTATCTACAACTTCATTGCCTTAGAGTAGTTTCTGAGTTGGCGCTTCAAACAGGGGGCGCCAATGGCTTTTTGGTATTATTTGTGCATGAAGCCTTGGGGTTGTTGTTCTTTTGCCCTATTGTGAAATGGAATTCAAGCACACCAACATGACAAAGTTTAGAAACTGTGGTTTGTCAACAATTATCATGTGGTTATTGTTGCTTCATGGGTTCACATGTTCATACACAATTTAGCGCATCATTATGATGCATTACTTTACAATTTATCGCACCGTTACGATGCATTACTTTCAATTGTGGGTGAATGCAGGAAAGATTAGTACTGTTTTTGCGTCACACTTGGAATTGCGGAGTTGTCATCCACTATAACTTTTGAAGTATGAACTCAATTAACTTGAAATTTTAATTGGAGATGTCTAACTTGATGGCAATCAAATCCCTTGTTCTTCGAAAAAATTAAAAATCATTTTATATTTAATTTTCAATTTAGCTAATTTGTCACACTTTGCAGTTTAGGGTTTTTTAGTTACGGGGGAGTACCCAAAATTTATGATCTAGAAATGAAATTTTTGTGGTCTATTCTCACACTAGTAAGGCATGAATCCAGCAAAGGGAATTTTAAAAAATATTATATTATGTCCTCTACATGCATGGTAACAAGGCTCCCTTGCACGCTCATTTCTAAACATTCAAAATGGTTTTAAGATTGTTCTTTAGGTGAAATCTCTTTATCATAAAGTTCTCCCAAATTTACAATTTTTATTTTTATTTTTAAATTTTTTTTCCTATTTTTTACAAATTAAAACGTCAAAGTATCTATTTTCTTCAAAAATTGTGTCACTCTATTTTGAGAATAACTTTTGACCTAAATTTTTTTGGATCTCAAATTTTGGTGACATGATATTTGAAGTATTATGCTAATGATCTATATGGGTGATTGCAAGAAACACTTGTCCTATTTTTTGTCCCCTTGCCCTTGGACATGTGGTTTTTTGCTCATAACTTTTGCATAGTTTGATCTTTTGCGTTTGCTCATTATAATTTGAAGTGGATAGGCATTTGTAGGAACACTGTGTGCCTGTCCGAGAACAACAAACTTAGCTTGCCTTGCATTTTAGCCCCACATGGTGTGCTACCATGGGGGTGCTTAGATATTGAGGATTGATCTTATGTGATCATGTCCGGTTTAAAGTAAGTTAGTGCATTTTTATCTTGAAATGTAAGGTAGTTTGGTAGAAGTTATTATATATACATATGTAGGTCTTCCAATATAAGTACCAACACTGATGTGGATATTTTTGGTTGCAACTCTAGTCCAATGTATGACTTGTGGGATTAAGAGGTGGTCCAAAGGATGGACAAGCCCATTACTTGTTCATCTATGTGTAAAAGCCAAGCTAATTGATCCAAAATTATATCTCATTTATGTATATAATAGAAATGATTGATTTGTGTGGAACATGTTATAGGTGATGAGAAATGTGAATGGATTATTTGAAAGATGAGGTTTGATAAATGAGAAGGAATCAAGTAATATAGATTAGCAATTTTTATATAATTAATTTTTGGAAAGTTTATATTTGTATGGTTTTGTAGAGCCAAATGATTTCAGTTTCAAATGTTTAGGTATAGGTGTTTAGAACTATTAAAATAGTTGTTTGTATATCATCAAGCATAAATTCATTTATATCATTTCACTGGTAAGTGCAATGGGTAGGATAGGATGGGGTGGTCTAGTTAGTATCTACAAGTATATATTATAGGTTGGTTAACCCCTAAAGGCCCTAGGGAACCAAAAGTTTTCTTACATAGTCTAGAAGTCCTATTCAAAGTGATGTTACTTTTGCATCCAATGTCTGAATTTAATAAAACTAGTTGGAGAATTTTCATTCTTTCTTCTAACTTGTGTGGTAAAATTTTCAGATCAATCAAAGATGCGATAATTTTTTGGAAGTCATTTGAAATTTCGGTTACCTTGATTGAATGAAAGTCTAAATCATACTTCCAAAAATAGTTCATCTTTTCTTGTGCAAATGGAGCCCTAGTTATAAATAGATTATATGCCTTATGTATTTTTCTAAGTCCCATTGATCTATCATATGAGTGTCAATGACACTAATTTTCCAAAGCCAAACTATTTGTCTAATATTTGTAGTTAAATTTTTATAAATTGATGTATTTATTGTTATGTACCAATTTCAACAAGAATAAAATTTTGCTAGGACACTAATTTGATAGATTGTGACACTAATTTTGCACTCACACTAATAGTACAAATCATTGCAATTTAGGTTGTGATTACACTATACTGATTAAACATTTAAGTTGCTTGCATTAATAGTATATTGATTATGGATGTGGTTATATCGTCACCTACTTTGAAATTAATTTGGATGAATTGTATTTCTTCATCTATTTAGTAGCTCAGAATATTCAAATAATATTTTCCAACATTGTAACTCAACAAGGGAATGCCATGAATGAAATACTTGAAACCATAAAAGTTTATAACAATATATCAAGTACAATACAAGGGGCCTGCCAAAAAAAATTCATTTGAAATGCTTCAATATTTGTTTGAATTAAAAAAATAGAGTAAAAAGAGAAGTAACTTCGATTCCCATATATGCAATCTACTCAAACACTATGGTAGACAAAGAAAAGTAAAACAAAAAGAGATGTAACTCACAAGCGATAGAAACCAAGAAGTTGCCACAACCCCCACGTGATGAACTTGTAGAGAATTTGCGCATTCATCTATAGTTGCCAACTAAGCATAGTGACTATTGTGTAATAAGATTTGTTTTGATTGGGTTGTATTGGCTATAAAGAGGGGCTCAAATGTAATTTATCATGCATGATATTGACTCTACGTGAATAATTTACGAATTTTCAAAAATATGATGGGTGTACATAAATTGACACTGTTAGGTTCAAATGTCTAGACTTCATACATTTTGAAAAATAATCTCTTCGTTATTGACAAAATTTTATCCATGATGGTTTCTTTTTTTTTATCAATGATGATTTAAAGTGTATTTACTTTACAACTGAAAAGTATTAGGGGGCGTCAAGGTTGGAAGTTGGTCACTAGAGTTTTGAAGACTTGAGTTTTCGTTGTCAAGAACAAAAGGCCACCTAATTAAAAAGTAGATTTCCTAGTGTTCCAATTATTACCAAGAATCAACCTTGAGATTGAAATTAGGAAATAATTATAACTTTGGAAAATTAGTTTTTTGAGCTAGCCTCCTATACTTCAAAGAAATGCAAGTTCAAGTTTTCTAAGCCCACTTGGTACTTGAACTTTGATCCCTAATACAATAAGGTTGAACAACCTATAGCCAAATACTTAAGCGATTCTACAAGAAATGAGTAGTATGAGCAGTATGATGTGATGCCAAATTTTTCCGTGTAGAAAGATAGGAAATGTGGGGATTGCAAATTTTTTGTAATTTCATTCCTTAAATTCAAATTACTCTACGAATTTTGGGAGCCAAAAAGTGCTCAACCTACAGCCAATATCTAAACTCTTCCAATTTTGATCATTCAAAAACTCATTTCCCACTTACTACTTACCACTTTCTTGCTCACTACTTCCCATACACTTTGGGACATGCATCATGGCCTTATTAGTCCCAACCTTGAAAAGGAGAAAAAAAGAAATTCCAAACTTTGGTTGGAAATTTGTTCTCCATGGTTTTTTCTTTGGTTGCATGTCAACTTGTTGGCTTCTTTGCATAGCCCAATTTTTTAAAGGACAACAACATAAGAGAGGTCAAAAATTGCTTGGGAATCTCTTTCCGCCTTTTTTGGAAATAGTTGCATCCTACACGTTGGTATGGGCCCCTAGTTGGGAATGGGTGGTCCAACCTTAATATTGTATTCTTTGACCCATAAAGCATGGACTAGTGACAGTGGAAATCATCCATTTTGATACTGTGGGAATCACTAGTATAAAATAATCCAAGAATACTCATTGGAAGTCAAAGTACTATAGAAGATATGCCCTTTTTACACATAATTCCAAGGATGAATAGTTGCACTTACGTCCTACACAGATTGATTCTGTGTAATCCATCCAACGCAAAACGTCTGCCTCGACGTTCAAGGGTTAAGTTAGTGTGAAAACCCAAAGGGAAGGGGCCCAATGAAGAGAAGCAACCAAATGAACTGAACTGGGGCAACTGACTGAGTGAGGTGTCATTGGGGGCTGCCTGCCTTGCTTGTCCCAGCAAATCCGGGGAACCTTGGATTTTAGTTTTATTTCTGCCAAGTGGGCTGCAAGTGTCGTGCATGTATTCTCTCAGCATCTAGAAACTCACAGTGAAAGAAGCTTAAGTTATTACTCTGATAACTTATTCCCTTGAAAAGGCTAATCTATAATAGATTCCACTTGTAGTATGTGTTCACACTTTCTTGCAATTTTTAAAATTAAAATTGCCAATATAATAATGACTTTAAATCAGAAAAAACTCTCACAGAGTCACAGCTGCCTGAATGATCTGTCCAAATGTATAATTTGACACAAGTTGGGTCAATTGGAGTTGACGCCGGCACCAGTAACTGACGGAGTGCACTCAGGGAAATATTGGTTTCATAATTCTGATTGGATAAAAGGTAGGTGCACCGAGTATGGCACCTGACCTTAACCCTTGAACGTGGTGGCGGACGTTTTGTGTCCTTTGGATGACCAAAATCTCATCTGTGAGTGGACACTCACTAATTTTCATCCGTTCATTTTGTGAAAGTGACCACACATATGTCAATCATCATGGGAAGTCAAACTTAGTGTTTTTAATTGCTTCCATATTTTTAGGTAGCCCTAATTCTATGAAGATAGTGAAGATTTTCACATGAAACTGTTTGTGCCACGCTGCCCTTCTTGCAATTTTTGAATGGATAGCATCAGAAATTGGTTTGAACAATTTATCCAAAGCTAAACATGTGCGTGAACAGTGTTTTTCCCCTCGGTCAAGCACTACCTATCGCACCCCGCCTCTCCCAACGGTGATAGCTCAGTCCTTTAAGGGTTAACCCTTGAATGCTGCGGCAGACATTTTGTGTCCTGTAGATGACACATAACACATAACAGTGACAGAATTGCGACTTTTCATCCTTGGTATTAGGAGTGGAAGGGGAAGATCTTTTCTAGTACTTTGACTTCCAATGAGGATATTTGGCTTTTCAAAGTAGATGATGTAACACAGTTTCAAAAATGCATGATTACCACAGCCACTAGTCCGTCCTTCAAGGATTAACCCTCAAGCTCGCCGACGACTAACAGATTGAATCTGAAGTTTCATCCTCCAAATTGCTTGGATGAGAGTTCTTCTAGTTTGTGGAGATACTAGATCAAGTTGTTGTTCTATCTAAAGGTTGGATTCATTGGTTCTAGAGTACATATTTTTCTAAAATTACTAATGTGTAAGGATGTCAAGTGGTTGACCATGCCAAAATTGCATTGACTTTAGTTCAAATTGGATTTGCTAAAATGAGGTCATAGATTGTAAGAACACAAAAATTCCAAAAAATCACCATGTCAAGAGAATCTCATTTCAAATCCCTTCCAACAAATTTTACTCCAAGAATGATAATATTTTGCTCATTGTTGAATTTTCAAGAAATTTTGAAATTTTCCTTTCAAAATTTATAAAAATAAATTGGAGATAGCATTGGTGAATCTAATCATGGAACCTCGGATCTGTTTTCCATGGCGAAGTGTATATGGAATTTGTAATGTGGCCATGGCCGATCGGTAGCACGTTGAATTGAGTGTAGTTTGCGATGGAGCTAGCTCATTATGTGGTAAYCACTCTTCTCGATCGTTTTGCTTGTCAGGCTTTGAAGGGGATTCGAGAGAAGGTGCAGATCGCCACAAAGTTCGCGAATTACTGGGAGGGGCACACAGTGAAGGTGCGAGGGGATCCGGAGTATGTGCGCACGTGTTGCGAGGGCAGTTTGAAGAGGCTGGATGTGGACTGCATCGACCTTTACTATCAGCATCGGGTGGATGTCAAAGTCCCCATCGAAATCACGGTAAGTAATTGCATGCGTGCGTTAATTCCACAATCCATGCTTGGAGAGTTCTTTGGAATGCATGGGTATTAGGTATTTTCAATATATTGCACTATATTCAAAATCCCGCGAGTCCCAATTGTTCAATTTGTATGCATTGACATACGAGTCTTTCTAACCATGTTTGCAAATGAGTTACTGAAGAGTATTTAGGTMCCTSTTGATAGTGAATGCGAACCTGATGTGACGAAACAAGTCTTACCACACTACAGGGAGATCGTGACAATGTCAATTGGAAGGGTTCCGGGCATGCGCGATCTGGTTGCATTTGATTGCGAATGTGGGGCTGATGCGTGAGCAAATTGTATGGCAGGTTGGCGCCATGAAGAAATTGGTGGAAGAAGGGAAGGTGAAGTATCTGGGACTGTCGGAAGCTTCTGCTGCGGACATTAGGCGCGCACACGCCGTGCATCCCATTTCGGCAGTGCAGTACGAGTTCTCCCTTTGGACCCGCGACATCGAGGAAGAGATCATTCCCACTTGCAGGTAAGCGACGCCGTGCTCAATTCAATTAGCTTCACGTGACGCTTGCATGATTGCACAATCACTTCAATTTCAATTCCGAAGTATTTCATCTGACTGTCCTCATCTCGTAATCAAGTTTGAATCTGACGTCGAGCCGGGGCAACTGGTTGCAGGGAATTGGGGATTGGAATCGTATCTTACAGTCCTCTGGGACGAGGATTTCTGGCAGGGTATAAGGCCGGGACGACCTCGGACGGATCAGGGGGACAAGATTTCCGCGCACTTATGAACCCGAGGTTCCAGGCTGAGAATCTGGCGAAGAATGAGAAGGTCCGTGCTCGAGTCGAAGCTATTGCGAAAGCCAAGAAATGTACGCTGAACCAGCTTGCAYTAGCGTGGGTGCATCACAAGGGCGCCGACATTGTTCCCATTCCAGGTAACCACCAATCCAAGCCACTGGACTGGTCTCTGTAGATGAATTTGTTTCCAAGTCGCGCATTCAATCTAAGTTMAGAACTTTCGTTCTCAACAATCATAACATTAGTAAGGAAATTGACCATCATAATTATGTTCTGCAAATGACCTGCATTGCTTATTGATTTCATGAACTTTGACAAATTTCAGGGACRACGAAGATCGCCAATTTGGACTCGAACATCGGTGCGCTGGGAGTTTCGTTRTCCAAAGAGGACATGGAAGAGCTGGAAGCAGCCGTGCCAGTGCATGAGATTGCTGGGGGTCGATACAACGAATCCAACATGGGGGTAACCTTCCAGTTTACCAACAGTCCTCCTCTGGARTCTTGGAAGCCCACCTCCGAGTAGGCCAAGCTAGAGTTTCTGGAGATCATTCTCTCAAGTGGTTTTTGCCTGTAGCACCACCTTTAATGGTCATCTGGAACTGTACCTATGCATTCATCACTGATTGACGTAGGTCTGAGATTTTTTCTGTACTTAAAAAGCAAGAGGTAATACTGGCCAGGGGTAGTAAYAGAGAGGCAGCGATGATGCTGGTTTGTGCGTGACAGTTCTTGAATACAGAGACTTATCAATACAGAGACTTGCCATTATTTTGTTGGACTGTACAGTACTGTAATGATGTCACGGAGTTGTCGATTTCTTTTGCCACTGCTTTGTGGAGTAAAAGCGTGCATCCTAATTCACATCAAATCCAAGACAAATGGAAGTAATTAGCTTCAAATCTCTGAGAAGGTTTATGGCTGAGAAGAAGGTTTATCGTCTCATGAGCCAAGTTATTTTGCCATCATGGCKAATTTCATTAAAATGGCGACATTCCGTTATTTTGGCACTATTTACAGTTCAAACCGCGTAGTCTGAAATCTAAACCTGTCATAGATTTCTTGAATCTATACTTGGCCTAGATTTTGAAATCTATACATGTACCAGATATTTTAGCCCGCGCGGTCTGAAATCTAAGAGAACCATAGATTTTTGACATCTAGACATGTCATAGATATCTTAAAATATATACTCGTCTTAGATGTCACTTCAAAATTCAAATTGAGCGGTCTGAAATTGACACATGGAATACAGACATTTTAATGAAATTTGGCATGATGAGTCTTCACTAGAAAAAAATCCAAGTAACCATGCTTTAGGTTTCCAAGATCACTATTGGACCAAGTTCGCTACATGGCCATGCTGGAGTGGCATCTGAAATCGTACATGAGATCACTATTGGACCAAGTTCGCTACATGGCCATGCTGGAGTGGCATCTGAAATCGTACATGTAGAGGACTTGAGCATGCTTCATACTACATACAATTGAGCATGTACAGGAGTTGCATCTAAAATCGTACATGTACAGATGCTGGAGTGAGCATCTGAAATCATACATATCTACATACAATGCATGAGTTTCTTTTACAACATATATTAATAGATTTTCATGCATTATGTATATGTTTTTCTCCATTATATAGTTTAATAAATGTATTCATACATTTTATGCATGTTGGTGCATTGCAAATCAATAATTCCACAAAAATGAAGTGCTTAGCTGCTTATCTTTGAAAGCAACAAATGGATCTTGGCTTCAATGGGCAAGACAAGAATTGAGTTCACAGAGGCTATAATTGGTAGACACGATTGTGACAATCTTTGACAAAGAAATTGTGAAAAGCATATGCTTGAGATATGGTGTAGCTTCAGCAATCAAGAATTGCTAGTGTTACAAAGATTGGAAAAAGGATTCATGGATTCTTTTCTAAGCTTGGAGGGTGCTATGAGAGTTATTGGAAGTGCTATAGCAATTAGATAGAATCTAGCATGAGGATTATGAGATTAATGGACATAGTTATTTTTTTTAAAGTGATACATACCATTTTCATTCTTGTTTTTTTGAGTCAAGACAATTGTTATTCTTCTTTTGAATTTATAAATATTTAAATGCTTGATTTTTTTTTTTTCAACACCAATTGACCAATGACTTACTCAATTACTAATTGTCAATAGTGGATGGATGGATTTGTTCTAAGATTCAATTTGCAGATTGCATTGTTCCAATCAATTGGTGTTTTGATTAGGAGTTGATTCTCAAATGTAGCATATARTATTTGTTTATCAATTTAGTTCTTTCACTAAGTGATTTTATTCATCTTAACAATTTTTTTCTCTAACTATGTGAAGGGCATGCAACATGGTGGAACAAGCATTTCTAATTCATTTGTAGCTCTAGCAATGGRAGGAGTGTACATAGCTCTTGGTACTACAATACAACTGACAAYAATGGACTTGATTGATGAAAATTCAAAAAGAATGATACAATTAGTATCATCTCTAMAGCATTTAAAAAAAGATTTCAAATGAGATTTTACCAATCCTTTGCTCTATTTTGGAGTGTGAATTATTTTTCTACTTAGTTGATGTTCAGAAAGCTAAAAAGAAGAAGAATTTTAGTTCTAATTATGGCCTTTATCTTATAAAGCCACGATCTATTCATTGGTGGGAATAATATTCAACTTTGATTATTCGTGAAGATCATGAGCGTTTTTGTCAATTATTTTGACTATCCATTTTGACATTCAAATATATKTGTTGTTTGGTGTATGAAGACATGCAACGAAAGACATGCAAGGCCATATTCATTATATTGAGATCGACATTTTGGAGATTTTGAGACAAAATGCTAGTTATTTGAAAATTCTTTAAAAAAAATAGTAGTAGAATAAATAATGCTCAAATAGTGATCCTATATTGACATTCTAAAAGTTGGTGTTATTACCTATTTATAAAAAAATATTAATAAAGAGATAAAGTTGTTTATCTTCGAGTCGAAGATAAAAATGAGACTGCGACAAGTCTCAATTTAACAAATATGGCCTTAAGCAACGAAAGCCCCTCTTGCATTGCCATTCAAATTAGTGGTTGGCTAATGGATTTTCCTGTGCTTTGAGAAGGCTTGCAATTGGTGACACTCATCTCTGAGCTATTGAATTATCGGAGTATCTAATTCTACATCTATCAAAATATGCAAATAATTTATCACAACTTTGTTGAATGATGCTGTTCTTTTGCATTTGAAGTGGCATGAAGGAAGGTCTTTATCTCATGTGAAACTTGGTTTTGAAAAGCTCCACAACATCCCACAATGTTGTGGTGCTTTTGATTGTTCCCATGTGAGATTCAATGTGCTAGCACATGCTAGATCAACAAATTGTTATGACCATGATTACAACTATTCAACAATTATGTAAGCCATTGTGGTCGACAAAGCTTAGTTTATTGATGTATTATTGACAACAATTTGTTAATTTTATGAAAGCTAGTGTATTTTTGGCAATTTTCAACTTTTTGATGATATTGACAATGGTAATTTAAATTTTTTTGTATTTTTTGGATCTATTCATGCATCATGAACTTTAGTCTTTGCATAAAAAAATTGAACGCATTGTCCAGGTTAACAAATATTTCAAATGTAAGGGCATTAAGATGTAATAGTGGTCCATGTTGCAACCTACAATGGCTAAAGCATCTCATGCTCTCAATTCAAAAGAAATTCAAATATTGTGAGAATCAACATCATTTGTATGTTTGTTAAATTGTTAATATTTTAAATTCTATAAAATGTCAGCTTCCTTCAATTTTTGTGTACAAAAATCCAAATTGATGTATACAAACATGCAAAGGCACGAAAAGTTTTTTTGGATTTCTAAGAAAAAATGGACAAAAGATAAAGTTTTTCCAAATCATGGTGCACATAAACCGAGTCACTTTAGACATGGCTAACTTTGAAATTAATTTTCTCTCAAACCAAAACTATTTTCTTTCTTCAAACTTCCATAGTAATGTGCAAATGAATGTTGCAAACTACAACTTTTGAACATCTACTTTTTGGACTTTGTCCATTGATGCTTATGGTAGGTTTGTTTCAATGAAAACGTTTCAAATTTGTACTCAATTTTGTTAGTTGCTACATATACAAAAATATAAACAAATATGTCCAAAACTTCCAAAATGGATTAAGGCATGAATCCAAGGGTGGTTGATGTGAGGAATCTTCATTGTTGGGGTCTTTGAGCGCCACCGCACGTGGACAGACACAACCTCATCAGGGTGGCGAAACCTGGCTCACAGAAACAAAAACCTGGTTGCCGCTTTGGACAATTCCAAGTTCAGTTCCTTTCAGCATTATAGGACTCAGTTTGAACTGAAGAATTTAATCAGTTCCTGATGATGTGCATATCATAAACATCAAGATTGATGTTGTGTACGATAGTTCACATTGGACTATGGTTTGGCGTACGGATTTGATTTAAGACGTATGCAGTGTATGCATCTGGATTTGAGTCTRTAGACTTGCACTATATTTCACATTTCACAATTGCAAAGTTTCACGTATGATTGAAATCGCAGGTCAATATGAGGTCTCAGAGATTATTGGCTTTGAAGAATTGTTAAGAGTGAACATTGATAGCGGAAGAACCTGTGCTTACTGGCTAGCTGTGAATGTAGCCAATTGGTGTTTGATGGATGACTTCATTGAGCTCTTTACGACAGAAAAATAAAAAAATTTCGTCTGGATTCTTAGGAGTGTCTTGAATGCATTTGCAGGGGATGGTTCGAAAATTTCCTCACTGAGATGTTATAGTTTTTCTTAGAGAAGATGATGCTTAATCCATGGATGATCTTGTAGTGTCATGTTTAGCCATAAAAAAAATATTTTTAGAATTTGAGCCCAACCATTGAAATGATTGTAAATTTGTCAAGTCAAGCTTCTATTCCAATTTGAAAATTTGAAGAAAAACTTCTTTGGTAAACTTGTTGATTTTTGGTTCAAGCGTTTTAAGGAGTGACACGGGAATTTGGGATACACATGTTCTTCATTATTGTATAATAGAGTTAACCTGAAAATGACAAACCTATGACCACAAAAATGAACTACTAAATTCTTAGACATTATGTAGTATTCTATTATTATGACTATTTATTCATGAAATTTTTTATTTTTATATTTCAAAAAGGAAATTACATGTCATTTAGAAGTCATGAAATATTCAAATTTTTTGTGAAAAATTGAAATTAGTGTGATTTTTGTGAAGAGAGTTCATATCAAATACAAATTTAGCTCACGAATTCTAAAAAATCTACCCTACGTAAATATGATAGATATTGTAGAATATCGTAGAATAAAAACATTTATTGTGACTTTTTATAATTAAAAAGTCAATAGATTGTGGTTAGAGGCCCAAAGTTCAAATTACATTCAAATATTCTATTATTAAAATTTTTTCAAAATTTCAAATTGGAGTAGAAACTACACTTCAATAGCTTCATTTCATCAATTGTATTAAAATTCAGTGAAATCATCTATGAATTAAATTCACATCAAAAGCAAGGAGCTTGAAGTTGCCAAAACATCCTCCAATTTTAAAAAGTAAAGAATAACATAAATAGAAAGGTTCTTACACCACCTTTTTGCAAAATGTTGAACTAAGTTCCAAAACTTTTTGGATTAAAAAATTGTTTTTGTCCATCTTGTAAAGGTGCTAAACGTCATCCATAACATGTGTTTGTTTAGAGACTCTTTCAACACTTCTTTTGGAATCATTTAATTCTATTCTAATTTGAACTTTACTGGAATGACAAGAAGGCATAGCTTTAAATTCTCTATTCGATTCTTTTTAGAATGACAACAAGCCATGGAAGCATGCAATCTAATCACATCAAGTTGACTTTTTTCAAAATGGAGGTTTGGATTCCCTCTTAGCAAAATCCGGAAATCAACACAGATTTTCACTACTTGAGATGCATTAGAGAAATTTTGAACTCTCCACGCGGATGCCAAGAAGTGCCGAGAGGGACCCTCTGTACATTACAATTATTTTGGTTAAGAAAATTTTCCCCTATTTCTACACTCTTGCACTCTCAAATGTGAGAGCATTCATTCTCAAGTATTATTATTTAAGGTTGTGACAAGTATTGTTTTGATATTTGTAAGCACCCCCAAAGCACCTCTAAAGCACCTTCCTCTCACAATTGAAGAATAAAAAATTGGAATATGCTTCTAAAAACTCCCAATATTCACACAAGGTGAATCTTTCTTTTGTCACAAAATTCCCTCTTTTGAATAGCTCACTAGGCTCCATAATTTTGTCAAATTTTTGTCAGAATGGCTTGTCAAAGGCTAGCAGCCCTCGAAAGAGTCCAAATTTTTTATAATGGTTCATTTGTATTTGATCCCTTAGCACACTAAATCATTGAATAATGAATACTAACCATTGTATTTAAAAGTATTGAAGCCCTTGGTACTAACCATATATCTTGAGGGGATTGAAGCATTGAGATATTAAAGATGAGAAGCACAATTGAAACTTAGGGTTAATAACCATACAATTTCAAAGACCAAAAGTGTTGTTTAAGGAATGTATGGTGAAAACGGTTGGTCGCTAAAAGGAATGATTCAATGGTCACCAACTTGTCCTTTAAGGGTTTGAAAAAGACACATTACACTAATTTCAATGCCAGGTTCTCAAAGTGTTCTCTTTATATGCTTTTATTCTACAACCATACATGAATGAAATATTTTTATATGTATTTTCAAAGATGTGATTACATGTCTTCTATAAGTCAAGAAAATTTCAAGAAAACTTTGCAAACTTCAAATTATTGTAAATGTTTGAGTAAAAACTTAAAAAAACTCATATTAAATACAAAATATACTCAAAAAAAATTTCAAACTTTCAAATAAGAGTTAGAATTGGATTTGATAAACTAGAATACAAGTTCTAGTCTCAAATTCAAAAAATATCATTTCCAAGGCTAAACTTTAGATTTTAAAAAGTGGAGCAAAAATGCAAAAATACACAACACAATGATCTATGAATTGTCATTTTTTTACGTAGGAAAGTTTAAAAAACATCAAAAGGAAGGAATGTGTAACACTATACATTGATAAAAACTCAAAAAAATCCTTTCAAAGTATTGGATGAAAAAATGTATATATCCATCCACGTGGCCTCCTTGAAATCATCTAAAGAACAAAAAACATCCATTAAGGTATTCCGAGGTTAAAGTGTTGTGTCATTGTGGGTTGCCCTTTTGAATGTTACAATCTACATTTACAAAAAAAATTACAACCCCCTTGACCATTATGCATGACATAAGCACATTTATTAATAAAAAATAACTCAATCCAATGTTTACCATTATATACAATAACCTTATTTGACCTTTATGTCCAATAACCTTATGTAGCTGTGCAATTTTATCCAAATTTTTACATCAACATTCAATCCAATGTTTACCATTATGTCTTATAACCTTGTTAAGCCTATAATCTAGTCCAAATTGTTACATCAACATTCAATCCACGGTTTACCATTATGTCTCATAACCTTGTTAGCCTATAATCTAGTCCAAATTGTCACAATCATTGGAACCCAAATTGGATTTTCAAATTCTAATATTGCCACGATTTGTTTCATGAGGCAAACTTTAAGGCAAAGGTAACGCTTTTACAATTCCAAAATATCCAATTCTAAAGTTGCACAAGAAAGAAGCACAAACACGATAGAGGTGATTTTTGTGAAGGCTTCTTTCTCAAATAATTTTTTTGTTTTGAAACAAGCGTGTCGAAGAACACACTGCAACGGCTTTTCGTTAGGAGAAAGGCTGATTTTGCACAAGGTAAACCACCTAGTGCTACTAGGTATCGAACTCGCAACCCCTACTTATTCGGTTTGTTTACCTTTCTCCATCATCTAGTAGTTTAGGGTCATCTTGGACCAATTCTCAAATAATTTTGACCCTCCTCAAAAGTGCTATGTACCTTGAATTCAGAAAACCTCATCAATTCTCCTCGGTTGCGACGACCAAGTAGGAGGTCCTAAAATGAAGGTCCTAAAATGGAGCAGGTTCTAAAACCAATTAGGCTCTCGAGGTACATTTTGCACTCTCCAATGTACAAGCAGTCTATATTTGAGGAGGTGGTCGGTTTTAGAACCCATTGAAATGCACTATTTTGCAACTTCAAAAATTCATAACTAATTCCACAAAGCTCCAAAAAATATGAAACGACTTGGGTTAGATGCCAATTTCACTTGTCTTTCAAGGAAAATTTACTTAAAATTATTTCAAGCACAGTTTCACCTTGCCAAAAATTCCACTTCAGCCCTTAGATGCGCGCTTTATGGACCTCCTACCTTATCGTCTCTGACGATAAATCACTTTTTTCAAAAGCTGCAGCACAGAGTCAAAGCATCTCACCAACCTTCACACGAAAAGTGAAGCACCATGATTGCAGTCGTGCTACCCTGAACCCAGTGCAGGCCACAAGTACCATCATTCAGTTCTACACCAAAAACACTTTACAAAACCTCCAATTTGAAGCAGTGCAATAACGTAACCAAGCGTCCAGTCACCCAACCACGCGGAGTAACGTAGTTCGGAGTTTCAACAATCATCACCTGATTGGAAAAAAAGGSAAACCAGAACAAGAGAGYTCTTGCCAGCCTCGAAATCACAACAAATAATTAATGTCAGCACACCTGCGTTCCTTGCGCAAATGCTAATTCAACTGGTATGGTACAACTAAACTAACTAGTTTGGATCACCAAGATACGGCGGGAAGCAGCGTTACGTTACTTCATCACAACAATCAGGCCCAGGTCCACTAAATCCTGCCAAATTTGCAGAAATCTCAAGGAAAAATTATATGCAGGGGGGTTTGTTTACACCGCCCTTCGAGAGCGCTGTTTGCGGTTGGGAGCGTCAGATTCTCCTTTTGCAATGCCTATCACCGAAGCTCAAGCAATTGCACTGACAACAATTGTTGAATGTACGCAGCTAGCAGAGAGGAAGTCTTCAACATCAACACCCTGAGTCTGCGCTCCCAAGTATAGCAATGGGGGATCGATGGAAGCTTGTAGTGTGCAAGATTGTAGTGCGAGAGCTTGCGAGTGTAGCGACTTGGGGAATTGAAGRAGRTGGCAASTGGAGAGAGATCAGTTGCCATGGCCTAAGCGTTCCTTCAACTGGACCACAGTGTTGGACAGTTCCTGCACTTGCGTCTGCAGGTGCTTCACATACTCCACGGCTTCGTCCAGCATGTCGGCGGTGTTGGTTTGCCGGTCCATGTTGGGCACCAAGTCTTGGAGTTTCTTCATGCGCTCGCTGATCTTGGTGCGCCGCACGCGCTCCGCGATGCTGCGCGGGTGCGTGGCAAAGCCGCGGTTGGCGCGCGTCTTGCACGGCACAGTGCCGGAGAATTCTGCCAGGTCGTCGACTTCCAGGGTAGGGCTGAAGGGACGGCTCCGGGCTGGCAGACTCGAGTGACGAATCAAGCCAAGCTTGGATTGGGGAGAACTCGGGTCAGACACGCGCACACGCAGGGAGCTGTTCCCCAGCCACCCTGGCGGATCCGTCACCATCTCCTCGGAGACTTGAAGCCTGTTCCCTGATTTTCCTGCTGCATATATCAGTAACATCATCTATAAATCATTTCCGCTGTTAAGGAAGAGGATACCAAACCATTAGGAGCCTGATCCCGCATGTCCACTATTAAGGAAGAGGATACTAAACCATTTAGTGACTGATCCCGCATGTCCACAAGTCAGGTAGAGGATACTAAAACTGTTAGGACATTGATCCTGTCGCCTTATGACTCACCGCTGTATCTCGACTCCAATAATCAACACTAAGTTGGAGTTTAATTCGCAAGTTCGGTGTAAGCATTACTTGGCCAAATAGGTCACTCATCTTTGCATGGTTGATAGACACTMATCTTTGCATAGAAATTCGAGGGTTGTCTACTGTCCCTTCAGTAGTTGTGGTCTATATGATCTCCTCCACTAATAAGAAAATCATCTTCCATTGTATGAGAAATATTTTGATATGGAGAGGGTTTGACTCTTGCAGACTTTCCCAAGTGATTGTCCCAGGTGACAATAGTGAGTGATGTCCCAATGCAAAGCAACGCTCTACAGAAATTGGTTACAAGTGACGCAAAAMTGGAATCCTCTACCTTGCAAGGTARAGAGACGTGCAGAAAATGAGGGGTTACCATTTTCTGCCTCGGACGTGACGCCCGACATGTTCGAATTCGATCCGTCRGGGGACTGCAAGAAGCTCGGCATCTTGAAAATGGGACTGCTGGAGTCCGGCTCCAGGGTGTCCTGAACGGCGGCCAGAAAGTCCGCCGGAGTACTGCTCTGGCGGAGAGGGTTAATCCTGCTGGGCCGTGACCGCACTCCCAACGCATCTGCCAAGCGCAAAAACCATGTTCGAATCTATTTCAAATTTCAAKTTTCAGAAACAAGAGAACTTACCCTTATTCCAAATTGAAGCAGCACAATCTGCACTAGATAACCAACCGGAGGCCAAGAGACTCAAGGCGTAACCCTCGCATCCAAACTAGACCAATACTATCGTCCAGTTYGGTACTGGAAGTGTCAAACTTGTAAATCTTGAAGGTCTACAGGTCTCTCACAGAATGTGGAACGGATGGAACTATGACTCTAACCCTTCCTCTCTTTCRACCACAATGTGCCATGTGCCAACGAAAGTGACAGGAGAAAGTTGCRTTGCCGGGCAGAGCAACTGGTCAACAGATCACRAGAACGTACACATGCACCCGAGCAGGCASACTCTTGAGACCACGAATCATCTCTAAAAGTACGCCCACAAACTGCCAAACTGTTCCCAAATCTCCTCCCTCTCTTAAGTCTCCTATTAGGTCTCCACATATCTGACCCAAAGCCTTGTGACCCAAAAGCCATTCAAACACAATCCAACACGATACTAAACCCCTATAAGCTTTTGAATGTGATGACGGCATTCGAATCCATGGACACAAGTATAGATCGGCAGGGAAGGGACGAAGGCGTACCGGGCGTGGAGTATCCGCCATGGCCGGGGAGAGCCCGGGGCTCCGCAAATTTGTTCGGCAAATGCGTGGAGGGCGAGTGGAAGTCCGCACTCGCGAGAAATTGCTCATAATCTTTCAAGCTGGTGGAGCTCGCGGCGTCGACGACCGTAGGACCAGTGGTGTCCATCTGCTGAGCGCCGCGTTCATTGATGGTCGCCAGGTTGTTGTCCGCGAAGAAGGAATCCAGTAAGTCGCTGTCGTCGGCGACATGCGAGAATGMGTCCTCTGTGAAATCGGCCAAGGACTGGAGGAAGCTGCTGGGCGCAGAGTGGTAGCGTTGCAGCCCCCCAGGAGGAGGCGGGTTCAAATTCGTGGGCCTGAAATTGTTCGCGCTCGTCACTTCCAAAGCCTCGTTCTTGCCATCCAACACAAACTTCTGGTCGCGCCCGAACGGCCATTGCGACACTTCGGCCGCATTGCGGTACGAGGGCGCACTCGGTCTGTTGCCCTGCAACCCTCCCGCTCTGTGAAAATTAGAGCTTGACTTCGGCTTCACACCACCTGCTGATATTCCCGTCCCTGGGAAACTCCCCAGCAAGCTTCCAGACTGCAATGAGGAATATTGCGATGCAAAAAATTCCCCCGAGAGTCCTTCTGTGGTGGCCGCATTCGACGACGGCAACACACTGGCCAGAGACGACGAGTACCCATGGTCACTTGACAGCATCGCACTCAAGGCTTCGTCCAATGTGCCCATCTCTCCTGCAGTCATCACCACCAGGCACCACCCATGGCATGAAAACACATGTGCCCGGAGCCTTCCTGCCCCTGAAATCCCAAACCCCGCCTGCCCCTCGCAAGATTCACAAGATTCACACAATGGCCTACTCACCCATTTCTCCGCCCGGAGACGCTCATGCTACAAGACCACGCAGAAATCCAGGTTTCCCAAGTAATAGTCCCCGTGGACTGCCTCTYAATGATCTGGGACAACGCATGTTGCGACTTGAGAAAGGAATTGATACAGACCCCGCAAACGGGAGAGTTCGTAAGTAAGTGAAGCGCGAGGGCACAAGTGCGTCACRCTGACAAGATTCCAGCGACGGCTAATGTATCAAATCCCGCACGACGAGCGCGGTCAGCATCAGTAGTTTAATGCGTGCTCGATGTCGGCATGATGATCCCTCCCACGATAGCACACTTGAATGCCTATTTTAGCACCATTGGAACAGTGATAATTCGTGAGCAACGTGGTAGGGATTCAAAAAGTGSAAAAATCCCCGTCGCGGCATTTATGAAGCACCCCATGAGAATGATTAATAGTCAGATGAGCTCTCACTGAAAACCCAACTGTTTTCTCGCTGACCACGGATCTGCTACGAATTCCTTTTGCAAATTAGGGTGCCAAATCGAACCCTCGGAGCTCCTCACGCACGACATGGCTATGGCGAGTGTGTATGTTAGATTAGACCAAGCCGGCCACCCTGGGACGCAGAATCTGCTGCMAAAGTCTGCAAAAGTGAGTGCGACTGACCAGCGACTCATGATCCATTGGCATCGATGACGGCTTCGGCCTGCCTGCCAGGGTGCCGTGCCGGGACTGCCAGCCTGGGCGGGATGAGCGCCAGGGATGAAGGAATCCATCGATTGGTTTGCAACAGCAGTAAGAAACGACTTTGCGGACGGACCTCGTGTGCGAGACTGCGGGTCCGCCCGCTAAATTTGCACCCGTACGTCGAAAGGGCAGGCCCCCAAAAGGAACGCTCTCGCGCAGCGCGTGCGCCACGCGTTGCGCTTGGCTTTCCCTGTTTATCTGAGACCCCATGCCTACCCCTGCCCTACCAATTTACAGTCGTGGACTCCGATTATTTTACGAAGCGGCTGTACGTCAGGCCATGAAATAGTGCAAATATTSTGCGGGGAGAAATTAGTGCACCAGTCATTTAGAATGACTGAATTCTAAAGAAAAAAGAAAAAAAACAGAAAAAGTGGAGGTACGGTAGCTTGGTAGCAAGGTAGTTCCCGGGGGAGGGGAGCATTCACAGCGGAACCAGGAAACACCCTCCCAAAAAGTGGCGGATGAATGATCAAACACTAAAACACAGATGAAAGTTTCGTCTTACTTTCAGTTACAACGGATGTTTTTCATCCATTTTCAGGGAGAGAACCTTGATTGAGTGTGTCCCAAGTCCCAGCATATCCTCAAAAATCTGAGTGGTGGAGAACTAAAAATCAAGACTCACAGTTTTTGACTATGTTCCAAGTCAAGGTGCAAATTGACATTTGGGGGTTTGTACTATGTTCCAAATCAAGGTGCATTTTGAACGTGTCCTAAGTCCCACTAAATTCTCAAAATCTAATTGGTGGAGAGCAAAATATCAAGATATTTAAGTTTTTTACTATATATAAAATCAAGTTATAAATTGAGATTTGGGATTTTTATACCATGTTTCAAGTCAAAGGTGTAGTTGAAGTGCTTCCTTGTAAACACTTTGGAAAAGGAAGGTTTGATGTCTAGGATAGTTCTTCCTTAGAGTAGGAATTGAAATCTTACTTGGAATAGGAGTTAGTTAGAGCCAACTCTTGTTTGAGATCTTAGTTATTAATTAGTATATAATTTGAAAAGAATTACACTTAGGTTGGTTAAGTGTATAAATATGAACAATGCGGATTTCATGATTAAAAATATGTGCCCCTAATATGCTTTTTGGACTTGTTGACTCATTTTTTTGACATGATATTTCACATGTAGTAGTATATATGTGGAGCTTAAAGTTAGGATTTTAGGCTTCAAGCTATAAAGCTCCAAATAGCACATGTGATATTTTTTAATTTGTCTTCCAAGGAAGTGAGATTTTACTTGAAACTTGGCCTAAACCAAGTCTTGTAAAATTGGGAGTTGGGATGTGGTAAGAAGCGATCATATAGTAGTTGGTTGTAAAATATTAGCAACCACCATTTTGTAAAAAAATTCTCTATAATATTATGATAATTTCTACATGTTTATTCTTGATTTCAATTTTAGCCAATTRCAACTAAGGAATAAAACTCACTACACCAATTTGAAATTTTGTGGAGATTTTCCAAAACTTAATATTTTATAGTTCCTTGAACTTCAGACATATTAACGACGTCTTGAATATTTTATCATCTTTTGAACTTTCGATGTAATAACAATATTTTGTATATTTTATCATTCCTTAAACTTTAGATGTACTAATAAGGTCTACTAATGATTTATAGTATGTAATGTTTAGTATGATGTTTTGTGATGTTCTATAGAATAATATACATATACATCCATGGTAAAATTTTCAAATTTTTTAAGTTTAATTTGTATTTGATAAGAATTTTGAATTTTCTTCTCATTTCCTTTTCAAGTTAACTTCATGAGAATTTCAAGTATTGACAAAACAATCTAAATTTTTGACTTCTACAAGGCATGTGAGTTCATCTCTTTTGAAATTTATAATGAAGAATTTCATTCCTCTTCAATGTCAAAATGAAGCATTTAGTGTCGAGGGCCTTGAAGTTTGATTCCATCATTTTAATAGTCTCCAAATTTCAAAGTTAATGCATAAATGCTTGATTATATATCCATCTAAACAAACAACCCTAAAGAACAAAAAGTTTCAACTTCTACCATTCTCTCTTGAAAACTTGTTTTGATTTTGGGTAAATGTAGGTGGTCATTTGACGTAGTGGTAGACGAGAGCCATACACTTTGGTGCAACTACCTCAGTGGACCAAAATAATGTTTTGAAAATAAACTCACTAGTGATGAAACAATTTGAAATGGTTTTGAGTTGAATTTATATTAAAGTTAATACAAATTGCATTGTATGAACACAAAATTAACTCATAAATATTTTAGCGTATGGAGGATTTGTACTAATGACTTCATCCAATTAACATTCATTGAGGAAATTAATGTAATTCTAAGGTAACTATAGAATTGTCCTAAAAGTCATGAATGATTGCCCTCTCTATTTATCTTATTTTAAATTGAATATGAAATTTTATTCAATTTGACATGTTTCTTTTTGGAATGAAGACAATGCATCATTGCATACAATCATTACTACAATGGCAAATTTTTCTTTTCCTCTACTACATACACATACATGGGATACATCAAGAGACCAACAACAATCAATTCAATTCAAGTGCCATTGACCAAGTGACAATATTTAACAACAAGTTTATCATTGAACGCTTCATTCAAACTATCCCATAAACATCCCATTGAATATAAGCGTGTTTAGTACATATGACTCCAAAAATTGAAGTTAAATGGACTAAGGTAGAAACACCCAAATGCATCCTTATTCACGTTCATATATCCTAGACTACTAGAAAGGGTTACTTACTACATTTTGAAAATGTGTGGTAGAATATAAATAGCATTTTCTATACTTTGTGTAAAATTTATAAAAAACTTACAAATAAGGCAAAGGCCACTGAAAGTGAGAAATCAATTATAAGTAATGTAGGTTACCTAGAATTTGTGCAATTACTATTTTGTACATGTAATTTAGTGCCTAAAATTTTGGATCTTGTGTTCTTACCACAATCCCTATGTATAGTTGGTTGCATAGCTGGGTCGGAGGTGCAATGGATGAAAAATCAAGCGATTTGCGGTATACATTGACAKTCAATACTTTGATAGCACTCTCTTGTGTGTGTTTTTATCATAGAAACAGCATGTTCTCATCGAGCACAATTTTTTATGTTCTCAAATTGTATTCAATTATTTTGCTATATACTATTGCTTCAAGTTTGTCAAAAAAGATGAAATTGCTAGTTAAGACCCTAAACCCAATATGGACTGGTGAACGTCTTTGAAATAATTTATGGTACAATTCTTTGGAAGATGAATGAAATTGCTATATTGACTAAGTTATTTCACACATTTCAAAGCTTTGTGGAATGAGTTATGAGATGATGAGATGTAAGTATGACATTGTTAGGTCCTTGTGTGTTTCAATATTTTCTTATGTACATGACATTGTTGAATCTCTGTCACACTCTATTTAAAAATCCATCAAAATAGGCATGTTTCTTCATGCATGTAAGTTTTTGTTTTGTTTTGTTTTTTGGTCTAGTCCTTCTCCTTTTAGTCTTTCACTTTCTTATCAATTTCATTTTTTTTCTTTATAAAGAATATAGCGTAGAAAGAATTAACATGGGAAGTATAAGTAATGATAGTGCCATTTTGGAAAATAAAATAATTATAGAGGTCCTTTAACTCTTGCCTTGGAGCTAAATAGCCCCCCCCAAAAAATACCCCATATCCGCACTTTGTACTCAAAATATACAAAGAGTGCATCCCCCCCTTCGAGCTAGACTACCACTAAATGTGTCCCTTGACTTTGGTTAATCTCTAAACGACTAGCGTGCGTTTTTTGGCTACATAGCAATTTTGGGCAGATACATGTGACCATAGATTTCCATGTTTTTGGCTCAAATTTAAATAGAAAGTGGGGACACGGATATCTTTCATATGCACTAAATTTCATGACATTTGGAAAGATGAGTCAAAAGTTATGGCCTTATATGTTACAACTTTTGGTAAATGGGCAATCTAGTCAAATTAGAAAAAACACTTCTTTTAGAAACAAAAATTTGAAATTGGTTTTTAAGAGTTATATACAAGTGGAGTGCTTTGAATCATTCTATTTTGATCAATGAGTTAAAATTTTGAGGATTTTTTGTTTGCAGGCAGTTATGGATCTTATACTCTAAAATTAACTTTAAATTGAATTTGTACTGAATTTTCAATGTCTTGGAAAAAAATTGAATTCATAGGATGTACGTTGATAATTACAACATTGCAACCACTGAGATTGACATTTTTCAATTTCATAACTAAATTCTTAACAATGAAGTATTTTGAATCATTTTCTACTACTATCTACTTCCTATTTTTTTCCTATATGTTGTACAATTTCAAATGATCTAAAATTTTTCAAGCATGTGTCAACTTGTCTAGGAAAGAGAATCCAAAGAAGAAACACCATTTTGGACATTATTTTATACAAAAGTGATTTTGTGAAGTGCATCTTGTTTTTTATAGGGCCAAATAAATTATTTGAGTGAATTTGGATGCTTACATCTTGTAATCCACAATGGTAAACATTCCTGAATTTTTTATTACAGATCCTATGGTTATATGTATCAAAAAAAAGTTTTTTTTCAAAATTTTGTTACATGTAGTCAAAATGGCAGTTTTGGAGCATTTTCAATGAAAACATAGTCAAAGAACTTTAGAGGGTAATGTGTCCTCCAAGTACTTAACTTGAATTTGCTAATGCATTTAACCCCTAAAGGACGTGATCCATTATGAAATGGTCAAACATCATGTCTAAGCTAAATTCACCCTTGGAAACTGTGTTCAAGCAAAAATCTTTTATTTTTGTTGCTTAAAACTCTAAATTCTCTATTATTGTGAGAAATTTCAATTTATTTTGTGAAAAATTGTGATTGTTATCATTTTTGTAGCAAAAATTGAACATAAATGAGAAAAATTAACAAAAACAACCCAAATTATTTGAAATTTTTCCAAGGATTACAAGTAGCAAAGGAGATTAGTATGGAAAATTTTCAATTGCTTGTTTCAATTTTTACACCCAAAACAACCATAACAAAGATCTTAAAGTCAAATTCAATTATTAAACCAAATTTATCCTTTGATTTAATTGATGTATAAATTTTTTATATTTTTTGCTATTGCACAAATGCATTTTCTATTTATATTATATTTTTCAGTATTTTTGATGGAAAAATCAAATTATTGTGAATTTTTAAGACTAAAGGTGGAAATAAAATAATATTTAAATTATATGATGGTTTAGAACAATCTGTTATTTTTACAGTAAATGAATGTTAGAATGAGAAACATAATTTTATAGTTTAAAAGTAAAATTCCCGTCAAGAAAAGAAAATATGAATGAAAAACACACCATTGATATCGTGTTATTTGGATTCTAACACATGGAGCTTTCCATTGCAATAACTCTTTCAATTTTTGACTTTTTCCAAAACTTTAAAATGGAGTAGAAACAAAACTTTTCAAGCTTCATTTTCTTAGTCTAAATCAAATTTCAAAAATATTTATTTTGAGAATAGCATACTTATATGATAGTTTCAATCAAGTCTAATGAGATCTCACTTTGAAAAATCATAGAAATTACATACCACATCCCAATAATCTATTTTTTTTTAATTCATGATTTTCACTTGATAATATTATAAAATTAGTATTTTTAGAAAAATGTGCCTTCAACTATACTAAATTGCTTATATAGATGCTTTGGGGTGCTTTCAGTTTATACACTCTATATTTTTAGTTCATTGAACCTCCTAATGTTAACTTCCTTATTCCTGCAATGTAACAATTTCTGCCACTTGTGGTCAATGCCTTACATTCTTTTGATATGTACACTACCAATACCATGGCACAATTTCCATCAACTACCTTTCATTGTAGATTTCTTGACTAGATATTTCCATTTTTTCATCTACATTATTTGTCCATATCTATACTCACCATACTATGACTATGACTATGAAAACTTTATATGACTCTTATTTGCTGAGGCTAACTTTCTAATAAAATCCCCACTACATGATATTTTATGTAGCCTAATTTACATGTAGTAGAATATGTAGCATCTCACGGACCTTATACCAGTCCTACATATTGCATAAAATTGCCCTTGTTTGTATTGAATGAATCCTACTTTTTAAGTGATGTAGTTTTCTAAGAAATGGATATTGATCTTTCTAAGACATCATGCAATTAAATAGAAGACAATTCACTGTTTTAAAAAGAAATTATATTGAAAAATTTATCACAAATTGGAACACTATATAATTAATGTGTTTCAATTCCTTGAGTTTTTTTCCCCTTAAAATTTGATTTTTACATTCAAAATGATCTCTTTACTTTAATTTAAGAAGAATCAATAAATGAAGACAATCTCTAAATTAAAGTTTCCATTCAAACTAAATATTTGAAAAATCCCATAAAACAAGCCAATTTCATTAAAGTATGAAGTTGAAAATCTACAATGAACTTCTTATATATGGAGTCTAATGAAAATATTCTCAACATCACAATGCTCTATACTATAGTTTACTTTTATTATAAATTTTTTGTATTTTCTTAGCATGCTTTGTATTTTATATGAATTTTTTAAATTTTTTCTTCACAAATTCATTGTAACCACCAAAAATCTTGAAATAATCACCAAAAATCTTGAAAATTTTGTGACATATGTTAGAAGTGTAATTCCATCTCTGAAAAATAATACTATAAAATTTCATTCATAAATAGTGAAGAAATCACGAGAAGAAACACGTGCCTATGACACACCGGCTAAAATGCAACTATGTGTCCTACACAACTGTTCTACGACTAAAGCCCTCTCTATTTGCACCAAATCTGAAGACATTATTTTATGTCACTGTTTTGCATTATTATTGCATTATTTTAGTTGCAAAGTAGTTGTAGAAATGTAGAATGAAGCATATAAATTGTTTTAGTTGCAAAGCAATTGTACTAGGATTATGAGAGTTGTAACAGATTTCAAAATGACATATAGTTGTTTTTTAGTCGCAATTTAGTTGTTTCCTAGTCGTTTATTGGTTGCATCTTAGTTGTTTCTCAATTGAATCCTAGTCTTTTCCTAGTTGCATCCTAGTCGTCTCTTGGTTGCATCCTAGTTGTTTTCTAGTTGCATTTTAGTCTTCTTATAGTTTTTTCCCAGTCGCATCTTAGTTGTTTCCTAGTTGTTTTTGAAGTTATTCTTAATCATCCTACTATATATATATAGTCCCATATCAATTGTCAAGAGTATCATTAAAATAAACATATAAGACATGTAAGTTGTTTTACTCTTATGTAATGAATTAACTAGAGAATTCTATGACTTCTACAATCTGTAGATTTCTACATTTTGTAGATTGGGATCTAAAAAAATTTAAAATCTAAATAATTTTAAAATTTGTAATCATTAAAATTAGAATTTCATAATCTACAAATCGCCTCGCAAGTCGCAAATAAGTAATAGGCAAGTTGCAATGAAGTTATAGATGAGTTGCAATAATGTCATAGATGAGTTGCAAACAAGTTATAAATAAGTTGCAATCAAGTCACAAATGAGTCGCAATGAATTTACAAATAAGTTGCAATGGAATCATAGATAAGTTGTAATGAAGTTACAAATGAGTTTTAAATGAGTTGCATACAAGTCATACATTAGTCACCAACAAGTCACCAACAAGTTGCAGAACTTATCAATTGAGTTGTGGCAGCAAATACCACATAAGCAACCACACTAGTAAAGCTCATCGACGAAGTTCCAAGTATGCTGCTGGATGAGAAACAATCCCATTTTGCTATGCATCTACAATTTGACATGAGACTTGTCCACAACAACAAGAAATCTCCAAATTATCACCAGTTGCAAATGTCCGATGCAACCCGAAAACCAGTTGTTCTTTGTAGTCGCAGAACCCGTCATTTTCTTCTAGTGAATGGAGGATAGGGATTGGGGGGTTCTTTCAAGTTTGACTATACGATCATAGACTATGTGGAATTATATTTGAATATGTATTAAAAGATCATAGTCCATATCTGTTTCCTTTGTATCATTGTTCTTAATAGTTAACAGCTCAATGCCTAAGGTCTACTTGTGTTCAAAAGCATCCTTGCTTTTGAAGTGTTATAGGTCTAAATGTCACTAAAGGTATTAAAATTTCAACTATACAATCTTGTAGTGTGCATGTTGTAGATGACGTGAAACAAATTTGGAGTCATTTGGCCACATAGACTTCAAGATTATAAGGTTTAAGTGATGAAAAAAGATATTGAAATTTTCCTAGAAATATGATTGGAGGTGAAATTTGATTTCTAAATTCACTCAAATGAAAAAAAGTTCAACTATTCAGGGCACCAACATACAAACATATAGGTGAAAGAAAATATCATGCAATTGGCTCATTGTGTCTATATAGTTGTTTTGAAATTTAAAAAAAAAAAAAAAAAAAAAAATTGCAAAAAACAAACTAGACTAGTAAGTGCAACTTTTCCAAAATATGATTGAAAACAGACATTGTATGAAGAATGAAGAAGAAATGAGCCGTCAAAGTTCACTGTAATCCAAAAATGTGTGGACTTCAAACTTCGAATTGCTTCCAAACATTCAGAACAACTTGGATTGACATGAGAATTTTACCCAAATAACTAGACATTAAAGGGAACATAACACAACAAATTTTTATTGAAAATGAATACTGGATGAAAAAGATATAAGCCCCTCAAGCTGCAACAATCGAAATGTGGTTTATGAACTCAAATTGACCCTATGAATTTTTTTTTGAAACAAATGGGAACCCATTGTATTAAAATACAAAAACAAAAAGCAGTTGTTGGCGCACCCTCCATTGGGTCTTCATAAGTACCACTTGCCTAGTATCCATAAGGCCATCCCAAACCTATGAAATTTGAATTGCTTTAAAATAATTAGTATATCTTGGAATGATCTGAAAATTTTATCACACAAAATAGAAGAGAGAGCACAATTTTAACCTTTAAACGACGCCGCGGACGTTTATTGTCCTTTCGATGACAAAAAACTCATCTGGTGAGTGGACATTCACTAATTTTCATCCGTTCCTTTCCTCAAAGTGACCACACATATGTCAATCATCATGGAAAGTCAAATTTAGTGTTTTTAATTGCTTCCATATTTTTAGGTAGCCGTAATTCTATGAAGCTAGTAAAGATTTTCACATGAAAGTGTTTAGTGCCACGTTGTCCTTCTCGCAATTTTTGAATGGGTAGCATCAGGTATTGGTTTGTACAAGTTATCCAAAGCTAAATATGTGTGTGAACAATGTTTTTCCCCTCGGTCAAGCACTACATATTACATCCTGCCTTCGCTAGCGGTGATAGGACAGTCCTTTAAGGGTTAAATATGAGTTTGATTGAATTAAAATTAGACTGCCAAACCATATGAGGACACTTTTAGTTGGTCCTCTTTAGGGGATGAAGGGTTAAACATTCAGTTGTAGAGTAGATGGACAACTTTTGCTATACAAATATTTGTTGTAAATTAAGATCTAGAAGAGGTTATATAAGTAATTGAAATTCTCATTTCACTAAAGCATGGTCTCAACCCTAAAATACCAAGAGAAACCAAAAAGTGGACTAATCAACTTTTTTCGAGAGTGACTTGATGATTTTCATCCATTGTGTATAATTTTGTCGACGGTACATCTATGTATTTTGAATTTAATTTAACCCTTGAACGTCGGACGGGTCAATCTGTGGAAAAGTCAGTCTGTGAAGAGTTAGAAGAGGAGGAAGGCAAATTTTCTTTGTGTTGAATAGTTGCAATGCATGGTATATCATATTCTAATGTGACCATGATAACTTACAAAAACCTCCATTTGCATGTTAACCGAAAGAAAATTCCAACAAGGGCAAGATGAGAACTATTACCCTCTCTATAAATCTCAAACAAATCTGCGGCAATGCTTAATAATATTTGCAATGTCAATGGTGCTATTTCAACTCCAAAAGAAATTGTGCATATCTCCATGATCGCATTTAAAAAAAAAAGGATGAAAAAGACCACTCTTATATCCACAAACTGTGTTTTTATCAGTCATTTGACCGTGAGAGCCGTGTCGACTGTTAAGGGTTAAGATTTCTTAGCGATTTACTCATTATACAAGGTTTTCACCTTGATGTCTATGACAAAATGAACATTCGAGCTTGGAAACCCAGGATTTTAGATCTGTAGAATTGGAAAATAGCAATTTTCAATCTAATTCTCAATTAAACCGAGTTTCGGTGGACAATTCTGGAAATTGCCTTATTATGGTACCTCTAGACTTTTCAACACAGGACAATGCCTGAACATTACAGTACACATTGGATTTTGGCAACTTCTAGCAGCTTGATCATTATATGAGATTTTTAACACCCTGAAATTATATCATTCATTCGAAATTATACATGTAACAATATTCTAATTAAAAAATAGAGCAATCGAATAATCAGACATCAGCATTACACACAAGAAAGTGATATTGTCAGAGAAGTGCAGAAATGCAATCATCCGTTCATAAGTTTCAAAAATGTTAACAAAACCTGTCAAAGTTGGCAACTTTGATAAGTCTAGATTGCGTTGTAACCGTGGAAGCTACCGTACATCGGAGCTTCTATCTACAGCAAATATGCCATACACAAATTAACTGCAAAACATGATCCCAGGCCTCTAATTATGTACAGTCGACTAGTTTAGTCGGAGTCAGAGTTATCGTGCAAGAACACTTCGTCCATGATGATGATGAGAGCAAACACTAGAGCTTCGTCTACGCCAGGGAAAACTGTCACGCCAAATGTGTCCTTATCCAGGATCGCCGTGGTGAAGGTGATCTGCCGTGTAACCTGAAAACATAATCCACACAAGAAAACCTCGTTTACATGACCTTCTCTAATTTCGTATCATTCTTTAATTCAAACACCACAAATGTACCGAATTCGACATCAACACTAACCTCTCTCGATTTCAGTACTTACGACCAGCAGTGAACCCTCTCTTTACATGTGCCATAGCTGCGTAAATTGATTCAATCTGAGTGTGACTTACGCCATTGCAGAACATCGTTACCTTGTCTACAAATCAGACATGGTTTGCTTGCAACCACATCGGTCTCCCTCGATACCAGAAACAGTGACCCCTCTYACACATGAACCATAGATAGGGAGATTGCTGGTTAGCATTCAGTGTAAAATGGGTAATCTGTGCCTTTACAGAGTCGCAACCTTGTCTACAAACCAGACATGGTGTGATTGCGTGAACCACGATCTCCTCTCCCTCGCTCTCGATGCCAGTAACAGCGAATCCTCTTCTGAATAGCTACACTAGATTACATTACCACCAAGCCTTCAACCTCTGCGTACACTGTGAAGGAATTCGTTACCTGGGGTGTTGATGTTGGGCTGAGTGTTCGGATAGCCTCCTCCCAATCCCTGATTGTACGCCATATCTGCAATCTACTGTAGTATACTCAAGCTGCGAGCCCCCAAATCGATCTAAATTGATCTCAAGGACGGCACTCTGAGAACGTGAAAAAATATATAGATCGAAACAATGGTGGATGGAAAGAGATCGGCTTTACGCGGGGAAGAATACAAGGTGTGAACAATGGTTTGAATGCGAAGGATTTATGTGGGGAGCAAAGAGACGAAGCTGGGGGACAGGTGGTGGACAGGCAGAGACTCAGGTAAATTTAACGTGCCTCAAGCAATAATAATAGTACCCTCCCATGTCCCAAATCGCAACCCCGCGTGTATCTCCATCACACAGACGCGTCCGAGATCGACCCAGTGTGTGAGAAAAAATATCCAATTTTTTATGAGGGAAGCATYGGAAACTGAGACCTGACCTGGCAAGGCTGACCTGGAATCTATCTAGGCCGAGAGCCTGAGAGAGCATCCACCTGGCCTGGAAGGCTGGACAAGGCAACAAGTGGCAGCTCGCCAAGTGCGATGTTSARACGACAAGTGCGTAGCCAAAAGGTSAGTTAACTTATACTTATTATAAGCTTAGAGGACAGATGTGGTTTGCAAGCTTCTTCCCAACCCACTTCTACTCTAATTCTTAAAAGGAATTGGAAATTAAGATGCTTACCACTCTCAACAGCATATGCCAGAGGATTGACTTTGTGCTTCACGCCTGGCAAGCAAAACTCCGGTAGGTAGGGTTGCTATTATGTGAGTCTAGGAGGCTACAGTAGAGGTGCTAGACATCTATTTTGCAATAAACCGTGCCCACGAACTGGGCCCCGCAGGCTAGATTTACCGCTGGGGAAAACACAAGAATGTTAAACTTTTTCCACAATTTTTTTTTGCAATTTCTGAATTCATATTTATAATCACAGACCCTTATTAGTTGGGGGGGCTAGATAACATACCCTAATGACAGTTCCATATAGGGGGCTTTTACCCCAAACATTACCCTGCAGGCCCGAATTCGTAGGCACAATTTATTACTCTGGATAAGGGAGAGGCACCCAATGGCGTCCATGTACCCAATGCCGTCCTTTTCTAGGTCAGGCATTCATTCTAGAACACAAATGTAAGGTAGGCAAACCCAATACCAATTGTTGACCTAATACCACTCAAATGTAGGACTCTTGTTGATTTTAGAATTAGAATCTATGACGTAAGTACATGCCTTAATTTCATATTAAGTGAAGTTAAGGCATGTATCACTGTCATAGATTCTCACTCTAGAATCAATGAGAGCCCTACATTTGGGTGGTATTAGGTCAATGGTTGATATTGGGTTCGCTTACCTTAGTGGTACTGTAGATTGCTTATTATTTTAGGTCAAAGAAATAAGCCATGTACCACYTACCTACATTTATGGCTTGAAATGATTATGTCTTGGAGATTTGGATGGCATTGGGTACAATAATGCCATTGGGTGTCTTTCCCTTAGTATACTACATAAACCTTTTATAATTTTAGTGTTCCTAAGTTATAAATACCTTTATTATAGGTGCTTATATTATAAGCATCTTCAATGGTTCTAGGATATCTACACTAAATAGTGAAATTAGGTTGCCCCTCACTAATTTCTCGACATCCCACACTACATAAATATTTATTGTTATTGTACAAAAATGCACTATTTTTTTAATTAGTTATTGGAGTAGTTGGAACTCATACACCTCCATGTGTACAAATGAAAATATTTGTAGAAATATTTGTTGACTTTGATAGCTTGTAGAGTAACTTTCTTGGAGTAAGGCAACCTAATTATAAAGGCAACCGAATTTTACTATTAAGTCTATTTATTTACAAGCTCAAGGCTCACATGCTCACATTTTCATGCTCACATACTAGCATCGTTGAACCCTATAATGTACTTATGTTATAGGTACATATGTTATAAATAACTTTAAATAGTCATAGATACATACTTGTAATTAGATTCAAGGCTCGTAGGTTCGTGTCTTTGCACTCACACACTAGCATTATAGCATTCAACCCTCTCTAATGATATTGCTATAGAGAGACATAGAAGGTTCTAAATGGAATCTTATATTTTTTCAAAAATTAACTACTAATTTTTATCAATATTTAAAGTACAAAAGTACAATTATTCATCTTCGGAATTGTGTAGAAAGGGAAGATCTTCTACAGTACTTTGACTTCCATGAGCACCTTTGAAGACCATACCTACCCACAAATTAAAACTCCTCATAACTTTCATCTCGTTGATCAAAATGGAATGATTCAAAGCTTCCCATGTATATATAAATCTTGAGAATCAATTTCAATATTTATTTTTTTTTAAAAGTGATTTTTAAAGAAGATTTTTGAGCTGCCCAGACTGCCTGCTAACCAATGAAAATCACATTTCATACTATAACTTTTTAACCATGCATGCAATAGTTATGAAAATTGTTGGGCTTGAAAGCTACTCCTCAGGCACATGGTGTGTGAAATTTAAAAAATAAATAAAAATGAAAACTCCATTTGTAGTGAGCTCCCCTAGATCGCTATATTACCCAAAGATGCAGTTTGGACATTCAGGGGTCAAACTAGTGATTCCAACGGTATAAAATGGACAATTTCCATAGTCACCAATCCGTCACAGATTGGTGATTGTGGAAATTGTCCATTTTTATACCATAGGAATCCATGGTTTAAGAAAATCTAGAAGCACTCATTGGAAGTCAAAAAACTGTATAAGATCTTCCCTTTTCACAAAAAAATTTGAGGATGAATAATTGCACTTCTATCATACAAACAAAGACTCTTTGTCATCCATCGGACACAAAATATCCACCGCAGCGTTTAAGGGTTAACCCTTAAACGACGGACCGGTGGCCGTGGAAATCATGCATTTTGATACCGTGTGACATCATCTCCTTTGAAAAAGCTAAATATATTCATTGGAAGTCAAAGTACTGTAGAAGATCACCCCTTTCCACTCCTAATACCGAGGATGAATGATTGCATTTCTGTCCTACAAGGAAAGATTCTTTGCCATTCATCGGACGAAAAACGTCCTCGGCGTCGTTTAAGGGTTAAACAATGTTGTGCTTCCAGTACAACTTTGATTCCAGAGTTTGCTAGCTGTCAAGCTGCAATCAATCTCCACAATCCTCCAATCAGTTTGCAGAATGCTCGTACGAGTACTGCCTGAATAAATTAAAAACACTGTATGGTCGGTGAGTGCTATGGCATTGAAAAACAGACGGAAAATGAGGAAGTTAAGTTAAGGTACGGCACCCCTTGACGGATTCTTCAGAGGAGCGGTCGGTGGAGGCTTGGAGCTCAGTTAACCCTGGAGCGCTCCAACGTCCACTTTCTGGACGATGTACACATTGGAAATCAGATTTCTTTTGCATTACAATTTGGATGAAAGTCATCCTAATTTTTGGAGATCCATTATGAAGTTTTAGTCCTATCCAAGGGTTGGATTTGGTGATACTAGAGCACATATTTTTTCTAAAATTACAAATTTGGAAGATTGTCAAGTGGCTGACTAGCATTGAGTCTAGTTCAAACTTGGAATTGCAAAAACAAGGTTATAGAATCAAAGAAAATAAAATTCCAAAAAATCACCATGTCAAGAGAACCTCATTTCAAATTCTATCAAACAAAAGCTACTCAAAAAATGAAAATATTTTTCTTGTAATTGAATTTACAAGGAATTTGAATTTTCCCTTTCAAAATTTATAGAAAAATATTGGTGATAGCATTGATGAATCTAACTGTATGGATCACTATAAGAGAATGGGGTGTTTTCAGTATAGTCCTAGAGATAAGATTTTAAGTATTGACCTATAAGAAGTCTTTTAAGTAAAAATTACGTAAAAACACATGTCTTTTAAGTAAAAAAATTCTTAAAAGACATGTGTTTTTAGGGAATTCTTACTTAAAAGACTCCTTATAGGTCATTACTTAAAATCTTATCTCTAGGACTATACTTAAAACCCCCCTTTCTCTTGTAGTGGATAGAACCTAAAACTAAAACTCTATAACTTTTCTTTCCATCTCAATTCCAAATATTCTTCCAAAAGGTACTATATAATGATTTTTTCAAAATCGTAAATTCTGCAGATGAGTGTGGGCGCTTAGCGGTTAAAATGGAACAATTAAATTTTCAGAATTAATCTACAATAGGGATGCTTTACACCTAAGGTAGACTGCTCTTAAAGCAACCATTCAAGAGCTGATTGCATTTTGAGGGAAGCTAAACTCCTTGAAATAATTTTCAGTAAATTTTCATAAGAAGGAAAAAAGAATTGGCATCTAACCTAAGTCGTTTCATATTTTTTGGACCTTCAAGGAAATAGTTACAAATTGTTGAAGTTGTAATGCAATGGTCACTAAAAGCGACCACCTCCTGAAAATGTACAGTGCTTGTACATTGAAGAAAGCAAAATGTACCTCTGTATCAAGATCGCTTTTAGAGCATGGGCGCTTTAAAAGTAGACTCTATTAGATGTTGATTGCGAAGAGTTCAATTTTTTGTCCAATTACAAGTGAGGATTTCTCACATGGCCTCTACAATTAAATAGTGAGATTAGGTTTCCCCTCACTAATTTCTTGACATTCGACAATATACAAATATTTATTGTTACTATACAAGAATGCACTACTTTTGAATTAGTTATTGGTGTAGTTGGAACCCATGAACCTCCATGTATAGAAATGGAAGTATTTGTAGAAATATTTGTTGACTCTGATGGCTTGAAGAGCAACTTTTGGGAGGTAAAGCAACCTAATTGTAAAGGCAACCTAATTTCACTATTTAGTGGTGTAAAGCACCCCTTATTTAATTTTGGCCATATTACATGGGTAAAAGATGTTGAGACATGTTGAAAAGGAGCCTTTACAGTTTGACACTCGAGGGCACTCTACACGATGGCCAAAGGAGGAGAGGCTAACAATTTCCATCCATTAGGATACTTGATTGGAGCTTCAACCTCGACGGCTTGTAAACCATAGTTTCGGTTTCCATTCCTATCCAACCCAAACTTCCTTCAAGATTCATCTCATTGTCCAACATATTTTTGTCCAACCCATTCTTGTCTACACCCAACTTGCTTTGAGAGTCTATCAAAAAGTATTGCCTTATAAAAAAGTATTGCCTTATAGGCATTTTGGAGGAAGATGAAATTTGGACTTTGCCTTCTAGTGTAAAGGGTTAAGAAGATGAATTCTTGATTTCTTGCATCAAATGTTTTTCACAAAATGATCAAAATCTAACTTATATTTCAATATCTATTTTCAGCCCATTTTTTTGGACTCTTAACAAAGTTTGGACACTCATTCCCATGGCCTTTTAACTTGGACAACCAAATTGCCAAAGTAAGAAGTGCTATTTAGATGATTGAACTTGTTGTACTAAAAAATATTTTTAGTGTCATCCTTACTAACTATTTGAACAAGGCTATAACTTTGTAGGATAGATGAAAGTGTTTACCAAGAATGTACTAGATATCAATAGTATCCAAAGTGAGGAAGGTCTCTATAAAAACATTTGGTAAAAACATTCATCAAGAGTAAAAAATTATTACACTCTTAAATCAATTATCTTATCCTAGAGTCAGATTCATTAGGTCTTATATGAAATAATTTATTTTTAGGGATTCTCTTATTTAATACTTGCTATTTTATTTATCAAATTTCCTTTTCTATGATATCTTATATTTCTATGTGACTTTCAATCTTGAGCTTTGTTCTTAACATGTCTGTCGTTGAATTTTGTGTTTTTAAAAATTTTGGACATTTATATAGCACAAGATGATTACATTTTCCTCCTTTTGCAATTTGTGATGATTTTTTTTATGAACAATGTTGTAATTTGTATGTGGAAATGCTATTTGCAAATTTTTTATATTTTTATGAATTTAGATTATTTCCATTAGTATTTTCTACACAATTCAATAGTGCCACATATGTTTTTTCTAAAAATTTCACTAGATGCCATATTTAATTAAACTTTGAAATATTTTCTTACAAATTTGACGCTAGTATAGTGTAAGTGATACCAAATGTAGTTTTTAGTGTTGTTTTGACAAATGGAATGGAATAAGGTAACTACATATAAAACCATCACCTTTCTAAAATCGGCATCTACAAATTCTTACCTAAAATATACTCCCAAGCTACTCACGAGGAGTCTAGTAACAATTTCAAAAACACTATTTTCAGCACTTTGAAATGGAACCATGGTGAATTGCTTATATTTTTAGTTTTAGGTGTGCTTCCGATATTGTGAGGCAGTTTGCACCCGCGTTGGACTAAAGGTTGGAAATCACCCTAAGAGAATTTAGTTTGGTCTGTGGGTCTAGGGACTATCCCTATTTTTGCCTATGCTACAAAACATATAGATGGTTTTGTAGCATATGTTACATTTCTTTTGTAATTGAAATTAATTTCAATAAGTGATAAAGACAAGAATGGTGTGAACATGAGAATGTCTTTTGGAAAGCATCTAATAAGCATATCTAATGAGCCATCTAGTCAAAAATCACATCCGTACTTCAAACAAATCCTAACCGTGTTGTGCAATGTGAATGTGGTTGTAGATTGGGTTTGAAAATTTCCATTTAGAAACTAGAGTCGCTACATAGTTTATGTTCAAAGGACATAGCCAACAAACAAATAAAAAATACTACACTAGTGAAAAAGTGGTTTATGAATGTCAAACCAATTTTTTAGTGAGATAGTGGAAATGGRAAAATGATCCATTGAAAATGAAGGATTTAAAACCAAAGAAAATTTTGATATGACCAACAATCGACTAGTGATCAAGAAAAAAAAGTGGGTGTCTAGTTTCGTAATTTTAAAAGAGGGGGATTTTAGCAAGTCCTTTTTTGTAAGGGTGAATGTTAAGTAGTGACTTTAAAAATATAGTAGCAAATTCCATGGCTATTTCTAGACTTAGAATGAAGGGAGGGTATTTATGCATCAACGGCTTTTTTTTGGGAAAATTGAGCGCGCAAAGAAGACCTATTAGTACGTATGTGAACACATAAAAATAACGTTTTTTAAGTGCCTAGTATGGGAGTAACCACAAAAAATTTAGCTTTAGATTGTTGATTTTGGATACTCCCATGTACTAAAAAAAACCTAAAATACAAAGTGTGTCAAATTAGCTAAATTATTATTGGAATACAAAATAACCATTGAAATTTTTGAAAAAGGGATCTAATTGCTATCAAGTTAGACATCTCCAAATTTCAAATTAATTTGGGTTATGCTTCAAAAGTTTTAGTGAATGACAACTCAGTTATTTTAAATGTAACACAAAATAATAACCCTCTTTCTTGCAATCAAACTCTACAATTTTTCATCTTGTTTCAACTACAAAACAATACGGACCATTGATTTCTACAATAGGCATTTTTAAGAATTTGCAATATTCAACAATTTGCAGGATAAATTCTAAATTACACTATGAATGATTTAGAAGTTTAACAACATGGTCATCATGGGCAAAATCTAGGGTTGATCCTTCTCAAAATAATGAGCATTCAATGGTGACAAAAATAGCACTAATGCAAAGTGCAAAGGTAGTATTTTTTTTTTGAGGGTGGATAGGTACAAATTGAAGAATCAATTGTAAAGAAAAAGGAGATTAGATAAACCAACCACACATACCAATTACAGACTCGCATGATAGGAGACACTAGGGACCAAGACTAACAAGAGAATGACACATTCAAGTAACTAAGTATTTCAAGCCTTAACCAGAGCAAATGACATCAAAGTTAACCTCTAAAGGACTAGACTTCGGGGTTGAACACAGCTCTTGTTTTTTTACTAGCTCTTATAACAAACATAATCCCTCATTTATGTGAAATGATTTTTACAATTACCACTGTTGAGATGAAAGAAGATTTATGTAGCTTTTGTAAGTAAAAAGGTCGACAAAAGTGCACAAATTTTGAGAAAATGGCACCGTTGATAAGATTGATAAAAAATGTTTGTTTAGGCAATACTTTGGAAGCATGTTAAAATCAAATGTTGAAATTTGAATGCTCTAAAGTGCTCCGAAAACTTCTTTTTTTCCAGGGGTAAATATTATCATAATTTTGATATGTAATTCTTTTGGGATCATTTTGAAGTGTATGAGGGTATGAGGATTTGAAGTGATGGCCCACAATGCCTTCTCTATCCTTCAAAAATTGCATAGTTAATCATTTCTTGATCAGATTGTACTAGTGGATTCAAAGGAAAAAAATCATCTCAAATCTCATCGTTGTTTACAGAATATTAATGAAGTTTACATTTCAAATTTTCTAAAAATCTTGGTGGCCTTGCTGTCCTTTAGGGCTTGAACCAGTTCATGTCAAACTCAATCAAAGCATCTTCATGCTTGTTACAAAATCTCTTAACCTTATCAAAAGTCTTACTTGGGCATTGCGATCACACTCACTAAGGCTAGTCCAAATTAAATTTTCAACATGTTGATTGCTACCATCTATCCTATTTGAAACAATTGAAAGTCCAAGCATTGTACGACCAAGTCAAATAGTCCACAGGGTAATTCTACGCAGTAGGGTCCCATTGTGACAAACATTCTTGAATCTTCAGAGTGCCTTGGTAGCAAACAAGTCTTGTTGCCCAAATGAGAGACCCAGTTGGAGTTGCAAGTCTAATAATTACATGTAGAACCTCTCTTATTGTATATCCTTTTTGAGCAAAACTTGTAGTAATGGAGTTTGTAGGTGGTGCCAATTTGAAGAACATTCTTTGACAAATAGTGTTGGAAGTTGACATCTGTGAATGGCCATTCGTTGCACCTCTTTGACATGCAAAAACCTCATGTAGTGCAAAGTCCCAGCACCATGCACTAAGAGCAGCCCCATGGCTACACGGCCAACCAACACTATAAACATTCTTGGCCATTGATCTTCTCTGTCAAAAGAAAATCAATGATCGAGAACATTTAAAGTCTTAGTTGGGCGTGTAGCCATGGGGCGGCTCTAAGAGAGGCTCTACCTATAAGAAGTTTGATTGTGAACTCCCATGTTGCCAGGAAATTGCACATCCCCCAAACTATGAAAAATTGTTTCCATAGCTCCGGAATTGCACACCGTGCAAGAGGTGTCAATCATGGCCGGAATGCAACCACGCCACAAATTCATGTACAGTACTGCAAATGCCTTGTGCCAAATTTGCTAGAACAAGCCAGCTTCTGTCTTAGTGCTGCTGCTCAAGATGTTGGAACATCAAAATTTACAGTTAACACTTAACAGGAAGAAGATTAGGCCATTTATCACCTGCTCCATTGAGAGGAGTCTGTCTCTTCCYAAGGATGGATCAACCCAGTTGAATTGAGTACAGGAATGCATGAATTCCTTTTGCCAATGAAGACAGGCAGGGCAGAGTCCCCACTGCTAATCCTGAATCTTCAGTAACAGAGAACAGGCCCTACAGGGATGATTATGCCCTGGCATAATCATCCCTGGCAAGCGTGCCTAGGGCTTGTTGAATCATCGACTGAATCTGCCAGGGAATTTGCCTCTAAAATCACAGAATAAGCCTCCCCGGATTTTAATGGCAACATGAAAGAGCCATATGAGTTTCTTTCTTGGTTTGCAGAGCATGGTTTGCAGTCACTCTCACTCTCCTTGGGGTAAGCCAATAGTAGACATGATGGAAATATTGGTGACATCCTCTTCATTGGAAACTTCTCCTTGAGAGAATTTGACAAGTGTTTAGGGTTTGTGCGGGGGTTTGTGGCATCACCTCCAAGTTCGTCAACTGAAATTCTTGGGGCTTGCTATTCATTAGCGCAGCTGGTACACGGAGAACCACCTGTGGAAATTTTGATTACCGGTACACTGTCTCACATGTTCCAATCCATTCCAATCCATTCCAATCCGTGAAAGTGAAGAAGATTCATTCTTAATCCGTTCTTCTTCACTTGGTCCAACAGATCCTAATTTGAATTGCTAATTGGCTGCAGTGAATTTCATGGGCAAGAGGCCAAATCTTGCAGTTGCTTGAATGGATGACACCGTAGAATGAGTCTGGTAATTCGAAGCATTTGTCTCCATCCAGCATTCAAAAATTCTGAAGCCCGGATTTTTGACATCAATGGGACGATAGTTTGGAAGCCTAGGCACCAGCAGAAAAGACAGGGAAGCCATTCTTCATATGTAGAAACTGAAGTGAATGCACCCCTACTTCTGTTACTATACTGTAGGGGTATTAAGGGGACCAAACAATTAAGGAGACTGAATCTGGGAAACTGTAGATGTACAAAACATGATGTACAATCCCCAGACACTTCAGCCACTGTTGATGTTCCCCAAAGGTAGATTATTATATAGTGTGAAATGTCAATTAATTAGTATGGGTTCCCTTAATACCGCTATTCAGTGTAGCTTCTTCCACGCTTGCATTGTTTGATTCCAGAGCCTTGAGCCAGATGAAGCTTCGCAATCCTTGTGTGAACCATTCCAGAGATGAGTACCACTGGCAGTGCAGGTATGCATGGTTGGCATTGCTGTAATCAGTACCCAAGCATTGTCTTGAAATTACACGTCCCCAGCTCACAAGCAGCTATGACCCACTTACACATCAATGCAATAACTTATATATCTGCCTGCTCTGCATCATTTACATTTTATTTATGCCTCCATCCTTTGGCTTGCAACAGCACATATCCCATGCTACGCAGGCAAGAACACGGTGGTTAGAGCCAGCCCACAAAAATTCCGGACCTTTGTCGTCCCATGGCGGGTACATACTACATACCTTGCTGTGACGCTCCCCATATTGACAGGAAATATTTTTTGATTGGTTATTTTACATACGTGCTCTCATAAACGGCTCAGATTGCTTTCACAAAATTGTTTCAAGGCCTTCATGGATGTACTGGACACCATGCAATAGGATTCATCAGTGGCATCTAATGCAATACCATAAGCCAACATCCCCATCACACCTGTACATTTCTGGAGACCACTTTTAATCCCAATTTACAAGTTGTATCTACTGGAAGATCATAATTTTGTACACTTTCTACCAATTTCAAGAACAAGTGCCTTTACATACAAAACCTTTGACAAAACATCCTTGCATCATAAATTGGGTCATCTACAAAATAGTCCTTCATTAAACGATTATGACTTCATCTCTTCCTCTAGCAGTGTTTGGTCTTTTTTCACAAGTGGAACCACCAAGTCGAAGAGGCCATGGTTCACGTAGTTCATGTACTTGCTCATGAAAATCATGAACTACATCCATGATTACATCATAATTATTTCCATCTTCTTCTTTTAAGTCTTCTTTGCACTTCATTTTGTACCCTTGTATCCATCATATTGTCACTAGTATGCCATGTGCTGTTGCCACAATCAAAACAAAAGTAAAAGTAATTTTCCAATTTTTTTATCTGTAAAAACTTTGAAATTCAATAACTTTCATCATATAAGTCGGAATGCCACGAAACAAATCCTGTGCACCCCTCCTTGCCGAGGGCTTTCCGATGGTTCCAAGCATGTGACCAAGGGACACATGGTCCAGGAGATCTCAACGAAACAAACAAACAAACAAATTGATTTCAAGTATAGACTAGTATGCCCTGTGCCATTGCCACATGCAAAATCAAAGTAAAAGTAATTTTCAAAAATTTTAAAACCAAAAAGAACTCAAAAATCAATAACTTTCTCATTGTGAGTCGGAACGCCACGGAACCAAGCCCGTGCACCCCTCCTCACCGAGGGCTTTCCAGCAGTACCAAGCATGCCACCAGAGCACGTATGGTCCGGGAGATCTCAACGTAACAAACAAACAAAACAAACAAACAAATATACAAACAAACAAACTAACTAACTAACTAACTAACTAACTAATTAACTAATTAACTAACTAACTAACTAACTAACTAATATAAAATATAGATTTTCCATGCGGTAATGATTAGTATTATATACTACAAAAGAAAAATATGAAAATTTGAATTAACGCCTAAAGGACCAAGGCCTTTTTCTATGAAAAAACACTCAAACTGCCATGTCTATAGCAAAGAGTAAAAGGGTGATTGCAAGAAACACTTGTACTATATTGCGTCACACGTTGCGTGTGGAAGTTGTTTTTGTCTCTAACTTTTGTAAAGAGCAAGAAATTTGGAAGCAAGCTTTTAGATGGTATGGAAAAAAAACATGAATTTTTTCAATTTTAATCAAATTACTTAAGTGATTGAAATTGAATTTTGATAATATGTCACACTTGCAGTTTTGGTGGTTTTTTTATTGTGTTTCAATCCCGTCTTAGAGCTATTATCCATTTAGTTTTTTTTCCAATCTTGGACCTACTTCTACTTAACAATTTTTTGATGATTGAATATCAAGTGTGTTTTTCTTGAATTTTTTCCCCCTAATCCTCAACTTGAATCTTCAACACAGAAAATTTTAAATTCAAGCTCAGTAGAGCAAAAAAATTTGATTAGGAAGCTCCAAAGCCAAAAAATCTACTCATAGAATGTATAAAAAAGCTTGTTTTCTTCACTTTAAACACAGATGTTTTACAATCTATGTAGTCAAAGTTTGTGAAAATTTTCATACACATTTATATACTAGTATAGTGCAAGATCCTACACTTAGATATGCAAAAAAATTGAAAATTTTGAAAGCTTTGCACCTTGCAATAGAAATGGCAGTTTTGAATGGATTTTGAGAGAAAAAAGGCCTTGGAACTTTAGGGGTTAAGTGCCCTCAGATTATGGCAATAAAAACGGAAAAACATATTTGATCCATAGCACATAGTTGAAAAAATGCAATCAATTTATTTTCCTAACAAAGCTACTGTAYAAGTATGAAACTTTCATCGTAGCATGGACAATGTCTCCAAACGAAAAAGGAGTAAAAAAAAATGTCCATTGGGAACGGCACCTGAGAACGAAGCTATGGGAATAGGAGTGCGCACATGGGGGTGCGTGAGCCCCCTGCCTGCGACGTCCGACGTCAGGAGGCGGGCCTCCACCCCCCATGAGCCAGCTCACCATCGGGGTAGCCGAGTCGGGGTCTTTTACCCTGCCCCTTCCGCCAGATAGTACGAAAGTGTGTGAAAATGCCGTGAGGGCTGTTGATCTTTTTATTTTCTGAGCTCACCCCCATGAGCCCTGCCTGCGGCTCACTCGGACTTTTCGGCCCTTACCTGCGACGTCGGACACCTCCGTTCGCCCTCATGTGCGCAGGCCTAATGCCGCCCTCCAAAAAGGAACCGTGGGAATGAGAGTATTTCCCTGTCCATCCCAATGAGGGCAACCAAAGGGTCATTCAACCTTGACCCCTTTGCAGAACAGGCAATAGTCTTCCCCATGCTGAGTGGAAGGAACTTAGGGCCTCCTGCCATGTACATCGGTCCGGTACAGCTTCTCCGAGGAGCTACAGTGCAAATTTCAGAATTGTCCTGCTATGTGGATCGGTTGGGTGGAGGAGAGAGCGACTAAAAATGGAACACGTAGTGGATTCCCTTCAAGTTGACCAATCTCCACCACTCTCCACCAATGGGCTTGTYCACYGATATCGGTGAAGCTTGCAACCCGACTTCTCCGCTCACCGAGGYCGGCAAGAGAATCGGTGGTCACTTCTTGTCATTTAGCGCTTTTTCCACCGGACCGATGCACATGGCAGGAGGCCCTTAGTATGAGTTAATTCAAAATTTGGGGTTGGTTGAGGAGCCAATTTTATTCACTCCCCCGCTTTTCGAGTAAACAATGTTTTAAGCGTTGAACAAATCTCCTCATTGCCCGGCATGGACATCCAAGTACATCCAACGACGTGGCGCCAGTCCAACCCGTTGCCACATGGCATGAGCCACTTGTAACAAAGCGCTAGCTGGCTCCCCAACTTGGACGGAACAGAAGTTAGTATATATCCAGCTTCTGCTCTGGCAGATTCCAGCGATCGACGGAGCCATCTCCCATCATTTCAGTTCCATTACGCTACGTTTCTATTTTCACAGATTCCAAATTTGCAACAACAGCGAGGCCGGAGTGGAACAATTAGTACTGAGCACTTTCAGACACAGATTCCACCGACGCCTTTAGCAGCAAGCGAGCGAGCTCGGTCGCCATGGATCCCCAAGGAGAAGTCAACACATACGGAGTCACGAAATCGGATACTGGTGCCCCGGAGGAGCAGACCGAGACCAAGACGGCTTCCAAGGGTTTGTTCGGATTTGGGGTAAGCACCAATCACTCTGAAATAAATCGATCTCGTTGTCTGGATGCATGATCATCACTGCGRGAATCTCAATGACGCTCACCTCTGTAGTGTAGAAGTCGCAACCAAGCGTAGCATGCGGAGACCATATCTCATGAGCTTGTCCTTTCTTGATCTTTGGTTGAATTGAGCATGGTTGAACTAGATCAAACTACATCGAGCTACATCGAACCGGATTGAACAAGATTAGGCAAGAATAAACACGATTGAACACGGTTGAACAATTGTGAGCACGCTTATATCTCTTAATCCAATCCTGTCCGTCTCTCAAGTGTTCTGTCATGGTGAGACTGTGCTTGATCAAGCAGGATTGGACAGGATTGAACAACATTGAACAAATTGTACAATACTGAACACGATTGAACATGCAGTTGTGATCGAGTTTATGTTTACAGCCTGCTTATGGAACTAATATTCCTCAGCACGTTACGAGACAGAGGATTTCCCTCCTTTCACGTTCCTGATGCCTTTCATGGCGCCAACAGGGAAAGTCGTCGGGCACCTCCAGCAGCAGCAGCTCGGAGTCCGAGTCGGAGGAGGGCAAGGAGCGGCAGACGCGTCGGCGTGAGGCGAGAGCCGCTCGTAAGCAGCCGCCAGCGGCCACGACCGAAACTACAACAGGAGTGGGCGGTACGAATTACACCTTGGATTCCATCGAAGGCGGTCACCCGACGGGCGGAACCGACTACTCCGCCACAACCCTGGAAGGCGGCCACCCAACGGGCGGGACGGATTACTCCGGCGCGTCGGTGGAGGGTGGTCATCCCACGGGCGGAACGAACTACTCGGGCGCCGATCTCGGACTCCCTGCGAAGGATCCCACGCAGGAAACCCAAACTGAAGCGCCGGAGAAGAAGAAGCACCATCATCTCTTCGGTTTGTAAACTTCAAATCGTCGTTGCATGTGTGCGCGCCACTGATTCTGAGTCCTCACTCAATCGATTGTTTGGTCGAGAATCGTTTGGAACAGAGTAATGACAGAGGATCGGCGCGTTACTTGAGGTTCTCTGGATATGTGTATGTCTGTACACCTCTGGTTCTCTTTTTGATTTGAATCTAATATGGTCCGATCTGTGGTGCCGAGATCGACAGTTTTTTCTTTTCGTCGGCAGGAGTTTGTGTTGATTCGCGTGTGTATATTCCTAAAGGTTGAGCACGTTACCTTTGAATGTAGTGAGTAGATTCGTCTACGTGAAAATATTTTTTTGAAATAATGAGATGTTGCTGTGGGGACGCAATGTGGGAGTTGTTACTGATTGGGTGATTATGTTATACAATGTCGAATATGAATTCACTTGGAGCTTGAACTGAATTTAGGAACTTGAGAAGGAAGATTCTTAATTGAGTGCGTCTACAAAAGCTTTGTTTCTTCCGAATGACAAGTGGTCTGGAGTATTATAATTAAAAGAACAAATCAACATTTATCTCTAGCCCTTGAATACTGTGAATAATGAGATTTGCCAAAAAAAAACCCAGGTCTATTACGATTTCAACCCACAAAGAAGAAAAATTTCTTACGACATACTTTTTCATCTCCAAGTGCAGTGCAAGCCACTGTTTTTAGTTGCGAAACGCATGGTTGTCCATAAAAGCGTTTTGCTGAAGCATCTGCATTCCATACGATATCATCTCAAGCAAACTCTCCATGACATGAAAGGTGCACCGACGGCCAAGAAACAAAACTTTTGATGCCACTGAAATTGAACTGTCCTCCACAATTTCACCTTCAGCAAGACAATCTTGTGTCAATAACGCACATAGCTCAAACTCTATATTGAAGCGAAATCTTAACGATATTGGCAATAGTGATTGAAAATTGGCAAAGTCTTGTGCACTAAACTTAAACGAAACTAATTCTAACTCATACTTGTCGTAGTTAGTGACGCACAAGAAGCACCTGCGTGTTTATCTCATAGTGGATCGATTCAATTACCTTCATGAATTACAACAATTCTCAATTCGGAGACTGCATCCCCTGAATAGAGATTACAAATGTACTGGAAGGCCACCCTCAAGTTCCATGGGCTGTGAGAGTTTTGGTGGGCAGGGAGATGTCCCATAACGTTTGCCTTCACCGTGGTAGACCCGGGCCTACAAATAGTCCAGAGGAAGAAGCTCTACTCACTTACCTGGGCGGGGTCGATCCATGAGCCGGAAGGTGGATGGCCTAGGGGAGCCTGCCCCATTGCACTTCGGGCCGGGTGACTCTAGTATCTTCCTACGGGAGGCATACACGTCATAATTTGTGGCAGCGGGGGCTCGCGTTCGCGCGGCCCCTACCAATGGAATCTCGAAACTGGAAATGACCATTCTGGAGTGCAAACCAAAACACAAACATACCTCTTGAACCCCGGACTGGTCACCGTGAGAATCACTGGACTAAAATTGTGAGGATGAATAATGGCACAGATATGCTCCGTCATTCATCAACCAAAAAATAGACTTGGCGTCATTTAAGGGTTAGATGGTCCTTGAATCACTAGTTGAAAAACATGTCCTAAATGACTATCTTCATTTGTACTCATTGTAGACAATTTTCAGTCATTTAGGACAGTCATATATAGCGTGTTTTCTACTAGTGAATCTCATAGTCAATAGATCTATAGGAGATAACACATTTGGAGAATAACTTATATTGCTTATTTTTGAAAGGGAACACATTGCATGATGCTACAAGTAATTAACCCCAAAATGCCAATTCGACTATATATGGTCGTTCTAAAATTTCAGGCTCATTTTTGTATAGGCACTTTAATTCCTTTGACCATTTTAAAATATTTTTTTGGTTAGTTTTGAGAGTTAACTATTGAAAAGTTTCAATTTTCACTGAAAAAAGTGCATAGTTGATTACTGAGAGGTTTCAAAGGCATGTAAGTCCATTAGTGGAAGAATATTTTTGCTTGCCAATTTTTTTTGGAAGTGCGTTTTATTTTGCTAACACTCTTTGTAGTTGTTTGTCACCTTTAATCTCAAAAACTTTTATATGCAAATTTATGAAATATTGTGGGAAAAGGTAGCATACTCAAAATAGAAAATATATATTTCTCTTGTAATAATCTCACAACCTCTAAGCAATTTTGTACTCAAAATTGGAATGCACATAAATAAGCAAGTTCTTTAAACGTCTGTTGTTAGATTTTGTGAAAAAACAAACAATTTGCTTTATTGGGGTTAACCACAAGCCAATGCTCTTTTTTTTATAGGCAAACACACTTGGAAAGGCTTGGACATTTAAGGATTAATAGACTCCATTAGAAATAACACATTTTGGAACCTTGAAGCTGTAAAAAAATAAGGTATTAATAGCAAATGAACTATAGATAATACATTTGGAACTTTGAAGCTAGAGAAAGTGAGGCATTCATAGAAAATGTAAGTCTTAGGCATGAGAGCTTAAAGGTCAATTTTGGATACACTTATAGTCAATAATTTGAAAATTTATGATATTTTCATATGATTTCTAGCAAATACATATTTGTAGAGAGAAATTGAAATTCTCTTTTAATTTTCAATAAGATTCTACAATAACTTTGACAATTTAATAATTAGAACCAAGTTCATATCCTTATTTTGTTGATTTGAGGTGTAGTTAAGTTACTTATAGCAAAGAGAAAGTGTACTTTTTCCTTGTGAATTACTTGTAAAGACACCCTGTGTAATCAAATTATTAATGTTATGCAAGACAAGCACGTAAGTTTCAGACGGTAGCAATGCAATATTGCAATTGCACATTACACTTTGTATTTTATGGGTAGTGAACTCAAAACTCACTTTAATCACTTTAGAATTTTTCATGCAAAATTTCAGTTTCCTTTTGAACGAATGTTTGAAGGAATTGCAAAATTTCAAACATATCATAATCTGTGTCAAACATGTCAAACATGCCCTGCAAGTTGGATACATTTGTCTTTGATGCATTACCCTCAAACAAGAAGCAAACTCCAAACAATGCACTGCGACAACACTCCATTGTGTATAAATAAATATCATTTGAACATTATTATTGTAAGCACCGTACTTTTAACATAGAACACCAGGCCAAAGACGGAGTGGTCTCCTCTATCCTAAAGGGTTAAAARTYGGTTGGAATACTAGTAAAAGGAATTGGTTGGTCAGGAAGCATCCCAAAATATTTTCATTAAATTTTTTAAATTAATTTACAATGAGTCTTTTTTCYAAGTTCTAGTGTATTTGAGTCTCATCTCCAAGATCTTTCAACACTAGAAAATAAAGTTTTGCAATGGACACCTCCCAATTGATATGAGGTCAAGATTGTGCAAAAAAGAATCCCGCTGTCTTCCCTTATTTACTTTCTACTACAGCACTAAGATTTCCAAGCACACTCAAGCTCTGCAGTAGAGTCAAACTGATCACCAAACTGATCACACTTCACACAGGACTTCGTCACCTACATACTCTATAGAAGCCCACCCTGCACTAAGCAAGCATATCCTGCCCCACAAATGATGGATCTAACCTAATCCAAGCACAAGATATCGACCAAAACTGCGCAGAGAGTTCAGGAGACAGTGGACCTTGCAATGCTACTCACTTAGCCTCATTCCCTCCAATTGTTTCATGGCCGTGCTCATAATTCACATGAAATGCAAACACCCGTGTCTGCATAGTGATGGCGAAGATGAACAGCTAGCTAGTACCCCTACTGCCATGATGACCTATCATATTAGGACAAAATTTGTCCAAATAACTGACAGTTTTCTTGCTTCGCATTCAACAACTCTTTTGAGTTRAAAGAGATCCATGATGACAATCTACAACAGGAGCAAGGATACGTGCAATGCACTTCGATCAGTCCACACGGCCCCTCAAGGTCTTGGTCATCACTTAGTCTGGTGTTCTGCACAAACAAAACCACAGCCAACGWCCTAARACTARTAATTTGAAGACACCCAAGCGGAGGCGAAATAATCTGGAACAAGTACACCCTCTATTTTTAACCAGGTTACTTCAGGCAATAACCAATTTACTGACTAAGTTTGAAGAAGCCCTTTAAAATGAGTCGTACTAGAGCTATGTCAATAGGCCCGAAACTAAAAGAGTCCGATAAAAACGCTATAACCTAAAGAAACTTGGTATAGGTAGTGATCCGAAATAGAATAAATGGTGTACCAAGCGTGGACGCAGGGTTACACGACGTGGACAATGCCACCCCATCCACTGATGCAGTCCCGATCCATTTGACTACAGAAGTGCTTGCGATATCACCTAGAACTGTTCCTCCGGACCCTTCAATCCATAACCAATTCTTAATTCACTCGCAGCACGCTCTAAAGAGACAAAAGAATGTTCGTGTTCAATACTCAATTCATTGATAGCTGAGCATGTAGTAGAATTGAGGGCTTGAATCGTCTGCCGTACCAAATCAGGTTTGTGCATAGACTCGCAGGCGCCCTACAACGACTCCGAAGCAGTTCCGGACACCACGAAGTCCTCTGCTAGCTGCCTGCACAGCAGTTCAAGATGAGCGAGCTTGCTCTCAAGTATTCTCCGTCAAAAGCAAAGAAAGTCAGAAATTTGCGCCAAAAGTGCAGTCTTAATGCATCCGGCTATTAGCAGCCTGGGTTCCATACAGAAGCCTTTCTTCTTGTTAACTTGGGCACTCAGGGGCTGAACAATGTTTCAGATTCACATGCTGCAATCACTGGATTTCGTTCTTTTAACGATTCTTCACTTACTACCTCGAAAGCCTTGCTCTCCTTACAAGTATGATCCCGCTACCAGAATGAAACATAGCGAATGACCTCACCAAAGTGACTGAAGAAGGAAAGGAGAAGTGCATTACTTAGCACCGATCAAATCAGTTGTGCAGATGAAAGGTATCCCGTCATCGTTCAGTCCAGCAATGACAGGCTCACAGAGGTAAGGTCCAAATCTGCACAAATCATAGCGCCAGATAAAAATCAGAATGCAATATTGAACAACTTCGCACTTGGAGTTGGAAATTAGCTCATAGGGGCTAGAAGTGCGCCAAAGCTAAAATCTGAAATCACAATTTCTATAGCTTTGGAAAACCTCAAGAACAAACGTGRCTGAATTGAGCCAGATTGATAACCATTTCTTCGCACACACMGTTGCCAACCCTAAGTTTACCTCTTCTCGTAAAGGATCRCTGAAACCAGACTTGCAAAGTTTTCCAGGCGCATATTCCGCTCTTCTCGCGACTGATACAACTTATACCGAAAGTTCAGTCGTTGTTGCCGGTATAAGAGAACCAACAGACAACTGTCAGAAAACAGGCTTGCATCCACCCACTCCTGGAATCTTCACGAAAGGCAGCAAACATCGTCTGCAAGGTCTCTGGCAAGACTTGAGAGGCCAATGTAAAGCTGCTCATGAAGTGGGCAACAACCTGCGCTCAAAGTCGGTCGCAATCGTCTGAAAATTTACACCGAGACGACGATCACTAGCTATGGCGAAGCAATTCTTGCTCACCATGGCAATCAGTGCACTTCCATTATAACTTCTGATCTGCAAACCCTCCACATCACCCCAAAACTCAATAAGCAGTAAAAAGTCAATCTAAAAAATGTGGCATTCATGTTTAGAAGAGGGTAAATMAAACGGTCGTGATACACACCGACATGAGGACAGTCTGCGTGATCACCGTCCAACTTCCCCAGTTCCTCCGTTCACTGCAAATAAATCCTCCACCATAACGAAACCCTAATTGGTTCACAGGTCGAGTGGCTGAACGGAAATTTTAYATTTGCGATTGAGAACACAAGAGAGAGGAAATATGGAGAAGCAGTAGATAGTCAATTCAAGCTTCGAAAGACAAGGAACATTAGTATGCGAAACCTTACATTACAGAGGATATCAAAATTCTCCAACTGATCATTCCAAGCTTCTAAAGGTCCCAGGGTCGAGTCGGTACCCTTCAAAGCAACTGAATCTCTTTTGGTTTGGTTTCCGCTGAACTTCACTGTAACCCTAATTTACAGAACCCTAATTTAAGAAATATTCGACGGGAATAAAAATTTAGTTTATATCGGGCCTTGGAGCCGGGCTGGGCCGGGCTTTGCAGCTTGCCTGGTTCAGGCTTGCCTGGCTCTGTTTTATTTTTTATTTTTATTTTTTTTATTTTTATTTTTTTTTTAAATTTACAAACATTCTAAGAGGTTTATTTGTACTCCTTACGGGACAAGTATTTTCAATTCCCAACCGGTTTTGGGACAGGTTGTTCTCTTTTTAACCTTTCCATGGACGGGTTGATTTTGAGATTACCGGTTTTGGGACGGATTACAATTTTTTTGCCTTTCAATTCAAGTTTTTTGGACGCGGATGGGCAAAAACTTTGTGAAAAATCAGCCGTGCCGGCTGTAAGTTCAAGGCACCAAACTGTGGTATCCACAAAACTTTGAAGTTGAAGAAAACCTACACTAAATAATGAAATTAGGTTGCTTTATCATCAGAAAATTACTCTACAAGTCATCAAAGTCTACAAACATTTTTGCAAATACGTCCAATTTGTACATTTGGAGATTCATGAGTTCCAACTACACCAATATCTAATTCAAAAGTAGTGCATTCTTGTACAGTAACAATAAATACTCATATAGTGTGGAATGTTGAGAAATTAGTGAGGGACAACCTAATTTCACTATTTAGTGTAACTAAGTTGCTATTTTTAGTAGTTTGTATTTTTGGTAGATGCCTAATAAGGTCTAGTTATAGCATCAAAAATCCAATCTGGAAAAGAAATGACTATGATTTTTCTATTCAAGATTTTGTGCAAGGTACCTTGTGTAATCTTGACTTTTCTTAGTGTTGAGGGCTCTTGGAAATGAGCCTCAAATACACTAGATCTTGGAGACAAAATTGCATAAAAAATTCATTTAAGAACAATGTAGAGTAGATTTCGAGAAGCTGTAAATTGATTGGGGTTGTACATGTTGGACCGTATAACCTCAAATATTTTGATTGACAAACTTTTTAGATTCACCATGCGAAAAGTGGATTGAAATTTTTTTGTAGTTTTGACACCTTCTTGGTTACGCATTATAATCTTTCAACTCACAAGTGATATTGTTGTGTTTTCTTTTCCAATGTAATCTCTAACATGTCTAGTTTAAATTTGTACGGTTAAAATTCAAAAAATTAATACAATTTATCAAAATGTTGTTTTTTCGTTCATCTTGGAGCAAATTTCTAGAAGCTAAAAAGAGGCCTTAGGCATTTAGGGGTTAAGAAATCAATTTTTTTATTGTAACATGCAGTAAACTTCAAAATATTCTAATCAATTCAATGTGGAGACAATTTGAGGGAAAATGATGTTAATGGTGGGCAAGGTAAGTTATTTGCTTTCTTTATCCAATGTCTTATCTCGACATTTATGTGAAGAATAAGGTAACTATAGTGCACCTTCAATCGCACAAATAAGCAATTCATTAGGTTTTTCATTACTATATTGAGTTTTTCTTTTGTAGGACCTTAATGGAAGTCAAAAAAGGGTACTCTAGATTCTTTTAGAATGCAATTTTTGAACACTATATCTAAAAATAAACTAAAAAATTTCAAAGTGCTTAAAATAGGGTTTAGAGCAACCAACCATAGACTTATGAAAAGTGGAAGCAAATTTTAGGCAAGAATCTAGATTTCACGGTTTTAAAAATTGATTGAAATTAGGCAGAATTCAAATTGTATTGAATATTATTTTTTAATCTTTCAAAGATTGGACAAATTTCTAACATACGAGTTGGAAAGTTTCCAAGGTTTTGATTTTTTTGTTCCAATCTTTGAAAGATTAAACCTTRGAAAGTGAAGAATTCTTGCCTTGAAGTTCAAAAATGTTATGTATTGATATAGCACAATATAAATACATGAGACTTAGATTATGTACTATATTTGTGTTACTATATTTGGAAATTGATTTATTTAAATTTATGTAAATTTTGTTATATTGACACTATTTAGAACTCCAAAATTTAAAATAAATCTAGACCGGTATTGTAGTGTGGATTAATCCAATAGGATGTTTCCCTATTTTCTATATGTTCTCTCTTGCTGTATATATATGATGGAAAATTGGATAGCACATAAATCCTATTCAAGCTATAAATATTAGACCAAGTCAGACATGCTACTGGCCAACTGAGAAACCTTTTGTGAATTTCTGAGTGCCTGGAGTTAGAAATAAATAAATTTAATATATAGACAAACTATACTATTAAAGCTCAAAAGTTGTTGTACTTGAAACTCTTGTAACCACCAATTTTTCTTTTTTCTCTCAAAATTTAGAATTTTATCTTGTCTAAAAGAGTTCCGGAATTTGGGAGTGGCCGAGTGGGTACCACAATATTGCAAATCAATGGGATTGCATAACTGTATCTCACATTTCTCACTAGAGTTTAGAATGGATGATCATTCTTTTTTATATACGTAGAAAAAAATGAAATCTAGTTTGGAAGAGTGTAGGTAAAAGACACATGGTTGTGCAAAGTGGTACCAACAAAAGTGTAGTGTAGTATTCAAACAGCAACGTCTAGCTAGATACCCGGTGGGATTCCACCTCTTAAAGCAAGTTATTGCACAACAATTGGCATAAAAGGGGGAGATAATATAGATTACAATCTTCACAATGTGAAATATGCCTTCATTTGATCCACTCAACAACGAACTACTTATCAAGCCACCTCAAGAAAACACTGAACAATCAATCCACCACCAACTTATCTATTAGCTATATAAGCAACAATCCGGTTTTCTAAAGTGCATGAACATCCAAACATTTTGGCAGACCCATGTCATTGTATTCATAGACAAATACATATAAACATTTCTCTACATACCTTGTAACTTTTTATAGGTAGTGGATTTTCAATTTTTTCAAACTACACAAATTTTTCAATGATGTGGCCAACAAATTTCCTTCAAGTAGTAAATGATCCTTAAATGAATCATCCCAGTTCTTTTGGTGAACACATCCTTTAGGGGTTAAGGTTTTAAGGCCCTTGAAATTGAAAGTGTGGATCATGTTATGAAATTATGACCAATATGATGAAACTAACATGATTATTTAACCATTATGTTGGAGTGTCAATGAATTCACTTGCTCATCAATTAATTAATTGTTCTAAGGTGGGCATCTAAAACATGCAATATTGATTCAAATTTGCCATTATCACTTTGTGTACATCTTCAAAATCAATAAGTACTTGCATGGAAGATATAGGCCGGAGAACAAACATGTTCACCATTCATGAGAGGCTTTATTCATGTATAGTTCCCTATGGAAGGCAACCCATTCTTGATCATCCCCTATTCTCACACTATAGGGTATTGTCCTTCTTTGAAGTAAAGATGCATTCTGATTAGCTATAAATCTCTCAAGATTGCAAGCAATCCTTAGTTGGAAATGAGAAGACTTATACGACCAAAGTGGGATGATTACATCTTTAGCTAAAAACTTCATGGTAATTTTGTTTAGAGAAATATATCTGGAAAAATAAAGAATCCTTTTCAAACATATTTATGGACAATTAAGGAAATTTTCCCCTCAACATACTCATACTCTATATATGCTCAATGGCATAACCCCTAAGTGACCAACATGCATTTTTTGGCTATGTAGCAATTTTGGGTGGTTTTGTGTGACTAAAAATTTCCATATTTTTGGCCCAAATTTTAATAGAAAGATAGTGGGGATGAGGATATCTGCCATATGCATTGAATTTCATGGCATTTGGAAATATGAGTAAAAAGTTATGGCCTAATATGTTACTTTATTTCATAAATGAATAGTTCGGGCAGATTAGAAAAAATCACTTTTTTCTATACCAAAAACTTGAATTTGATTTTTTTAGAGTTATGTATATATGACGAATTTCATTAAATTGGTGATATTCCATGTGCCATTCTCAAACCGTGAAGTTTGGATTGTGATAGTGACATCTAGGAAAGGTATAGATTTTTAGACATAAAAAATCTACGACGTATCTAGATTTCAGACCGCGCGATTTGAGACATCTAGGAAGGTTGTATATTTCAAAGATCTATGATAGGTATAGATTCCAAAAATCTATGATAGGTTTAGATTTCAGGCCATGCGGTCGGAATTGTAAATAGTGCCAAAATAACGGAATACCACTATTTTAGTGAAATTCACCATATGTATAGAAAACTTTGAATCATTCCATTTTGATCAATGAGTCAAAAATTATGAGGATTTTTTGTTTTGTGGGCAATTATAGATTCGCTACTCTAAAATAAACTTTAAAGGCCTTTATCTTACTTAGTTTCCAATATTTTTGGAAAAAAATTAAATCATAGGATGTAGATTGGTTATTACAACATTGCAACCATTGGGATTGGCATTTTTCAATTTAGTATTTTGAATCATTTGCAATTTTGGAGCATTTTGGGTGAAAACATAGGCATAGAACTCTAGGGGTTAAGGGTCATTGCAAGAAACACCGGTCCTATTCTCCGTCATAAACAATGTTGCTCTGTTATAAACTTCAATAACTTTTGAAGCATAAATCCCATAAACTTGAAATTTTCACTGGAGATGCCTAACTTGATGATAATCAAATCTTTTATTTTTCAAAAAATTTTAAAAATAAATTTACATTTAACAATCATTTTTGCTAATTTGTCACATTTTGAGGTTTAGAGGTTTTCATTATGTTGCGAGTCACTAAATTTATTGATTTGGAGCTGAAATTTTCATGGTCTATTAACATAGTAGAAAAGCATAGACATGGAATATTTCATTAAAATGAAAAAAGTCCGTTATTTTGGCACTTTTTGTAGTTCAAACAGCGCAGTCTGAAATCTAAACTAGTCATAGATTTTTGGAATCTATATATGACCTAGATTTCTGAAATCTACACTCGTACTAGATTTTTTAGACCGCGTGGTCTAAAATCTAAATATTTAATAGATTTTTGACATCTAGATATGTCATAGATGTTTTAAAATCTAGGATCATTGCAAGAAAAACCAACCGGTTTTGGTAGCGTTTAGTACAGTACTCCTGTTTTTTTCAAGAGTATTGTATAATTAGAAAAAGAAATTAGAATTAAAAAAAAAATATATGTTTAATGCATATTCCTTCAAGAAGAAGGCACCCTAGGAAGGAAAAGTACAGAAAAATTCTGTAAGTAGGAGAACTAGAAAAGTGGGAAATCTCATGAAAATAGGTACTTTGATTTTTTAATTTAAAAAAATAGGAAATTTTTCAAAACCCTAAATTCCAAAATGTGACAAATTAACACAATTGACTTTTAAATATAAAATGAATTTTTAAAATTTTTGAAAAATAAGGGATACAATAACAATTACAACATCTAGAAATAGTTTTTTTGCATTGGATTCATTATTCAAAAGTTATAGTAGAGGACAAGAGAGCCACTCTCATTGTGACGGAGAAAAGGGCCGGTGTTTCTTGCAATGACCCCTTGGCAGTACTAAAAACCCCTAAACTGCAAAGTGTGACAAATTAGCTAAATCAGAATTTAAATATAAAATGATTTTTTAAAATTTCTGAAAAATAAGGGATCTGATTACTATCAAGTTAGACATCTCCAATAAAAATTTCAGGTTGATTGGATTCATGCTCCAAAAGTTATAGCACATGACAACTTTGTCATTGCAAGTGTGACGCAAAATAGGACCAATCTTTCTTGCAATCACCCTCTATACCTATCCTAGATGTCACTTTACAGTTCAGACTTTGTGGTGCAAAAATGGCACATGGAATACCGCCATTTTAATGAAATTCGCCATAGACATACCAAAGGGAATCTAAATTTTTTTAATTTTATGTCCTCCACATGATTGAGTGCATACAACACTCCCATTGCGCACAATTTCAAAACATTGATGATGGTTTTAAGACCATTTTTTTGGTGAAATCTCATCACCATCAACTCTTTCCAAATGTCAAATTTTTAATTTTTGGAAAAAATTCTTTTCCTATTTTTTACAAATTAAAATGTCAAAGTACCTATTTTCATGAGATTTTGCACTTTTCTAGTTCACCTAGTTAGAAAATTTTTCTATGCTTTTCCTTCCTAGGGTACTTTCTTCTTAAACTTATATACATTAAACATATTTTTCGTATTTTCTTAAAGTTGTTTTTCTAATTTTATAGTACTCCCGAAAAATCATGAGTATTGTAGCCAAAGTGTCCAAAAAATGGCAGGTGTTTCTTGCAATGACCATTAAGTGGTCATAGATGGGTTAACCCTTGCAAGACGAGGCGGACATTTTGAGTCCTTTGGAAGACAAAAAAACTCATCTATTGAGTTTTTTCTTGCCAATTTTCATCTGTTCTTTCTGTGAAAGTGACCACACATATATCAATCATCATGGAAAGTCAAATTTAGTGTCTTCAATTGCTTTCATATTTTAGGGTAGGCTTAATTCTATGAAGATAGTAGGTGATTGCAAGAAACATTTGTCCTTTTTTTTGTCCCCTTGATCTTTACCAAGTAGTTTTTTGCTCATAACTTCTTCATAATTTGTTTGTTTCACTTGAAATTTGGATTGAAGGTGCACACAAAAGTTTTACATGTTGTGTAATTTTTTTAGTTTTTTAAAAGTTAATTTACTATTTTTAAACTACCCCCAATTGGGTGTCTACCTTGGCCATTGGAGGGGGGGGGGGGGTAGTCTTATTTTTGACCCAAAAAAGCAAATTTTGAGCTGAAAATTGGCATGCATGGTCCTCTAGCATAGTTACACAAGTCCAATAGAGATTTTTTGAAAATACTAAACTGTCCAACTTCCACATGTGCTCAAAGTGCACTACCAAGGTACACTTGTACAGAACACAAAATATTTTTTTTGAAGATGAAATTTGTTGGTGAAGAAGCATCTTTAACTTAGAAAAAATGTTTCTTATTTTTTTTTTTTTTTTTTGAAATTTTTTACTATTTTTAAAAAAGAAAAAAGAAAAGTATCTATTTTCATTGTATTTTCCATTGTCCTTTTTTTGTGCATAACTTTTAGAGGTAAATTTTCTTAGGTCTGATTTTTAGGAGACATAATATTCTCATTGTTCTTCAAATTATCCATATTTTATTTTATTTAAAAAAAATTATTCCAAAAGTCACAAAACTCATGAAAATAGGCCAGTTTGAGACAAAACTGGTAAGTGTTTCTTGCAATGACCGTAGTACGCATTTCCACATGAAAGTGTTTTGTGCACGTTCCCCTGATCACAATTTTGGAATGGGTAGCATCAGGTATTGATTTGTACAATTTTTCCAAAGCTAATCATGTGCATGAACAATGTTTTCCCCCTTGGTCAAATACTACATATTCCTTCCCAAAGCTAATCATGTGCATGAACAATGTTTTCCACTTTTCCCCCTTGGTCAAGCACTACATATTGCTTCCCCGTGGTTATAGGTACGTCCTTTAACCCTTGAAAGACTAGGCGAAGGTTTTGCTTCCTTTGGATGACCAAAATCTCATTTGGTGAGTGGATACTTGCCAATTTTCATTCGTTCTTTTTGTCAAAGTGACCGCGTGCAGCCGTGCACATATGTCAATCATCATGGGAAGTCAAATTTAGTGTTTTTAATTGCTTCCATATTTTTAGGTAGCCCTAATTCTATGAAGATAGTAAAGATTTCCACATGAAAGTGTTTTGTGCCACATTGCGCTTCTTGCAATTTTTGAATGGGTAGCATCAAGTGTTGATTTGTACAATTTTTCCAAAGCTAAACGTGTGCATGAACAATGTTTTCCCCCTTAGTCAAGCACTACATTTTGCACCCCACCTTTCCCCGTGGTGATAGGTCCGTCCTTTAAGGGTTAACCCCTAAATGCTGACGCGGCCATTTCCTGGTCAATGAATGAGAGAGCATCTTTCTGTGTAGGACAGAAATGCAACTATCCATCCTCCGAATTTGTGGTGGAAAGGGAAGATGTTCTACAATGCTTTGACTTCCAACAATTGTTTTTGGATTCTTTTAGGCCAATTATTCCCACGGTTTTAGAAATTGATGATTTCCAGGGTCACCCCGGCGTCGTTCAAGGGTTAAGACTTAAGAGGTCAGAGGTGATTAGCACAATTGACTCGTTCTTCAAGTAAGGTAGGTTGGTCAAACTTGTTCCAGGTAGCCTCTGTCTGTCTGTCTGTCGATACAAAGCCTCCTCCCGGCCTTTTGGTCGAGAGCCCACAAACGTCCTCACCGAGCGAGGTACAGTAGCTTTTGTCGCTGCAGAACCGCTCCTTCCCTTTGGTCCAGACCCAATAAACAAAGGAAAGCTYGAACTAGCTTGTGCGTGTGGGCTCTCCCAACAGAGACACCTAAAAGAGACACCTTGCCTACAAGTTAGCGTACATAGTAGCCTCTTCCATCACTCCACTGAACTTGAAAGGCGAGCTATCTACTGTACTGGGTAGTACTGTACTAGGCCGGGGCAAGCTAGGAAGAGTCAGATCCGGACAAGTTCTCCCTTAACTTAAATTAATGCAAATAAAGMGGAACAGAGTGACAGCAACAGGCAACCGTTTCAAAGTAAAGTAAAATTTCTGCGATTGCTGTGTACCTTACAATTCAAGCAACTGGCCCGGACTGGACTGATATCGATGGCCTTCCTTTTCCCTCACCAACTTTGATTGCAACATCTGGCCTCCCGTTCAGACCCCAATAGCCCTGATATTTGCGCAAATTGGGCTTTGAACCTTGTGCAGAGATCCATCCATTTGGAGCTTAGTAAGCTTATGGATGGGATGAGGTGAACTGGAACGTTCTCGAAGAAGAAAAGTATTAAAAATAGTCTGGGGGACCGGCCGGTSGTAGACTTGTCGTCCTCAGACCTATCGATCTCCGCCCAGTTTTTTAATTTGGTTTAGTTTCGGTTAATTAAAATTATGGCCCAGACCTGTTTCTAGTTGAATCAAATACTGACTGTAATTGTTGGAACTAAGTTAGGGCTAACTGAGTTAAGTTAATACGTGATCCTTCTGATCTTCCTGTGCTGTGTGCTATCATTCTGACCATGGATTCGATCAAGCATTTTTTCTATCCGCTCTATCTTACTTACGTGTTACAGTTACTGTATTGTTCTGCAGACAAGTCCAAAGATCCGTCGGTTCGCCTCCCYAAAATAAATGGCTAGAAGTGATCTATTCTGGAGTTGTGATTGAAAGAATTAACCTTTTTAAAAGTTAAAAAGATATCAACAAGATGCATTTGGCGAAATTAAAGCGTACTCTCGGCTTACCTAGCTACAGTACCCTACTAACGTAATGTTAAATAAGGGCAGTCACTCTTGAATTCAGCCTGGCATAATCCATAACATGTCACACGATTAYGGAGTATCTAGAGTACATTACAATTACGTAACGGTGGTTTTGATTCGATCATTGAAGGGTCAGGTACGCCAATACGCCATTGCTAGAACTGACCAGGCATCTCAATCAAGCCGGGCCAGATTTAATTTTACTACAGGAGTACAGGACAACCACTGTTGGATTGCAAGATTCACGGGGGGAATCGGGTTGAGAATCTTGAATGATTCATTGGAATTAATTGACTWGACTATCATTTAAAACTCAGCGTACATTTTAATATGGTTTCTTTTTTAATTACTGCTTACCAGTTGTTCTATCTGAAGTTGATGAACCGAATCRAAAGAGTCAAGAGAGATTCTAATATACTGTACGTGTACGTGGAGAAACCATTTCTTCACAGACTAATCGATTGACAAACTACGAGTTAAATATGTTATTTAACAACATCATTTCAAATTGGGTTGATGTGCGAGCTGAGCCAATCTCACAATCTGCTGATAATTAAATTTGCTGAGTGACGATCTGCTCATAATCTGCTCAGATTCGTGTCCTCATATATATACAAGATCTGGGTTATGCCTCAAGCGCGCAGTACAATTAAGTGGTCTCGAATATCACTTCCTGCGGGACAAGTATCTGCGCTTTTTTAATGCACTTTCACTTTCACTTTCTGACTTGTGAAACTTGACTTGTGGAAGTTGCCCAAGCAGATCTGTACACAACATATATAATAGATACAGGAAATGTGCAATTATAAAGCGCGTCATTAGAGAGGGTTGAGTATCATATCATCTAAATACGACAACTGTGAGTGCTGTACGTGAGCATTTCTTGGTTGCTGTGATCGATAAGGATCTGATATTCGAGGCAATACTTATCCCCTACAAAAAATCAGTTGGAATACAGTTTCAACCTCTAAGAGCTCACAAAATTCGTGATTTCCTCCCAAAAAAATGCATGATTCAACAGGGTGTTTGCATGCACTAATTTACCGTGGTAACGCAAAAATTATCTAAGTATCTGCAACTCACTAATAAGAAATTCATAACCTATCCATATCACAAAATTTCTCTCATAAAAAATTGTACTTCTAAATTACTCGTGTCCAGGATCTGGTAGATTTTATTGTAGACCCATTACCGAGGCTTCAGTTTTCAGGGGACAGATCCGTCCAATTCCCAACATAGCGTACTGTGTCTCTGCTGCTGCCTTTGATTCTTTCCCTGCCTGTCCGTGTGCTGTATCCACAGAAACGGGGACTCGTGGAAGCTTCAGTTGCACAAGCTCATCCTCAGAGAATTATGCCAACAGTAGTAGCTGTAGTCGTGGTTTCAGAACTAAAAAAAACATTTAAAATCCATCCCTGGTTTAACTCACTCCTTGCAYGACTTCCGCAGTCGGTTCCGCCCACCGCAAAGCTTATGAGTGAGTGACATCTCACGTCACAGGAATATCCAAACAACCCCGRCCCCTGAAGGCCCTTGAAAATCACTCAAGCCTTTGGAATCAAAAGTATATCAGATACCCAACAGTGCGTACGTGGACCTCTGCAGGAAGGTTCATGATCATTTGGGGATAACCACCATTTGAGGGGCAGGGACTGATATTAGGGACGCACACGTGGTTGAAATTCAYCAGTTTGGCGTGAAGTGGGAGGGAAACAGGCCGGGGTGGGGGAGGGGGGCCAATGGGGCCGTRAACAGTGTTGACCATCAAGTATAAATTAGCTCACAAGAAAGGCTACCTCCACCATTCGTCTATTTCTCTCTCGGTGAAGTTTGCAGCCCATTCCAGTGCCGGTGGTACGTGAGATCCTTCTTCGAGATTCATCTCCTTCTTAGTTACTGTCTGGCGGTTTTGCCCTCGGTCTCATCGTCTCTGTTTGTGCTTGAGTTTTTTGCGTCTTCTTGCGAGCAGTTTGGTATGAATAGTCACTAGATTTACGGCCATAGCCGGACTTTCATACTGATTCTTGTGAACGATCATCTTGTACGTAGTGCCTCGGTGTAGCCTAGAGCAGGGGATCCCATTCATTACCTCACTCTACTGGAATTGTCTGTCACTTCATGCAATTGAACAATAGTAGCGTTGCATTCACTAGTGCAACTCTCATCGGTTGCCATGGCGGTTTTCGTGTTTTGTGACCAACTTGCAAAGGCTCCATGAATTAACAATTTATCTTTTGCTTAATCGTTAACAGATCTATGCACTTGCCTTGAATTCACTATGGCAAGAGTGCCTAACGGATTTTGTGTGTTTRATGCAACAGATTATTTGTTCTGCTCCAAATCATCCTACTCGTYTACCCAGGTACATGATCGATACTTCGCTTTTTGATGATATGCTTTTGTGACTGTTGTCCTGGCTTTACTGTAAATTTTGGACTAAAGCATGTTGGATAACTTATGTGTCAAGAATTTCATAGTTTGGAAGTATAATAACTGTCTGGAGAACCTTAATTATTCGACTTAATCACTCGCCATAGCCAGTAGAGTCGGTGGTATCCCCGAGAAGTGGATATATGCTCTAACGTCCGAGCTTTGCATTTGCAGCTTCCGTCACTCAGCAGGAATCATGGCCTTGGACAACGGCAAGTGCGGTGCCAACTGCGACTGCGCAGCTGGAACATGTGCCAAGGAGAATGGCAAGTGTGGTGCCAACTGTGACTGCCCCGCAGGTATGTTTGGTGACCCTACAACAAAACAAATGTATAAGTAGTTACATCAAGATCAGACCCTGTTTGTAAGCATTCAGTAGCAGCGTCCAGAAATATTTGGAATAGAAATGAAACATGCACTTGCCTTAGTTTCCGTGTAGACCTAGTACGACAGAATTACAGTCAGGGTCCAAACTGCGATATATGTGATGCCATTTTTGGACTAAAATTTCAATTTCTTAAATCTTTTTTAAGTATGTTGTGTCAGTCTGAGTGGCCTGGGACTCGCTCACGAATTGCAATTTCCTGGTTACTTTCCTAACTTTATTCTTATGCTTCTTGTTGTAAGACAGTAGTTGGATTACGTGGTAACTGACTGTCATGCCTTTGTGGGTTACGGCAGGAACTTGCGCCAACGAGAATGGCAAGTGCGGGGCCAACTGTGACTGCGCCGTTGGAACATGCGCCAAGGAATAGACCACGGGTCACTCGATGACTCCGTATAATATGGTTAATAGTGTGCGACATATATTGACACAGCGTGTATCATCGATGTCGAAGCTTGTGCTTGGAAAATCGTGTGAGATATAAGCTTAGCTTAGTGTTGGTTTACGACAGAGATGAACATATAAGTCTGTGGTTTGTTTTTCCGTAAATAACACCCAGCAGTTAGCCGGACCCTTCTGAAATAGGAAGGGTGTTGAAATTATATGGGTCCGTGCTTGATATYTGGCCGTTYTGGCYAGATTTGCCATGGGGTGAGCAAAATTACYGTACGTTTTGATCAATAACAGGGTGACTGTGCTTCCTTGGCACTTTCCCATCTCCCAGTTTCCTGATCCATCTCTCTGTGCATAAAACCATTGCGAACATTCTCCATTGATTTCTCTGCGTGATGACATTCGGCAACTGTCGTTTCAGTAATGATAATTATTAATATATATTTTAATGTAGATGAAATGACTTGAATGTCTTCTGTATACCTGTGGATCACTGAATTTAAATTTACTGGCTCAGTCTTTCTACTGCCAGTCGATCTACTGTTACAAAATGAAATTGCCTGTACCTGGCCTTGAATGCGTACGTCTCCGATGAGATGGTTGGGGACCTGGCAAGATGGGTTGAAGGATTACTGATGCAAATTTAAAGACATTTTACATCTTCTTCGCGAATTCAATTTGATGTGGAGTGTGTGAATTAATGTGTTTCAATACCTTCTGAAGCTGTGGCTTGAATCGGAACATGGATTAATTAAATTTCGACATAATTTCGACATAATTTCGTGACCTACCTTAAGTTTCCTCAATTTTGAAATGTCTAATGTTCTGGTGCCGCTAGGTAGCTTCTGTTTTTAACCCTAGACTCAGTCTGTTCTTAACGCTATACTGAATAGTGAAATTAGGTTGCCCCTCACTGATTTCTTGACATTCCACACTATATAAATATTTATTGTACATGTACAAGAACGTACTATTTTTAAATTAGTTATTGGTGTAGTTGGGACTCATGAACCTCCATGTGTAAAATTGGAAGTATTTGTAGAAGTATTTGTAGAAGTATCTGTTGACTTTGATGGCTTGGGGTAAGGCAACCTAATTTCATTATTTAGTGTAAGTAGAAGGATGCCTAACTGAAAGTGTTCTATGGATGACTTCATGGAGGACTGTTAGTAGGATGGGAAAAAAACTCTCTTCATTCAGTATTTTTTTTGAGGTTGCTTGAGATCATTTTCAGTGAATAGTATTGTTACTTCCCTCATTATAAATTTGTTGACTATTCTAAAGGAGATGATACTTTGTGCATTATAGTATTGTTGAGTGCTGACTTTTCTAGAGAAAAAGACCTTAATCCATGGATCTTCCTTGGAGTAGATTATACGGGTCACTAAACTAGTTGAGTAAGAGCATTGCCACACCTAGCACATGAAAGGCCCGGCTATGGACCACTTGCAAAGTGATTAACCCCTAAACGCTCGAATTAACGACCATTTTTTGGTCGCTGCCCGACTTCGGGCAGAATTTTCGGGCAGAAAAAACTTTTTTTTGAATTTTTTTTTTTTTTTTCTTTGAAAACATTGGGTTGTCTTTCAGAATTTATATTCAAAACTAAGATCACCACAGTCAAAAAATAACTATAAGAGAAATAGCACAATTGAGTTATTTGTAAAGTCCCCCCCACTTTGTGCATGCCTTTTTTTGAAGTTGAGAAGGCAACTATAGTTGAAGCGTCAAACTTTTTTTCAAGATACGTATGTCACACGACTTCAAAAGTGGGGACCAAACTTTTTTAGGCACCATTTTGACGGAAAAATAAGTTTCATACCCACTTTTATTTTGACTTTTTTAACTCAACCGGCTTTTTCACAAAACTCATGGGTTTAAACCCCGGTTTAGTATACTTTACGAATAACTCAAATGTGTTTAGAATTTTTTAGTGTTGAAAAACTTACTATTTGGGAACGAATAGAAATTTTTATGACCAGATCTTAAGAATTTTTTTACAATTCAATAGAAACCACTATTTTGACCAATCAAAAAAAAATTCAAGTGTTAAAGATAGAAATTGTATTTTTGGTGAATTTTTGAAGTTATATCTTCAAAATTCATTTGAAGAGAATCTGAAAATAATTCTGTAATTTTGACCATACGGATATCTTCTACTTTTTGTGCTTCACATAAACTTCTTCAATGCAAACTTCAAAAAAGTTATAGAATTTATATTTTATAGCACATTTGTGTTTTGTCCAAACCCCTYGGGCTTTTAGAGGTTAAATGAGCTTAGGCTCGGTTTTGTAATTGTCCCCCATCCCAACATAGGGAACTAGATTTCCTTGGTTTCCTTCGTTTACACCTCATAAGTGCCAACAAGGCAAAAGATTTTTCAATTCAAAAGTGCCTCAAAAGTTGTAATTAAAAATAAATAAATAAAATCATATAGAGTCCATGTGAAGACTCTTCATTTGGCCGGATCTTCATCAAATTTGGTTGAACCCGGCTGCTTTATTGGTTTGGCCGTGCGTGCCATGGGACAATTAAAATGCTTGGGCCCGGCTACTTACCCACTTTGCATTAGGGCGATTGCAAGAAACACTTGTCCTATTTTCTTTCCCCTTACCCTTGCACAGGTGGTGTTTTTCTCATAACTTTTTCTTAGTTTGATTATTTGGAGTGAAATTTGGAATAAAGGTACATAAGGTAGTTTTAAACATTGAATAATTTTTTTCAAAATTTTCAAAATTATTTTACTAATTTTAACCTGCCCCCAATTAGGCGTCTATGTTGGCCATTTTGGAGGTTTTTAGTAATATTTTCTACCCAAAAATCCGAATTTGAAGCTCAAAATTGAGTTGCAAGAACTTCTACTAAAGTTATAGAGGCCCATAAAGAGATTTTTTTAAAATAGCAATTTTTCCACCCTCCACATGTATTCAAAGTGCACTACTTTTGCTCAAGTGCAAAGAACTCAATTTTTTTTAACAAAGACTAAAATAGTTGAGAAGAATCATCTTCAAATGAGGAAAAATGGCTTTTTTTTGGAGAATTATTTGAATTTTTTTATTATTTAAAAAAAATCAAACATCAAAGTGTTCATTTTCTTGGCATTTTCCATCTCTCTTTGACTATGCATAACTTTTAGAAATAAATTTTCCTAGGGCTGATTTTTCTTTTTATGTGATTTTTTGAATGCTTTACAAATTATCCATATTTTATTTCATTTTTGAAAATTTTATTCCAAAAGTCACAGTACTCTAGTGCTAAGGCCATTTTGACCCAAAAACGACAGGTGGGTCTTGCAACTACCCATCATCTCTTGAATTGCTGTGGGGATGCTCTAATAGGGTCATTGCAAGAAAGACTGACCGGATTTTGTAGTGTTTTGTACAGTACTCATGATTTTCCGAGAGTACTGTATAATTAGAAAAAAGATTAGAATTTTTTTTTAAATATGTTTAATTTATATTTCTTCAAGAAATAGGTATCCTAAGAAGGAAAAGTATAGAAAAATTCTCATGAAAATAGGTATTTTGATGTTTTAATTTGTAAAAAATAGGAAAAACAATTTTTTAAAAACTAAAAATTGTCAATTTGGGAAGACTTCATGGTGAAGAGATTTGATTAAAAGAATGATCTTAAAACCATTTTCAATATTAAAAATTGCACGCACAAAGGAGCCCTATTTGCATGAATGTAAAGGTCGTAAAAGAATGTTTTTTTAAGTGACCTTAGGTAGGCACATATTTGCCTAATGTAGGAATAGACCACAGAAATTTTGTCTCTAAGGGTCATTGCAAGAAAGACCGACCGGTTTTGGTAGCGTTTTGCACAGTACTCCTGATTTTTTGAGAGTACTGTATAATTAGAAAAAAAATTAGAAAAAAATTAGAAAAATATGCTTAATGCATATTCCTTCAAGAAGAAAGTACCCTAGAAAGGAAAAGTATAGAAAAATTCTCTAAGTAGGAGAACTAGAAAAGTGAAAAATCTCATGAAAATAGGTACTTTGATATTTTAATTTTAAAAAATATGGAAAACAATTTTTTTTTAAAACTAAAAATTTTCATTTTGAAAAGAGTTGATGGTGATGAGATTTCACCAAAATAAATGATCTAAGAACCATCTTCAATGTTCAAAAATGGAGCGCAATCAGAATACTGTTAATTGTTTGTACTCATTTGGAGGATATAAAATAGTATATTTTCAAATTTCCTTTGGTAGGTACATGATTCCTTACTGTTCAAATAGACCATGAAAGTTTCAACTCTACATCATTAAATTTTGGAACTTGTATCGTAGTGAAAACCTCAAAACCTCAAAGTGTGACAAATTAACAAAAACAATTTTTAAATATAAATCGATTTTTTTTAATTTCTAAAAAATAAAGGATCTGATTACCATAAAGTTAGACATGTTTGATAAAAATTTCATGTTCATTGGACTTGTGCTTCAAAAGTTATACCCCAAATTAATAAGGTCCCTTCAATTGTGACGGGAAATGGTACCACCTTTTCTTGAAATCACCCAATAGCTCAAGAGCAATCTCATTGCAACGCTTGTCCATAAGTGGGATTAAGCACTAGCCAAACTTTCTTGAGCTTAGAGGTGATTGCAAGAAAGGGTGGTACTATTTCCCGTCACAATTGAAGGGACCTTATTAATTTGGGGTATAACTTTTGAAGCACAAGTCCAATGAACATGAAATTTTTATTGAACATGTCTAACTTTATGGTAATCAAATCCCTTATTTTTTAGATATTAAAAAAAAAATTTATATTTAAAAACTATTTTTGTTAATTTGTCACACTTTGAGGTTTAGGGGGTTTTACTACGTTACGACGCCCCAAATTTAATGATCCGGAGTTGAAACTTTCATGATATATTTGGATAGTAGGAAATCATGTACCTACCAAAGGGAATTTGAAAATATGCTATTTTATGTCCTCCACATGAGTACAAACAACACTCTGATTGCGCGCCATTTTTGAACATTGAAGATGGTTCTTAGATCATTTTTTTGGTGAAATCTCATCACCTTCAACTCTTCCAAAATGGACAATTTTTAGTTTTTAAGAAAATGTATTTTCCTATTTTCTGTAAATTAAAATGTGAAATTCCAATGACAACAACTAGTTTCATGAAATTTTGCACTTTTCTAGTTCTCCTACTTAGAGAACTTTTCTAAGGTTTTCCTTCCTAGGGTACCTTCTTTGTAAAGGTTCATACATGAAACATATTTTTCATTACTTTTGAAAATTGTTTTTCTAATTTTAAAGTACTCCCGAAGAAAAAAATGAGTATTGTAGAAAACACTATGCAAATCGCACGCCCTTTCTTGCAACGACCTTTAGCAGTAAATCAAAGACAATTTCTTATGAAATCCCTCGATGAGCTAGTATGTGATTAGAGTAGTGCCCACTGCTCAAGAGGTCATTAGCTCATTGTGCATTTATAGAGTAAACCAGCCATTTACCACACATTTCCAAAAATCACACAAGGTGAATGCAAAAAAGACTAGTACTATTTTACGTCACAATTCGAATTGCAAAGTTTCCATCCACTATAACTATTGAAGTATGAACCCAATTAATTTGAAAATTTTATCGGAGATGTCTTGCATTCTTTCTTGATAGCAATCAGATTCCTCATTTTTCAAAAAATTTGAAAAGTCATTTTATATTTAAATTTCAATTTAGCTAATTTGTCACGTTTTGCAGTTTAGAGGTTTTTAGTACTATGGAGTGCCCAAAATTTATGATCTAGAGCTGAAATTTTTGTGGTCTATTTCCACACTAGATGGGCATGCATCCACCGAAGGGAATTTAAAAAAACATTATTTTATGCCCTCTACATGCATGTGTGCTAACAGGTCTCTCTTCTGAACATTCGAAAAATCTACATGTGTGCTGACAGGGCTCTCTTCTGAATGTACATTTTTTTAAAATTGTTTTTCTAGTTTTACAGTACGCCCGAAAAAACATGAGTACTTTGCCAAATGCTACAAAAACCGGGGGGGTCTTTCTTGCAATCACCCCACAACAAACCCTTCCAATAACCAAACACTAACCACACAATTCAAGTACCAATTCAATTGTGATGGGAAGCAAATCGTATATCATTGCCCAATGACGACATATTGTGTGGTGAAGGGATGCAATGAATTTCTAACTAGATTTCAACTTCATTGCCTTTAAATTGCAATGAAATTTGTAGGAGGAAAACTTTTAACATTTCGTTTTTTGAAGGTGAATCTTAACATGAGATTTAATATTCATGCCAAATTTCAAAACATGCAAGTTTCTATATTTAGGGGAGGCAATCCATTTCCAATCACCTCCCCCCCATTTTCAATCAATAGATTGTTGCCTTTCCATGAAGTTATGGTGTAGTCCCTAGAGTATTTGTGGCTCATTATGATTGATAAATTGCAAGGTTCTCAATATTGCAATCAACCCTTGGTCAATTTTGCAATTAGCCTATGGTCAAAAATAGAAAGGTCTATATCACCATTATAGGTTGAAGAGAATCTTCCACTAAAAAATTACTAGTGATTTCGTTTTATGTAATAAAACTTTGAAAAAAATATGCAATCCTTCCAAAATCTATTGCTTTACATGGGAAAAATTCCACATTCAAAAACCTTGTGCTCCAAATACGTATATCAATTGCTTATTTGATTAGAAATGGGTTGCCTCCCCTATGTGGAGAAGGATCTGGATTTTGTGTGTATGGTGATTGGCAAGGTTACTATACCCTACTGAAAAGATAGCAGATTGACAACCCCATCTATGCATGATTCCATTCAATGATCAGTGGCCAATTACCCAATGTTGCCAAGAACTGTACTTAGAGCAGTCCCATGGCTACACGGCCAACCAACACTGTAAATATTCTGGACCATTGATTTTCTTGTGACAGAGAAGATCAATGGCCAAGAATGTTTACAGTGTTGGTTGGCCGTGTAGCCATGGGGTTGCCCTTACACCAGCTTAAGCACTAATTGAAGACTGGTCAACAAAGTGTAAGTTATTGCCAGAACTAGCTACTAACTGTAGATGAGTTCCTGTTACCAACAAAGAGGTCCGGTTCGATCATGCATGCAGTCATTTCAATAAGAGACAAGTCCTTCCGGATCCTGAAAGTTTTAGCCTATCCCGTGGCCGACCACAGCTATGTAGGTTACTTGCTAGTTAGAGAGACAGGCATCAACTCACTGTCGTTGTGCAAGGGCGAATTACAGTCTGTACTGATCGACGTGCCCGTGGTGAATCATGTAGCTACTGCACAGTACTGTAGTTGTGTTAAGTTATAGGCTTAAGCTTAGACAGTACGCGACCTTGTTATACTGTAGATCCTGATCAAWGTCTGTCCTACCCCACACAAAGTAATGCGCAACTTGTGCTGGTACGTTGGCAAATAAGTGAGAAACGTAACTTAACGTAGATCGATGCAGAGACCTAGTCCAAGCCGGGCCACATGCATAAAATGGGAGCAAGTGGAAGTCTGGAGCATCATTGCATCRATTCGGAYTGTCTTYCATTCGCCATACTTTCRSTCTTTCAGWGGTGCAATTAATTCTSGTCGCTCCGTCTCCAGCTAGCTCTTCTTCCCACTTGATCTTGTCTGCAATGCATGATGCTTCGTCTCTTTTGGACAGGATATATAGCTAGAGCGCCATAGCTCGCTCGCTGACTCCTCTAAGTAATTGGAGCCGGTTGCAGTTTTGGTCCCGTCAGTTTACGACACTTGAGGGACATGAGATGTTTCTTTTTATAAAAAACTAGCGCACGAGTGTGAAACCACTTGGATTGCATACTATACATACATTGCTTAGCTTTTTATGTGCATTCTGATTGGACAAAATGTCAGTTTTGTAAAATGTTGCATTGGAGAGGGCATGTCAAGATCGTTACTGTTGCTAATATATAATTTATTTTCTCAGTTCTATAATTTACGCGTTTGTTACGGGTTCTGACGTGTGGATTCTCACTTGTATCTTTTGCAGATCATCTGATCGGTACGAAGTATTCTACTTATTTTGAGGTATGGCCATATAGTTGTTTATGTTAAATTGTGGAAATTTCACGAAATTAGTACTTTCAAAATCACCCGAGTGAGTCCTTGAATCTTTACCTCTCCTATTTTTTAAAGCTTTTGTGCTCTGTCACAATTAACAGTGGCGCGTTGAAACGTAACATTTCAACGCACGCATTAGCTTAGAGACTGTGCAACAGAACACGTACTACGTACAATTCTAATGATTAGCGGTGATTATTTCTAAATTTCGGATTTATCTCTCGAAGCTTACACAACTTACGTAGTTGCCTATAATGTTTCGGAGAACTCTGTTCACGTAAATTGGAACATATAGAGACATTGTTGGTACGGCGGCCATATACTCTTCAATTCGAGAAGTAAATTTCTTCTGATCTTCATTCCATTCTGTTTCATTGCCGGCCAGTAGCGGAGAAGTGAACGAATTCGATCATTATGAAAAGTTCTTAATTAAGAAAGACTTGTTTTCTCTGTTCATGTATGTGCAGTTTGAGATACTAGCTTAACAACCTCGCAACAATGGCCAAGGACACTGGAAAGTGCGGCAACTGCGACTGCGCCGCAGGAACCTGCGCCAAGGAGAACGGTGGCAAGTGCGGCAACTGTGATTGTGCTGCAGGTATTTAAATTTACTAGCCATCGATCTCATTAAGTGAACTCCATGTATCATAATCTGGGATTTCTAGAGTGTCTACCTGTTTATCAATCTGCATAACTTACTAATAAAAACTTCAATCGGCACGCTGCATGATGAAGTTGTTCCTTGCAATAAAAAATATGGCAGGTGCTATTGGTGATTGATGTACGTACATGCATGGTGGTACGTGGCAGGAACCTGCGCCAAGGAAAATGGAGGCAAGTGCGGCAACTGCGACTGCGCAGCCGGAACCTGCGCCAAGGAATACTAAAACCGGATCGCTGAGCCATGGATGTTACGTGAGGCCCATGCATGGCGCGCGGCGCTGATATAAGTCTCGACAGTAATCTAGACAGTCGCAGATATTGCGTGCACTTCGACACTTGACTAATATATATTGTAAATCAATAAAACCAGGCTAGGGTCTACCAAATAATCCCTCGCCCTTGCCCTCGCTTAAAGATGCAATAGAATTTTTTGTAATTGATAAGGTGGGTGGGTGCGTTCTTGTGAACTGGCAGCCATTTGTAATGGATTAAATTTGAGAGTTGRTTAAATTTCAGGGTGTGCTTGCCACACCTCTGATTTATGATCTCTTGTTTTCCTTCAAATTGCTTTCTCGTGCAATTAAATGACTGGACTTTGGGATTGTTTTCCTTGTTTGATGTGCTTGAATGAGTGCATGATCGATCTTATTTTGGATTCTCGACACTGACAGATCTGGGCTCTAGTTCCTTGGTTGATATTGGGATCAGATGTCTCGATCTTAAGTAGCCGAAACACTGAAATTCCCTTCCCTCTCCACCGTCTTCCACTTCGAGTGCGTGAAGAGCCTCAACCCCACTTGCCGAGAAAACTTCAGTTGGGGGAAAACTTTGCTTCCTCAAACTGCCCCTTAATTAATTTTCTCATTTCCACTTCGCAATTTCACCATTCTCACCCTGTTTCACTTGCAATAGGTTCCACGATGGTGCTGCCGCCCCTCGCAGAACGATTCACTGATTCTCAGCTCGACAGCCGCGAATTAAGCGTAATTTATCGACATTGAGGCTTCCGTACCGTTAAGTGCATGATGAGGTCCATTAATTTAATTTCCTCCGACTCGTCAACCTTATCCAACATCTCTTAGCATCGGGTAGAGATTTATGGGTTTGTGCGTAGTCTTTTAATTTCGACTGTCATTTTACTTTGTTTAAATGTTTTTTCGTCGTTTAGTTGGACCCAGACGAGCAATATAATGTTCAATTCTTCACGGATTCTAGTGATGTAAAATTGACTCGCAGTGAGTTACGTTGCTAATTTTCCACGAGTTCATGGTTAATCAAAACCCTGGACCTGTCCATGGCCGGGTTCTTCAATTCACGTGTTCCTGTGATCATGTTATCCAATTAAGTCACTGATGTACGTGATCATATATATATCCCGAGGAGGATGTCAAGGAAGCGCGAAAGCTTGGGATCACTTTGCTGAAAGCCGGTGAAGTTGTGGAGCGCGTGAACGTCTCCTGGGAGATGCATATATGGAATTATTTCAAATTCTATTTCAAAAGCTTTAGTTGTAACAGAGGTGCTGGTAATCTGGTATATCCGGTTGCAACGATTTGTGGCAAAAGATGCCCCTGCAACAATGTTTGCACGAGTGAGGCAAATTCATGTGGACTTTTTGAGAATCGAACCAATTCTAAAGTSATCTGAAATTAGTGGTCCAACAGGAAATGGGCGATGCCTATCGATCAGAAGCCGATATAAGGTAAGACAGCCCATTGTGGTCAGAATTTGGAGTTTGGCCTCACGCTATTGTTGAAATTTTTCAATTTTTTCCCCACTTAAAGACAAGTATGAGAAACAATAGGTGCAATTGAAATTATATTTTTTCGATAAAGTATGAATTTGCTAGGACTTTTTGAAGTGTTCAATTTTCCGTGGCCCAACAAGGTCTATAGACCATCCCATAGCCAACAAAATTTGATCCATGGTGGTCATCTCACTACCTAATGCAATCAGAATATTTTCTAACATGGAATGCCTAAAAAGTCAATCCAGGTAATGAATTTCACACTGAAAAGTTGGAAGTGCCGTATGTGGTCATTAATCACTCCATCACCACCATGCAAGACATTGATTGTGGCCCATATCTCACAAACTAAAAAACCCACAATGGGGCCACTCCATAGGTGACCACAATGGAAGAAATAACCACAATGGGTTGTCTTACCTTATATGCTGTTGCTTCTTAAGTTTCAGTTCTCTGTGGATTGCTTTAATTAGCTGAAGTCAGCTTAGGGTTTAGGGTTTTAGTGGATTGGAGAGGATTTAATTACTGCTCTCAATCTCCCACCATGTACAGGTGTGGATTTTTAGAGAGAAAACTAAGGTTACCCTACACTTAAGCGTCGAGTATTATTTTAATAATGGTTAAATTTATTGTAGCTAGTGAAATTTCTTCCACACATTCTAACACTCATCTAACTTAGGCTTAGTACAAGAATTGTTCAATTGTTMAGTCACTACAGGTTTGTGAATTTGACATGTCATTTTTTTTCATCAATGGTTCATGTCTTCTTATAATGTTCATATTCATTACATGATTTGAATTGGTCTTTCAACATGGGGGTAGAATGTAGTACTGGCGACCTCACCTATGAAGCCACTTGAATTTCCAGGTGATCCTGTGAATCAGTTAAATCCTACGTAGTGAAACGAGTAGGGTTAAGGCTTGTAGTGGAGTGCAGTTAGACTCATAGCTATAGTAATTAGGCGTAGAGCGCCAAGTAGGATAAACATCAAGGGCTAGTCCTATTTCTAGCTTGGACCTTTCTGGCCATTCTCCTGGTGATGACGGATGAGGTAGCCGATACATATGTCCCCAACTTGATTTACTACAAGTGCTACCATCCATGCATGTTAGAGGGCGAGTCATTTCATACTGATGTTTTCAATAATAGCCACTTATATTTTGAAGAAGGAAAGTTCGGTTCACAAGAAGCAACAACTAGAATTGGAAATTAACAACTTAGATTTTGAAGATGTCGACTTCAGTTCTTGTGTACCAAACATTGTAGTCACAAATTTATTTTGTACATAACTCTTCTCATCTTCAATTATCACATTTTCGTTGTAGAACCTAGGTTGTAAGCTATTTTGTAATTTGTATATTATATACACATTATGCTAGTTAGTCTACCAAACACTCAAATTAATAAATAGGGTTAATTGGATTTTAGAATGTGAAAATTAACCCCTATCCCCTGCACTTAATGAAATCTAAAATTTGAAAAATTATTTCACAAACTTGAAAAATTATTTGTGTTTGAAAATTTGAATAAAAAATTTTCATGTAGATAAATATACGATAAAAATTCACCAGGTACATACATATTTTAGGATAATTAAAATAATTTTTTAAAGTACTTAAAATATTTTTATTATTTATACCTCCAAAAATAAAATATTTTTGATGATTTCAAAATTTCAAAATACAAATTTGTGACAAAGATTCCAAAATAGGTTGAATAATAGAAATTCAAAAATCAAAAGAAAATCTCAGCTTGTTGCCATTAAAATATTGTGATCATTTGTTCAAATTATCTTAAATAAAAAGGTTTCAAAATTTTGCATTTTCAAGAAAATTCATATTATCAAGTAATATAAAAATTAGACAACATGATAATATTAATTATTACACAACATGATAATATAAATTTTTACACAACATGACAATATAAATTTTTACACAACATGATAATATAAATTTCTTTCTTACATTTATATATTATTTGAATAAATTTTAAAAATTTCTTCTTAATATTGTAATAATTACATCTTAATCAGTTTTATAAATGGTTTCAAAATTGAAATTTCAATCATTGTCAACTAATGCACTCACAATGCACAAATAGGTTGTTTTAAGAAATTTGACTCCCATTGTTATACCCTTAACCCCTAAAGGTTTTCGACTATGTTTTCACCAAATCGCTCAAAAACTGCCATTTCTAGGACAAGTACCAAATTATTTTTTTGAAGACTTTTTTGAACACATGTGTCCATAGGATCTTGTAGTACACTAGTTYRAGAACATGCGGAAAAARTTTCAGGAATTTCCTYCWTGTAGATTGCAAGATATCAGCATTTGAATTGGAAAAAAAACTTTTTTTGGCCCTGCGAAAACCGGGCAGCTGTACTTCAAATGGTCACATGTGTATGAAAAAATGCCTGAAATGGTGGTTACTCTTCAAGTTCATTTTTGAAGGCAAGCTAGACACATGCTTGAAAATTTTCAGATCATTTGGAATTGTACAACATATAGGAAAAAAATAGTGTGTAGAGAGAAGTAGAAAATGACTCAAAGTATTAAATTGTAAACTATTTATTTATAGAATTGAAAAATGCCAATCCCAATGGTTAAAATGTTGTAATAAACAATTTACGCCTACAGTTTTTATTTTTTTCCAAAAATATTAAAANTGGTTAAAATGTTGTAATAAACAATTTACGCCTACAGTTTTTATTTTTTTCCAAAAATATTAAAAATTAAATTAAATAATGAATTTCAAACTTTTTTGTAGAGTAAAGATCCTATAACTACCCGCAAACTACTCCAAACTAAAACTCCTCATAACTTTTGACTCAACTATCAAAATAGAATGATTCAAAGCTTTCCATGTATATATAGATTTAGAGAACCAATTTAAAATTTTAATTTTTTTTAATAGTGATTTTTCAAGAAGTTCTTTTTGCTGCCCGGGCTGCCCGCGCTCCCATGAAAACAACATATCATACCATAACTTTTTAATCATGTAGTCAAAAGTTATGAAAATTGTTGTGCCTTAAAGTTACTCCTCAGGCACATGTTGTGTGAAAATTTCAAAGAAAGCAAAGGAAAACTCCACTCGTAGTGAGCTGCCTAAAAAATCTATAATTCCAAAAAACATGCCTTGGGACTTTAGGGGTTAAACCTAAAACAACCAGCAAAATTGAAACCAGACATACAATTTATATCCATGAATTAGTTTTTGTTCACATCAACCTTATACCAAAGAACTTCATACATGGATTTATTTCTTCATTAGTACCCAAGCGTAGTATTTTTCACTTTCAAGCTTTAAATCTTATTATAAAATAGTTTAACCCCTAAAGGAGCAAACTGCGTTTTTAGGCAACATAGCAATTTTAGGCAGCTCACTACGAATGGAGTTTTTATTATTTTTTTTTTTAATTTTTTACACAACATGTGTCCAAGGAGTAGCTTTAAGGCCCAACAATTTTCATAACATTTGACTACACTGCTAAAATGTTATTGCATGATATGTGATTTTCAGTGGTTGGCAGGTAGCCCGGGCACCCCAAAAAACTTCTTCAAAAATTACTTTTTGAAAAAATAAAAATCTAAAATTGTTTCTTTACAATTATATATAAGTGGAAAGCTTTGAACCATTCCATTTGGATTGGTGAGCTAAGAATTAATACGAGGAGTTTTAGTTTGTGGGTAAGTATGGAGTCCCACAAACTAAAGCTCCTCATAACTTTTAGCTCACCAATCCAAATGGAATGGTTCAAAGCTTTCCACTTATATATAATTGTAAAGAAACAATTTCAGATTTTTATTTTTTCAAAAAGTAATTTTTGAAGAAGTTTTTTGGGGTGCCCGGGCTACCCGCCAACCATTGAAAATCACATATCATGCAATAACTTTTTAGCAGTGTAGTCAAATGTTATGAAAGTTGTTGGGCCTTAAAGCTACTCCTTGGACACATGTTGTGTAAAAATTTCAAAGAAAAATAATGAAAACTCCATCCGTAGTGAGTTGCCCAGAATTGCTATGTTGTTAAAAAACGCAGTTTGGTCCTTTAGGGGTTAAATGCTATGTACATTCTATGCTCCATACACATGTGGCACCATTTCCACAAACTTGGCAAGTAGATTGCAAATTTCATGAAATTGGCAGTATTCAATGTGCCATTTTCAGATCTGAATTGTAAATGAAATCTAGGACAAGTATAGATTTTCAAACATCTAAGACATACATAGATGCAAAAATCTATGATGTATATTTAGATTTCAAACGGGGCGGTCTGAAACATCTAAAACGGGTATAGTTTTCATAAATCTAGGACCGGTTTAGATTTCAATCCGCGTGTTGTGAATTGCAAAATGTGCCAAAATAATGGAATATTGCCATTTTAATGAAATTCACCATTTAGTTGTTGTTTTGTAATAAAAGTGAAATTAATCGCATTTCCTAAAATTCACAACATTGTCACAAAATTTCTATTGCTATCTATTAAGAAACTTACTCATTAATGTCTTAATTTTTTGTATCAATAACTCCTTACTTGCAATTTCACCTAAATTCTTTTAATTTTCCTAATTCCCAATGTGATGGCTTACATTCTCATTACTCATAATTTGTTCAACTAATCAAATTTTGCATAATAATAAATGGAATGCTAAACCTCTAAAATTCACAGTTATAAGGCTTGGATCCAATAATTGCTCCCATAATGTTGGGGTGTCAGATTCTTGTCAGTATCTTGAAGTGGCTCAAAAACCAAGTATTACAGTTTCAATTCATTATTAAACACCTTGAAATCTAAGAGCTTCCCCACAGCTGCCCTCCAAGAGGCCCAGACTGGGTATTTGGCAGGCCAGAGTGCACATTGTTGTCCCATAGTACACACTATCAGGGCCAAAATATGGCCGGCAGCGGCCAAGTTTAGAGATCAGAGTACTCATCTTCAACCACACCAAATAAAGTGGCTTTCAATTTGAAGCTAAATGCCAAATGAAATAAAATGCTTTTGGCAACTAGCTTCAAATCAAAAGCTACTTCATTTAATCAACCAAGGTGATTATTAATCAACTTAGATTAAGAGTTGAATATTATATACTACTTTGGTTGCACCTTGACCAACATGGCTTGACTACCTTCACACAAGGAAGATGTTGTGAATCCCTACACTAAATAGTGAAATTAGGTTGCCTTTACAATTAGGTTGCCTTACCCCAAGAAAATTGTTCTACAAGATATCAAAGTCAACAAATATTTCTACAAATACTTCCATTTGTACTCAAAGAGGTTTATGAGTTCCAACTACACAAACAACTAATTCAAAAGTAGTTCATTCTTGTCTAATAACAATAAATATTTATATTGTGTGGAATGTCAAGAAATTAGTGAGGGGCAACCTAGTTTCACTAATTTAGTGTAGTTGATATGATTTTGTAGGGCTAGGAATGACGTGAAAATTCCTAAGGATGTCACTACAAAGTGGCCCTCTAGAGGCTTGATTTTTTTCCTACTAAAGTAAACAAAAGACAAATTTTGCATGGCCTYTGTGCTTGCATGAGAGTGACATTTTTATTATCATTGCTCGAATTGTTCACTATGCCCTTGATATTATAAACCTAACTAAATAACTAGATAGATATGGGGCAATATAAATGAGTTGCATATCAAGGTATTTAAATCAAGTAGACATTTAGAAGACAAAATAAACAATCAGGTCTCAAATAGAGATAAAACAAGCTTGACACATTGGTCTTGGACACAGTATTCTTTCTTTTCTTAAATTCAAACATTTAATGATTGAGTAATTAAAGTTACAGATATAAGTTGCATGCTAAAATCTAAAATAACATATCTTGAAATTGTAACTTGTAAGGTCATAAAACATATTGGCATACCACATGTTCAAATGGATAAAAGAATTCATGTTGGATCTATATGATAAACATTAATACTTAGAAATGGGATAAATTTGACATATATTAAATTTTAAAATGTGCTCAAAGCAAGAATTCTTGATGGAAGTTTTACAATATTCTCATCTTCCACAATATTGCCCATTATACACGGAACACAACATGGGTAGCTAAGCAAAGAAAAAATATGAATTGGCATAGCAAAGAAGATAGTGTTGTTTGCATCATTGGTTGGCAATCATTTCATTATGCAATAACATCTTGGAACAACACAGTTTGCTCAAGAATGAGTTTTTTCATTGTTCACCTTAATTGCTAAATTCAATTTTGCTAATTCCTTTACCAGAAGATGATCTTATTCTAGGTAGAATAATTGTCTCCACTAATTTTTAGGAGATACCAATAGATGCAACTTAAATAAATACAAATGGGAATGACTTCATATAGTAGACAACATTAATTAAGAATAGAATTCATATGGCAACTTGAAATCAATCATTCAAATTAGAGAAGACTCAAATTAGTTGTATTTTAATCACCTACCTATTAGGTCAAACTCACAATTATATTCTATCCTAATTTTTTATTTTAGTCTTAATTGTTCAAATGCTTCGTAGCATAATAAATATTCTTGCGATCATATCATTACCTTGTATGGTGGAGTCTCTATGATGAACAATATTGGTAGCTTTATTTTTTCTTCTACCAAAGTGGACAATCTCTATTGTGTATTTTAAACAAATGGATTTGCCTCAAACCAAAGTCCAAAGCTATCAAATATTTTTTCATTAGCTGAAATAATTTTTCTCAAATAAATTTTGATTTTCTAATACCTTTGAATTTTATGAGTACTAGTAGAAACAAGATTTAGCTTCTTTCTTTAAAAGACCACTTAGCAATATCTTTTTATGAATCTAATTTTTTCTTCTTTCAACTTTTTTTAACCCCTCTTCAACAAAGATTTGCAAAATAATGCTTAGAATGGAACTTTATTCATTTTGAAGCTTATTGTATGTTGCATCACATAGGCAATGATTTGAATGGAATTTCTCTGACAACTTTGACCCCGAAACAATCACAAGAATGTCAAGAACCATTTCAAAAATTTGGCAAGAACTTGCAGAAGTATCTGCATCTTTATCATGTGCAAAAGACAAATTGACATCCCAATTGAATAAAGTGGCAGCCAATATTGAAGAAACTGATAAAACAAGGAAAGACTTTAAAGATCGTATGTTTGATACAAAAACGGAGGTTGATAGGAGCAAAGACAAAATTACTGAGGTTCAACAGTTGGTTCATGGTTTACAAATGCACATCACCGAAATAATTGACTTGGCTACAATTTCTAAAATCACACCAAAATTTGAGACTGCTAATGAAACTTGTTAAAATGTATTCAAGTTTCTTGTTAGGATCATTCACTAAGTAGGATCAAATTAAAAAACACAATCTCTATACGTGATCTATGCATGATGCAATGAAAAATTTAGGTTTAGCAATGTGGTTGTAGCACTTTCAATTAAAATGCTCAAAACTTTGATTGTGAAATTTTTAATTTAACGGGGGTTCAAAGTCTAAAAACCCATGTGTGTTGAGTAAAACATTGTTTTCTTTTCACTTTAAACTCTAATATCTTACAACCTACGTGGTCAAGGTCTAAGGAAAGACCCTATAATTAATTAATTTTTTTAATTACCAAAATAGTAAAATTGGGTTGCCTTAACAATTAGGTAGTTACCTCACAACTCATTGCTTATCCACATGGAGGCACGTGCGACCTTCTAAACCTTTGACATGAATTAGTGCAGCAACCCATGCAACACACATGGTTCTTACTTAATTGCATCCTTCTACAAGAATAGTAAATATTCTTTATATAGTGTATAATGTCAAGAAATTAGAGAGGGACAACCTAATTTCACTATTTTGTGTAGTTTCTTTTCATTGCAGCTCTTTTCACCCTGAACATGGACATGACAGTTTTGAAGTGTTTTTCTAGTGAAAGTCATGAGCCTTTCAGGTTAAGCGGTTAGACACAAATCACAAGTTGGTTCGAACATTTGACTGGAACGATGGACAAGAAGTTGCAAATCCGTAGCGCATCCAGCTCTGTAATTTAAGACATTTGGCTTTGCTATACAACATACGCATGCGAAGCACCTGTTCGATACTTGGGAATGAATTTTTTTTGCTGTGGGAGGCTTGCATTTGAAAAACCGGGAAACTGGACAAATTTGGTCAAGCRCAGCCGCAGAGAGTTTGTGGTTTTGAATGAGAAGTCTATTTCGAGTAAAAACTACAAAGAATAACCTAAGCACACCAATGAATAATCGATTAATAATAATAAAACTTAGGATACTGGCAGGTTTGGCTGAAAATCTCCCCAGGCACTGCTTTGAAGAATGCTAGAAGGATTCATTCTATGATCGGATGYACCCTTTGTGAACCAAGGCAGTTCCCGTACAAAAGCATGTTCGCGACTTTCTGGTATTTTGCATTAACATAACACTGACGCAGGTGTTTTTAAKAACACTGATTCAACACTTCATAATCAAGAGCTTCACTACCGCTGTAGCAGACCTTGCCGAGGTGAAGACCCTAATGACTCYCAGTTCCCTACAAACAATCAGGCATAAACCAGCACGAGAGTTGTCAAGTTYGWAACACGTAAAACGAACAAGTAGCAGTCAGTAGCTTCCAGTCGCTCAGAAATTTCCGTCAAAGCTTCACTCACTCGGCTCCTATAAAAATATTGAAGAATATCTTCATACAGATGGTTGACCCCAAAATTTCTTGAGAGTCTCACGGGGTGGTCAGAGCTAAAGAAGRCAATTTCAGAATTGCGTTCCACAATTCTACYAAGGGGTTCGCACTATGAGGAAWTAAGMATCACGTTGTCCCYAGATAGGTAACAAATCGGGAAATCGCAGAGCACGCTGACAACCCGTGAACGAAAGACTTAACTTAGGTGAGATATCCCCACTACTACAGTACAATTGAGRATGAGAGGTTTCGGAGCTTGAGCTGTTACCTAGGCCTCCCTCACATCCTCATAATCTCCAGTGACCCTGTTGTATCGTAAGGTAGCTTCACCAATAGTTCCAGCCGCCTTGTTACGAACTTTCYTCACGAGCACTTTCACTTGGTCAAGAGGCCCCATGTTTTCATCTCGGTTGCGATGGATAACAATGCCGTTATCGCATTTGTTGATGAAATGGGCGCTGCCACTAATATCGTACARACCGGGTGCTTCGCCTCTCCAAACTTGCAATTGCCTCGGATGTGCAACAAACCAGACATGACAGTCATGGTGCTGGGCAAACCGCTTGATCTTCGTCAGCATTTGACTGACATACTCTGTTTCAGTTTGATTCCCGGGACGCTGATGATCCAGCTCGTTATATGGGTCAATCACAAGCCCACGAATTCCGTGCCGCATCACAGCGGCCTTCGCAAGATTCAGTACCCAATCCACTGAAGGAAGCTCCTCGTCCTCATGTCTGATAAGAAAAAAAGAATCTTGCAGCCATTTCTTTCCTTCCTCCAGATCTTCTTTACTCATACGTGGATTAGACCTTGCATACGGCGCATCGAAAAACGGGCGGTGGATGTGCTTCTCCAACAGCTTCCTCGCATGCTCACGCACCTTGTTTTCCATTGAACAGAGACCAAACGTCCACTGCTTATTCCTGTTCAAATTACAAATTAGTGCATCGATCCACTCACTCTTGCCAGAATTCGGGACTCCTGTAACGACAGTGAGCTCGCCAGGCACCACCCTGTAAATATCATCAAGGCCGCGCCAGCCAGTGGACACACCTCGCTCATCACCCAGACGAAGATAGAAATAGTCATCAATTTCTCGAAAAAACTGTTGGAAGTCAAAAAGGCCTCGAATAGGGWAAAGCTCTGCAGTCTTGATAAGGTCCTTCACAGCTTCGGGTCCTAAAGAAGTGAGGACCTCATTAGCATCCTTGCATTGTTTCCCAGACTCATCTTCCGGCCACGAGACGCGCCAACAACGCTCTCGTCCAAGTCTGCGTGCAAGCTCCTCAGCTAGTGCTTGTCCAGGCTCATCAGAATCGGTAGCCAATATGATTCGTGTTGCGTCTTTGAAATAGTCTTTGCAGTTCCAAAGATACTCATACTTCTTGTCTTCGCTTGGAGGGGGAATCTGTTCTCCGGAGACTTTAGCAGGAGCGCCATCAGGCACACTCACACAGTTAACGATGCCTGACTCGTACATGGCTAGCTTATCAAACTCGCCCTCCACGATCACAATCTCCCGATTGCCCTTGATGTGATCCAATCCATACAATACCTTCAATCCATACAGTACAATATATATGATTCAATATGATATGATTAAATAATGAGTTTCGGACCTAGAGGATCGGGCGTTGAAAACGAATGTTGCTGAACTTGCTACCGACCACTCACAACATTCAAAAATATAGAAACGGTTCTTATCATGATCAACAAGAGAACTAGATATATTAGGCACCGAAGAGATGATTGACATGAAAGATAATGCACACACTGTCCAATACCAAACTGCCACTTGGACAATACGCATTCACCGTTCAAAGCATTCACTGTGGAAAGCACCGCATAAAATGATGTCTGAAACTTACTAACATGATTCAATGTGTTCAATCATTCAATACAGTGCAATATGATGCAATCCATAATCCCTGCAATACCTTCAGGGAGTTTTTGACTTGCCAAAACCGCTTGTTGCCATCACGGTACTTGCAATTCACAATCTTCCCATCCTGCACATACGTGAACGCAATGGCGACGTCGTTGGCGTTGATCCGATGCTGTGCCACGTTGTTTTCACGGACCGTAGCTTCCGACAACCCCCGTTTCTTGAAATAACTCAAGACCTGCAGCTGCACCGCCTCCAGCCTCAGGCTCTCCGCTGTGTGCTCTTTCTGCACGACTGGCCGCCTCGTCATCTTCATCACTTTGTGAGCTCCATTCCCATACGATGATGAAGGACTTCTCCACGTACTCCCTTTCCACCCACACTTCGCTCGATGACATATCCAAATTGCGGGTTCTCCGTGTTCTTCTGGAATCGTCACCGCCAAGGAAGGCTCCCCTGAAGAGCCGCCTTGGCATTCAGGGCAAATTCCACGCTTCGTGCCAGGACTGTACGAGGGTAACAGGATCCCTTTTCTCACGAGCTGCTCCTCCACGGGCTTCACGACGGCCGCCGGCACTTCCGCCCTAGCCCTTACCGACATCAAATTGCGAAAAGAAGAAGTGAGAGGAGAACGGGGCTGAAATCGAAGCAACTCTCTCCTGGCCTGGAGCCCGTGAAAGCGCGGCAGCAGCCTCAACAGCAAACAAGACCTGCATCCTGGCGGCGGCTTCAATGGCGYCACGAGCGCTCGAGGAGGGAAAGCACAACGAGAGAGGGGTATGGATAGCCGCAGCACACCTCGCACTTGGAAACAGCCAGCTGCTGGCCCAGCCACTGGGCCTCCAAACGCCATATCCAATCCTCGCCAACGCCAAAACAATCCAATCTCTGTTCACTCTCAACTCCCATCTTCGAAAAGTAAAAGGCAGTTAGGAAGAACTTCCATAAAGCAGGCATGGCCTCCCTCTCCCTGCTGTATTATTCATTTATCTGGCTCATTCTGCTGGAGAAGTGTCTGTGGGGATCATCTGCAACGGTCCGCAGGAATCCGAAAGAAAGAGAAGAAGGAGAAGTGTGAAGTTGTTTGCTAAGAGTTTGCGTGACTTGAATCCGCAACTCGTGGTTGGGTATCTAGAGAACGTTCCTGCAAGGCCAATAAGATTTTAGGGTTTGTCGGGTGAATTGCGTGCGGATTTGGCTTTTGCGTGACCGGAATCCGCAACTCGTGGTGGAGTATCTTGAGAAAGCCGCTGCGAGGGCGATGAGATTTTAGGATTTTCGGGTGAATTGCGAGAAATTCTTTGCGGATTTGGCAAACCCTAAACCATGGCGTTGGCGCAGAAGCTCGCGCAGTTCACCAAACAGCAAGAGAAGCTGCAAGCGTCGCTTGCTACGCTGCCCGCTCGTCCGCCAAAAGCCACTCCGTCGTCCACCGCGTCGCGCAAAGCCCCAGYTCCGCCTCCCCGATCGCAGCCCCTTGTGCCGCTCGCGCAGCGCTTCTCGTTCACGAATGACACCGAGAAACTGCAGCAGATTGCGATTATCCAGAAGTCACCCGTCGGAGCGCAGATCAAGCGAGTTCTCGACCTCTTGCTGGAAGTACGCTTCCAATCCAATCCCCTCTAGGGTTTGGTTGAGCTGGGTTCTCTTCTCGGAAACCGTAATTAATTGCTTTCGGATGGTGTTTATTTCGCGGGGTCTTATCCCGGAATGAGAATTTAGGGTTTCGTGGTGAGTTGCTTGAATTGGCATGGATTGGGTGACATCTGGATTGCTATGTAAAATCGGGAACCCCCACCTGCAGTATTCAGAGGCACCCCTAAATGTATCCTGTTCAAGATGTTAYCATTAAAGACATCTTGCAGCCGAGGTTCCCGATTCTACATGTGTCCCGATATCTGACTTCTGCCCACTTTCTTTTGGGATTCTCTTTCCAGTTGATTGAAAAAATYGAAGTTYTTTTGGGCGAATCTTAATTCTCAATCAACAAATTAGGCCAAATTGGGCCACATGTTTGATTGAGCAGTTTTGAGTCGGTCATTTTGGGACCTTCAATTCTTTTGTTCAATCTCGTGTATTTGTCGAACAGGACGTGCAATGTCGTGCACTGTTACTGGTGATATAAAATTCAGCCTCGGCTGAATCCTATAATTTCACGACGTGATAAATTGAATGGGCCATTTTTAATGCTTGGTGTTGTAGGGGGTTAACATTCTCGAGTTGGTTGGTGCGCAGACACGACAGTCACTTCTGCCTGAGGAGATCAACGACCTCTGTTTTGTCGACGTAAAACACAAMAAGGATGTGTTTGAGAGCTTGAAAAGCAACGTGAAGGTCTCGTTCGATGGCCAGCGATTCGCTTACAAGGTTTCAACCCTAAACCTAGCCTGCATTGGATCGGAGTATATYGTKTGAATTGCGCTTTTGRTGCAAGCCCTTAGTCCATACGTATTTTGTATGATTGCAGTTCGAAGAAAAATCCGATCCAATTTCGTGGCTATGATTTTCAGCTGCTTAATTAATTCGGAAAGATTGAATATTTTGGCAAATTGGGGGTTGATTGATTGTTATCTTTTTCAGTACGCATATTCCATTTTCAATTGAAGGGTTCAGTTTACTAACACTCTGAGTATGGTGTTGTGCTGTGGCAGTCAAAGCACGACCTGAAGAACAAGGACGAGCTTCTAGTTCTTGTGAGAAAGCTTCCCGAAGGGGTTCCTATGGGTGATCTGAAAGACTCATATCCAGGAATCCAGGCTGACGTGCAGGTATTCTTGGTTTATTCTTAAGCAGCGCTTATACTATTATTAGATGTCTCATTTGCAATGGTTGCAAGTGTTTTATGGCATTTCGGTCTGAAGAGGAAGGAAATGTAGCCGCTCGGTGAGTGAGTCTACCCTGTATACTTGAGATTTAAGTGCAAAATGATTGCAGATGCGTGCAAGTCTTTCTCCGTGCGTGAATTTGTTTTGAATATGAATCTGTTCGACGGGATTATGCCTAGGATGAATAGTGTTTGACTTGCTAGTTCGTGTGTTTCCTCCCTGTTTCTTTGCAGGACCTCAAAGCAACGGGAAAAGTTTGGGTTTTGATGAACAGTGATTCGCAAGAAGACATTGTGTACCCAAATGACCCCAAAATTGTTATCAAGGTAATTTGACCTCCAGTGCACCTCTGTGCCTACTGTTTTGCCTAAATGTGGCGGAATCACCTCAACAATATTTTTTACTCGATTTAGGAGTAACGGTTATAAGTCAGCTGCATGCTTCTAAGCGTTCGGTTTACTTGAGGCCAGTCGTGTCATCATTGCGATATTGTTTATTTCGAAGCTTTCACGCTATTTATTATAACGTGGGCATGCGTATGGTTTATTTGACCTTGTCCAGGTGGATGAGGATTTGAAGCAGTTGATAAGGGGAATAGATACACCGCGAGAGTTTATGGACGTGGAGAGAGAATTGCAAAAAGCTGGGATGAAGCCGGCCACGAACTCAGCACGACGAGAGGCAATGGCAGGCGTTCCACGGTCTCAGATTCCGAAGCCACAGAAAAAGAAAAGAAGGGAATCAAAACGGACCAAATACACAAATGCCCACTTACCCGAGCTTTTCAAGTCGATTGAAGTGCCTTAGACCCAAGGTTCTCCTAGGCACTCTTGCTTTAACAAATTCTGCATCCTACTTTCTGAGACAGATTTGACGGAATGCAATAATTGCACCGCTGCTAAACCTTGTTGTGTGGGAGCATTTTTACCGACATACTGTTTTGAAAGTGATCAATAAGTTGCGAGAATCCAGCTTAGTGATATATCAATAGCAATAGTTCATCTTCGCATCAGAAAGCATTATGTGGATGGATTAGCGGTTGCTGTAGAAGTGAGGTTTCCATTCCCCCTTTCAATGGGAGTGCACTCTCCCAGAGATGATTTTTGAGTGAGCATTTTTGGAATGGGGGACAGTAGTGGAGTGGAATGGGACCAATCCTTCTCATGGGTGATGGCGAGAATGAGAGTTGTATTACGCTGTATTATGCTTGTTTATATTCCTCTTTAGTACTTGTAGCAACCACTGTGATGGGCGGTTAAAACCATTAAATTCAATGATTTTGCAATTGTCAATTCGGCTTCCTATTGGTTTCTTTAATCTGATTGACTTCCTCAGTTTCTTTGGGTATCATGGACAACTTGGTTTGACTTTCATCGTAATATTTCACGGATATAAGGTGACGCTCAAAAACCACTCATTTAACCCTGTAAGGACACTAGCAAGGACATTGCGG
>VACF01001915.1:148401-178084 GCA_006891605.1 Pleurozium schreberi | reverse complement strand
AAGAACCATGTCACAATGTGGTTCATTGAAGAAAGAAGCATGGGAAGCCTTGAGGAAAGCAGTGATGTACCACCGTGGCAAACCTATAGGCACTATTGCCGCAACAACTGTGGATCCACTCGAGGATGCACTCAAYTACAATCAAGTTACAATCAAATTTTATGAATTGATTCTTCTTCTTGATATGAGTACAAATTTTGGCAATAGTTTATGAAATGATTGCTTGATAAGTTYAAACAAAAAATTTACTCTATTGTAKCATTGCAACTAGYAYTGCACAAAGTATCTAGAAAATYGTTGCTTTGATTTTACATCMTTTTTAAAMTTTATATTACATATATATAATTAGCATCTTCACAATGCAATGCCATTTCTTAGTGTATTCAATCATGTATTTGGCTTACATAATGACATCTACTATATGATTAATTATTTTCAGGTGTTTATGAGAGACTTTTTCTCTTCTGGAATTGCATTTCTTATTGCTGGGGAACCTGAAATGGTAAAGCATTTTCTCTTGATGGCCGTTCAGCTACAAGGAAATGAAAAACAAGTAGATTGCTTTACTTTGGGAGAAGGGGTTATGCCAGCCAGTTTCAAGGTGCAAAACTTTGAAAGCATTTTGCTACATTACATCAAGTACGTTTGTCTAAAAACATCTARTTTATAGATGCCTTTTATAGYTGAATTATCATGCATTTTTATAAACAAATATTTAATACTTATAATATAAGATCTTATATATTATTCACTATGCAGGTTACAGTAGATGTAAAAACTAAACACGAAACAGTYGAGGCTGATTTTGGTGAAGCTGCAATTGCAAGAGTTGCTCCAGTAGATTCYGGATTTTGGTGGATTGTTCTTCTTCGAGCATACACACATTCAACTGGTGACCATTCAGTTGCAAATAGTCCACAATGTCAATTGGGAATAATTCGATGTTTGAACTTGTGCCTCAAAGATGGTTTTGACACTTTTCCAACACTTCTTTGTGCCGATGGATGTTCCATGATTGATCGACGAATGGTAAGATAATACCAATAGTAGTATTATGATTTCAAAAAATAGTAGATTGAGGTTTTTGAGAAATTTTCCAATTCATTACTTTTTGTCAAATCTAATTAATACTTACAGGGCATCTATGGATATCCTCTTGACATCCAATCCCTTTTCTACATGGCACTTCGATGTGGTAAAGAGTTGTTGAGACGTGAAGGTGATGTGGTTGCATTTGTAGAACGCATTGACAAACGTTTACATGCTCTTACTTTCCACATGCGGCAATACTTTTGGCTAGATCACAARCAACTTAATAATATCTATCGTTACAAAACAGAAGAATACTCTTTYACAGCTGTCAATAAGTTCAATATTATGCCCGACTCTCTTCCAGATTGGGTATTTGATTTTTTGCCTAATAAAGGTGGGTATATGGTAGGAAATGTTTCCCCTGCATTTATGGACTTTAGATGGTTTACTATAGGCAATTTTTTAGCAATCACATCTTCTTTAGCAACCCCTCAACAATCTCAAGCTATAATGGACTTAGTTGAAGCTCGATGGGATGATCTCATTGGAGAAATGCCTATGAAGTGTGCTTACCCAGCTTTGGAAGGAGAAGAGTGGCGTATAATCACAGGATGTGATCCAAAAAATACTAGATGGAGCTACCACAATGGTGGATCTTGGCCTGGTAATGTACATTATGAAAGTTCTAGATTGTATTATTGTTTTATTTTATTCCATTCAAGATTGGTTGAACTTCAAATTGTTTTCCATAAAACTGAAAWAGTGATGTTTTCAAGTCATGAGTACTCTAAAAATACAATTACAAATTGACAATTTTGTAATTTTAAAACTTTGAGACTTCATTGTGAATTATAACTTTATGAAATACTAGTTACTTTTGGATTCTAAATTTAGATGTTGATWTCTATTGGTATTCAAATTCTCCTAGTTTTTTAAATTAAGGAACCTACCTACTTGTTAGTCCTTGTATGTCCTAATACAATGCTCTTYGAATATAAATGCACTAGAAAACCATGCTTATTTTTATAATCTAATGCCAAAAATTTATAAACCTAGAATTAAATAGAAAGAGAGTTTTTTCTTACTCAAAATTTCTAAATAATTCTTTATCCTTTTRATTATAATTWAAATATGTRTGTTTCTCAAACAACAATGTTGATACTTTRAATTTTGATTTTTAAAATTATTGGATCCAAAAGTCTTTTAGATATGGAAGGTCTAGGTGGAAAAAATTCATCTCATATATAYTTTTTGTATTTGTTTTTAAATTAAAACACATTAAATTTCCCTCCAAAATATATTTGAAATAGTGTTGAAAGGGATTTCTAAAATTCTTATTCTTTGCAATATTGACTTTCTTCAAACTTTAAAAAGTAATTGTAGCTTAAGTATACGTTAAATTTTCTATAGGTTGATTTATGTATTCCTAATTCTATAAGAATTCATTACTAAATTGATTTCAAAATGATCAATGGAATTAAAATGCTTTATGAGCTCATTATTGCCCATTGTGCACTAGAAATGCTAGCCAAAAATATAAGCCTTTTAGAAATATTTAAACATGAAATCATATAGATGGAAGTATAGATGAGGTTAATAATATGTTAATGCTTTTGAAAAGATCTTCATTATAAAATACCCTTAATTATAATTTAATCTCATTATACTRAATTCAAATAATATGACATCAATACTTCATTAGATAATATTTATTCATGCGCTTTGGTATTATGAGTTTTTTCTTGCAAAACTTTTAATGCCAAAAAAGATAGATTCTGACATTGTACATTTCAACTAATCTCAAAATTATAATTATTTTTTTTCCTATAAAATTATTAGAAAGAGTTCAATTKGGAATCAAGTGAATCAATCATTCTAATGAAAATTTTGGATAGGCCCTATCCAGCATACTCTATAAGCATAACTTTGTTTTAGTTTAGTTTAGTAAATACTGATTTTGCAAAATAACTTAATTTATAAAAATATTTGTGTCAATTTGGAGAGCAAAACATGTTTTTTTGAAAACTTATTAATTTAATTAACTTGTTTGCTATATATCAAAAATCTTAGACAAATTTTGACTTGTAAAATAAAGGTTATAAAAAACTTTGTAATGCATGCAATGGGGGCAAAATTAAATATTAATAGTATTCTTTTCCTCATATGAAAAATTAAATTGTATCTTTCTTTTGGAAGGGAAGATTCATTTATTTATTAATTTGTGTTTTTAGCTAAAGTCGTAATATGTGGACTTCTTAACCCCTAAAAGCCCAAGGGTTTTGGACAAAACACAAATGTGTTATAAAATATAAACTCTATAATTTTATTGAAGTTTGCATCAAAGAAGTTTATGTGAAGCACAAAAATTAGAAGATATCCGTACGGTCAAAATTATAAAATTATTTTCAAATTCTCTTCAAATGAATTTTGAAGATATAACTTCAAAAATTCACCAAAAATACAGTTTCTAAACTTAACACTGGAATTTTTTTTTGATTGGTCAAAATAGTGGTTTCTATTGAATTGTAAAAAATGCATAAGATCTGGTCATATAAATTTCAAATTTTTCCTCAAATAGTAAGTTTTTCAACACTAGAAAATTCTAAACACATTGTGCTATTTCTCTTATGATTATCTTTTTACTGTAGTGATCTTAGTTTTGAATATAAATACTGAAAGACAACCCAATATTTTCAAGGAAAAAAAAAAGAATTCAAAATCAATTTTTTTCTACTCGAAAATTTTGCCCGAAGTTGGGCAGTGACCAAAAAATGGTCATTTGAGCACTTAGGGGTTAAACAATCAACCAATTGCAAGTGAGTTATTTGTCCTAGGAGCTCAAACTACATCCATGTCAAAATTATTTGGGATTTTTTTTGGGGGGAGGGGGGTCATATACCTCTTTCCTCTCATATTCTTTATTACAAAAAAAATGCAAATTTTTTTGTCGGATTCTTTTTGCATATTCTTGACTACTCTTGCTAGAAATATAAAATTTGTAGGACTCGCATTTTTGGCTAATATTACTTTAAGGCAAGAGACTTTTTATTTATTTAACGACTAGATAAGAGTGGTATTTGAAATATAGGCTTTGTGGTCTTACAATTGATATTATTGCAAAATTTCAGGAGGACAAACTTAAATATGTTAATTAAAAGATCCTATAGTTGTATTTTGTAAACAAATAAAAAGAAATTAAAGTTTAAGCTCTACTTTTGAAGAGAATATTTTGAAGTTGTTTTGAGTATTAATATTTAGGGGTCAACTCAAGAACACCYAAGGAGTTAGATCTTTGCTTTTGGATGACAATAGAAGCATGTTAGAGGGAAAAAATCAACTAATTTTCATCCAAATTTTTAGTGCGTGGTGTGCTTGTTCTTTCTACTTGTTATGAGCTAAAAAATACCATCATGGATGTCTTGCATATTTTTGTAAGGATTTGGATGTGACAACTTCTAGCTCTTTGCACTACATCTAAATTTTCACCCATGAAAATAATCTTCTTGAAATTTGATTTCAACCAATGAAACAAAGTAAATGAAGTTTAGTACTCTAATTCTAAATCCCAATTTCAAAATTTCAAAATTTCAAAAATAAATATTTTTTTACAATTTGAACACTAGTTCTATTACCATGTTCTACAAATTTTCTATTTATAGAAAAATATGGAGAATTTGATTATATTATAATATGTTTACACTTTGGTGAAATTTTGAGATTCTTTCAACAAATTTTGAATRACATGGAGTTTGTTTTAACTTATTTTTCAAAAAATTCAATAATTTMAAATTATCAAAATAAATTTAAAAYTTTTATCACTAATAGAWGACATTTGATTTTTCATCTCTSAAAAATAAAAATAAATAATTCTCACAAATTAGTTGCAAAATAGAGRAATAAAAGCAAAAAAATTGAGACAAGATAACATGATCATAGTCTCCTTCGTTCGAGGCTTAATGCAAGGTGTTGAATATGACAATTCCATCAAATTAGCTTGAAATTGACATATAGTCATCCATATTTATGTTGTCTAAGGTGGATGYTAAATGTTAACGCAGGTCAAGTGTGTGATTCCATCATGATTAGGAAATTTGAAGCCATTTCAAAGATTGTCTTTGCCTTTTGAAAGTGGATCCGAAAGTAAAGAAGTTTGTAGCCATCCTCAGACACAACTAACAAGACATATGAATATATCCCCAACTCCATTATCTACCATATCAAATGTAARTATTTCTCATTTTTTTCAAGCTCAAAGTAAAAAAATCATTAATTATAAATACAACTTCATTACATTGTTAAATTGAAACGTAAAAAAGATAAGCACTAGTTACATATCATATGTCCATGTCGGGTATAGATAGTAGAAATTTCTTCAATAAAGTCTTCATGAGTAGAAAAGAGGCTTTAGGGTCATGCTAAGAATGCTCCAAAATTGAAGGTTGATGTTATAAGAACTATTTTTTAACAAAGCATCTTCATATTTAGCCCATAGAAGTACCAAAGGCCTTTTTGGCCACATATTTTGCTTCTATAAGTGAATTTTGCAATTTGATACTATCAAATTTGATTATATTAAGTACMTTTTTATATCATAGTATATAATGTAAACAAATACAAAGTCATATTCCAATATATAAAGGAAAAATACATGACCTTTTATGGTATACATACATACAGACTCTAAGAGCCTCCAAGAAGTTTTTAAACAACTATACTTTGAGAACCTTTGTCTTCATTGCATTGATTGGATAACTTTGCAAGCAGTGTCAATCTACTCAAACTTTCTCACACTCCTTATAATCAAACCAAAGCCTCTTTCATTTTGGTCAAGAGCYAATAATAACATTCTATGTGGCATTTGGCAGGAGTTGGACATGGCTAATCATTATACTTCCAAATATGGGAGCTTAAAAACCTTTGCAAGCCATAATTCTTTGGAAGCCATAAATATGATGGACTACATAACGTCATCACCAAATTTGTTGTACTCATCCTTAGATGGAAAATTACCACCGCGCCCATGTGTTTGTGTGAATAAAAATAGGCCCCAAAGAAGTTTGAAATGTGTGTGATCACTTCCAATCATTGTATCAAAGATTTTTGGAAGAATTCAAGTTCTAAAATGTATACCACTAATGTAGTTTTGTCAATAGTGATCTTACTCCCATTTTGCCCCAAATGGGATTACTCACCTTAGAGACTCCTACCATGCTCCATAGTTGAACTAAATCCATAGGTAGACCCACCAAGAACATGCCAAATTCATATTTCATGGAGGCCATGTCAAACCCCGCCTAGGCACAAAGGTTGAGGGTCCGTACAAAAAGCCAACGCAACTCTATATTGCTCTGTTTTTTTAAATTGTTTTCTTAGATTTTTGGACCATGTAGGTTGAAAGAATTAACACATAGGATAATTTAAGAGCATTCAAAGAATTTTTTTTAATCGAAAAATTAGTTTATTAGGTCTTATCAATTTGAGAAGTTATCTAGGCACAAAGGCAAAAGAAAATATCCGTTATCAACTTGGACTTCGGATTGTTAATTATGACTCCATATTGATTCAAAAATTAAAAAAATTAGGGCAATTTGAAAGGAATAAGCTTACACTTCATCAATTTTAATTGCATACAAAATTTGATGACCAAAATTCACTCTATAATTCCACATATATAATTGACAATGTCTTTTTATATCATGTTGGACTAGCCAACACATCATGTACCCTTGTCACTCCTTCATAGCAAGCAATGGTTGGTCCCTAATAATAGCCATCCCAATTTGACCAATGCTCACCCTCCAAAACAACTTTGAAGAGTTTGGTTTTGAGTGCCACTCTCTAAGTGCAMTTATTACACAATAGAAATTGAACTTTGAGTAAGGTAGGAGGTCCATGAAGTGCTTGAGCTCTAAAATCTTCCTATAATGTAGAAGTTCAATTATATTTTTCATTGCACTAGCAATATACAAATAGTGTATATTTTAGAAGGTAGACGTCATTTAGTGACCATTATTGTTTCAACTTCAAAATTCACAACTAGTTTTACAAAACTCCAAAACAAGCTCCAAAAAAAATGAAATGACTTGGAATTAGATTTCAATTCTTTTTGTCTTTGAAGGAAAATTTACTCAAAAGTCTATTAAGAAGTACAACCTTTCTAAATTGATTTTCAATTCTCAAATGAGCGTTTACAGACCTCCTATCTCAATGTATTGCTTATGTCATGCATACAAGATACAACATAGTCCTAAGAAGCTCAAGGCAACTCCAATCATGACATCTCAAAGCTATGGCAACACCCATGTCTAGTTGAGTTTTAGGCCAAAATTTAAAATGAGATCCAATCAACCCTTTACTCACCCTTTCCCCTTTCTCCTTTCCCCCCTACACTTTATCCTTCACAAGCCCACCATTGCTAAGTTGTGTGAGAAGCCCGCACAATTCATACAAAGCAAAGCACAAACTTTGTTGACTATGAAGCATAGCAACTCTTCATGTCCACACTCAATGTMGTCAAAAGGCATAAAGTTCAATACGGTATTCAAGGGAATTTAAAGTTTGCTGAAGGGGCCTTGCATTTGAATAGCTTCAATGGTGAAAAGGTCAAAACACCAAAAGATATACAACTTGGTAGTATTAGTGTTGGATCATGTTGCTAGTGTAGAATGAGGGTTGTTTTAAAGTAAATCAAAATCAATGTAGGTACATTGACGAGTGTTAAATCACGTCAACATTGTTTATCGTTTTTGCTTWTGATACATGTCTTTTTTAATTATTGAGTGGGATCAATAGGTCTTTRTCAAGTATCCAACTATCTTTCAAAAAAATTCCATAGATGCTAAATGTACAATTAATCTTCAAGATTTATAGAAAAAATTGAAAAGAATCCCAAATTTTAGCATCTACATTTAGAATTATTTTTTGGCAAGATTGACCTATTAGGTTACCATTTTCATATTAAGACGACCGGTAGCAAATCTTTAGTTGGGTCCATCTATTCACACATTGAGAACCTTGAGGTACTTCAAATGTCAAAAATTGAACTTTTAAAACTTATATTGAAGAAATGTCTCAAATTGAACATCACTTTCTAAGAACATGTTGATGGATGAAATTAGACCTTGCAAAAGGTAACATTGGTGCATGAATAGATCGGGAGGCAATAGGTGCCATAATGAATAAATGAAGATTATCTATGAAAAGATTTTATTGTGCTTAAAGCAATTTAAAAAATATTTAAAGATGTGTTGTAAAGTATAAATTAGAATAATATTTAAGTAATGACTTTCAAACCAAAAATTTGTATACTTTAATCCATGGATCATATATTTATTAGTTGAATGTACCATTGCACTAATAAATATATATAAAAATAAAACATTTATAATAATTTCAAACCCAAAAAATGTATAAATCATAACCATATTTGAATGACCATCTTTCATAATGAAAATCAATTTAAAAAAATTGAAACAAGCTTGCACTCTTTGAACTATAGAATGCTTGCAAACACAAGTTTTAAAATCTATATCAATTGTTCAAATGTTAGGAAACTAATACAAGAACAACAAGGAAAAATGGGATAAAATTTAACATTATGAAAATGCATATTGGTATCTAATGGTCATCAAAACCTTTGATAATTTTATTTGAATGTGTAGGTGCAACTAATGTTTTAAAAAATCATTGTTATTTTTGTTATTTTAGTATTTTTTTAGATGTTTTTTTATTAACCCAATCCTTTTGGTATTGCAAATTCCACTGTTAATAGTCTACAATGATTGTGAGGGAATGCACTTGTGGATGTGCATTGCAAAAAGGCCCTTCTATTTTGGAGTTGTATAGGCCTTTGGAATCCTATTGGCAATCACAAKTCCTACAATATTAAGAAATTTTAGGTACTCCACACTTGCAAAAGATAGCCTTATGATTATACAATTTGATATTTGTTTACCACCTAATTGAAGATCATAGCATCAAACATCATTGCCAAAAAATATCAAAGTTAGGTAGAAAGACCTAAAGTCATTCAATTAAGATAACGTATATATAGTTAGTGTCAAAACTACAATTAGAGGTTACTTTTTGCTTGATGTCAAATAAAAATCATAAATTTTCAAAAACCATAAACCATTACGTAAATATTTTATTATTGTACAGTACATCCATCTAGCACTATTTGTAAAGCCAAAGACATTCTATAACGATGGTTTAATCCCTTAAAGACTAGGGATAGTCCATATTTCAAATTGTATTATAAAATACAACTTAGAATAATTTAATGATGAATGTCAAACAATAGTTGTAAAATAGATTCATAGATCATATCCATGTAGTTATATCAACTACTATATGAATCAATATTTTTCAATAAAATTTGAAGCCAAAAAATGAAAATTTGTTCTAAAATTGATTGTAGATTGAATATTTGTGACTCTTAGGAGAATTTTTTTTCTTGAAGTTAAAAATGTTAAACCCTAATCGATATTATTTCGTAAGATTTTATATTATTTTCTATTCAAATCATTTTTGAAGGATAGTTTTTTGAACTAAAAAGGTTACTTTCTAGACCTACCAATAACTATTGGATAATATAATATTTGCACAACAAAGTCTTCAAAATCTATAGTGTACAAATGTTAGAAAACTAACACAAAAATCTTTTTAGAAATTATGGATGGAAAAATGCATTTTCATGGGCTTACAATGTGTTTGCATTTGTCAATTGTTCAAAATTTGAATACTTGGTGCTTAAGGGGTTGAGGTCATATTGGTAGCACATCAACAAACCTCTACTTGATAACATTAGGGGGCAAACAAAATYAAGTACTTCTACAATAACCTTTGAAGGTCAAGAAAACCCAATTTGGATTACAATATAGTGTTTTTTGTATATTTAACGTAGAAGGTACAAGAATTAAAGTATTTATTAGCGTTAGAAAGTTGTGTTCTTATTGAGTCACGTCCAATGACATATGGCACTCTCCAATTTGGATAATTATTGCAACTCACACATACATGTATATGGAGTTACAAAATACGTAATGTATTCTATTTATATGATGCCACAATAGCATGATAGGGCATATTTGCTAAATCGACGTTCAAATAGAATATGTGAATTGTTGAATTATCAATCCAGTGGTGTATGTCTTGCTATACTAAAGTGCACAATTTATATTCTAGGAGACCCAATCCATCCTTGTTTTCTAGAGTTGGTGAAAAGTTCCACTTGGAATGTATCAACTAGGTTGCATACGTGCCCTACATTGAACGTACTCAAGATTTTGTCCTTCACTCAAAGGACAAGTATATCTTTCTTCAAACTTGATGGAGATCTAGTTAAAGACCTCCCTAGCCAAGACTCCCCCTAATACCAAAAATTTGGTTTTTAATAGATCTTTTATCTAGAAATGGTCAAACATGCTTTCATTTTATTAAAAATAGGTGCTTTTTAATTGAATTCTGTGTTTTAAATGAGTGCTCTGAGTGGAATGACTTTCATGGAGGAACTACAATTTCTTTTCAAGAAGAAAGATGCTAAATCTCCAAATCCCCCCAAATGCCTTTTTAGTATATTTGTCAATGCCTACCTCTTTTTCTCTTGATTTAAATTTTAACCTTTCAAATGATCTTTAGTGAATTAGAGCCCAACCAATGAAACAAGCTTCTTAAATCTAGTTACCATCACAATTTAATTGTTTTTTTAAATTCCTAAAATTATATATTTTGTAGCCATTTGAACTTTGGGCCTGTTACCATGTTTTGCTAATTTTTTTTTAATTATAGAATGTCACAAAAATTTGTTATTTACCATGATGTTCTACACCATAATGTACACGTATGGTGAAGTTTTTACACAGAACATATTTTGTATTTGATATGAATTTTTTTTGTTTTTTCTTCAAAAATTCACAATAATTTCAAACTTCATTGAAAATTTTGAAAATTTTACAGTATTTTGAAGACATGTGAATTAATCTCTAAGAAGTAAAGAAGATATAAATTTCAATCACTTTCAACGGCAAAATGGAGCATCTTAGGTAGAGAACTTTGATGTTAGACCACAAAATTATAGACTTCCACATTTGAGGGTTAGAGCATCTTAGGTAGAGAACTTTGATGTTGGACCACAAAATTATAGACTTCCACATTTGTCTTCGCAGTTTCCATTTTATAGACGTTGATGACTTTTTCCAGGTGATATAGATTTGGGACCCCTGGGAAGCTATTCTGGATCGCCATTCTTGACACCTGATGCATTTTTGCGGTCACCTGATAAAGATGTTCTTGGTAATTACCGCACTTAATTTTCCCCTTTTTTGATGTTAACAGGAAGAATATACTATCCTACTTTTGTTTTTATCTGTGTGTATCAGTGTAGTTTTAGGAGGTTAGAAAGTGATAGCCTTGTTTTCAGTTGTAGTTATTCAATTTGGGATATTTTTGGTGTGTTCATAGTATTAACTCAGACTTTCATTGTTTTTTCCTGCCCAGCAGATGACATCGACTTTGGTGATTTGAAGACAGAGTCCATGTAAGAATGAAGGTCATTTTTGGCATGTCAAGGTTCTGTTCTTTGGTGTACGACAGTGGCCCTTCATGCATGGATGGATGCATGCATGCATTACTAACAGAGGTCTAAGAATGATGCTTGTTCTTACTTTGAACAGCGTCTGAGCCGATTTTCTGGCTTAGTACTTGCACCACACGATGATCCCCCGGTTTTATGGGGTAATGTTTCCTGGTTGAAGGATTGAAGTTCACCATGCTGCTTTGATGCTGTTCTGAGGTCATATGAAAGGTCATTGGCTACTACGGTAGTATGCGACGGTAGTATGCGACGAGTCTTTGGTGTAGGTGCAGAGTCACCATTGAATCAGTAAATTGCTTGAGGTAGTAGTACTTATTATTGCTTGGGCCTACGACCAGATTCAAGTACAAGTAATGTTCAGTTTGTTGGGTTGAGTCGCTCCCAAGGAGATCTGGAGGAGCAGCAGGTCCGGAATGTATACTGAGCATTTCCACATCGTCTTTGTACATATACTTGTTACAGTTCCTCCATATTCATTTCATGTGCCTGCCAGTACAATTCTACCAGTTATTGTTCTTTGCTCTTATTGCAATAATGAGAGAGCCGCTGGCCTCTCTGCAGCCAAAGCAATCACCGTTATTACTCTCAATGGTTTTCAATGGCTTTTGACCTGCTTCTGGGGATTTTTTTGTCCTAAAATTGATGCAAGTTACCTTGGACATGCATTTTCTGGGAAGATACTGTATATGATTATTCAGGAAGATGCAGATTGAAGAAGTTGGAGCAAGCAGGGACATGTTCATCATCGAGGAGGTGGGCTGGTGGAGGTGTTCATTAGTGCTTTATTAGTGTCTGGAGCAAAAGACTTCAACTATGGCAATGGCTTTAAGCTGGGTTGAGGCGAAATTCTTGTAAGATGAGGTACGGAATCCATTGTCTTACCTGTCTGCTGTCTTTTTATTGTTTCTATTTATTAGAATTCAATTTGTAATAGAGGATTAATTTAGATTAACCACTTTCTTCCTTCCTTCAAGAGGATTTCAATTCATTAAATTATGTATGGATATTGTCTGAATAAGTTATGAGTTTTTGAAGTACGAGGGTCCCAATCATGATCTTGGACTACCTTAAAACCATGGATATGGCATCAAAAGTGAACTGGTATCACATCGAGCATCTTTGACTATGATAGGACCTAGAATCATCTCTTTTTCTTTTGAGTCACCTGTTTGGATGACACCTCCATTATAAATCGATGACTTTTTAATCCATGGGAAAGGCACCCGACGGGAATGGGAAAAGTGTGACCGGGTATTCATGCTTTTTCTAGATTATCAAAATTAATAGGACTTCTGTAATTTTAGAAACTCCATATGAGGATGTTGTTAAGTGGCCAGTTTTGAACATCAAATTATTTTTGTCTCTATCTAATTATCAATTGAGCACCCTCAGTTTGGAGGATGAAGAGAACATTAGAGCATCCCCACCAGGGAGTTCTCTTTCCCTAAACTCGGGACCTCAATCTAGTCAACCTTGACTTTATAGGGATGAGACCTCGCGAGTTCTCTATATGAGCTCGGATATAGGGAATTGGGCCCAACTTTTATCGAGTTCTCTATAATTTGGGGTAGAGAGTTTGCTTTGAGATAGGTGCGTGCAAGCTTCTGTATCCCCATCCCCATTTGAGGTCCTCTCCCTAAATTTTTAGGGATAGGGAACTCACCTGGTGGTGTTAGTATTAAGGAATCTACAAGGAACCTGCAAAAATACTCAACGAAGACCTAATCTCGATTTGAATCAGCTTTCCAATGAGTATTTTGGAGTCTAGATACGGTGGCTTGATGCGGCTGGTGTCTTGTTTTCATGTCCATTTTTTTTTGTCTAGTTTTCAATGTTTTGAATCTCTGCGTCATAATCCTTTGTCATGATAGCTCAGGATGGGCTGAAATGTGGGACCTAACTAATTTGCAATGTCTTTTATGATAGTTTCTTATTTTATTTTTTAAAATTGGCTCTTGATGTTTACCGACTGATTGGGAAATAAGTCATCTATTTTGGTTCAGCTCTTTAGAAAGAAGTGTTGAATATTTATCCACTTTAAAAAATCTTTTTAAATTTTAAATCAATATTGCAGGAATATAAATGTTGAAACAAATTTATTAGAGCTTTCATCAGAACAAGTCAGCCTGAAACATGAAGAGAAACCTGCAAGGAACTGGAACTTTGGGTATTGGAACTCTAATTTTTTATATGCTAATCACTCGTAACAAATGCAAACAATGGAAGATATACTTTTCCATCCCCCAAATCGTTGAATCAATTTAAGAGAATCTAATTGATGTTAAGAAGATGATAAACTGTTAATGCATAGCTTAACCCTTAAACTTTTTTGAATATTGGCATGGTTTTACTTTTATCTGTACAGAAATATCATTCACTGAAATTTCATGAAACTGGTCACAAAAGGAGGTTGTCTTTTTAACGTTCAAGTATCACATTGGATGGATGAGAAGTTGGTTGGATGAAATAGAGCTTGCTAGTGTATTGTTCATCATCCAAAATATGGATGTTGAAGTGCTTTAGGGTTAAAAAGTGAGCCCCATCACATCCATGATTGATGGCAACCTCAACTTTTTTATACCTTGATTGTGGAGTAGTGTCCACAAGCAATTTAGACATCTTGTTTGTGAAATTCAAACAAGCATTAGCCAAAAACAAACATTTTGAATATGCCAAACTTGAATATGTTGATTTAGATAAATGGAAATGTTGRTCAATGAAGAACCATGGTTGTTGTTAATGGAGCCAATTCCAACTCCATTTGGTGATATAGATAAATGGAAATGTTTGACAATGAGTGGTAGGGGATAAAATGCCAATTATTAGTTTGGATTTTATTATTTAATCTCATATAGGTTAGTATGCATTCATTTTGTTGGCTTATATTTATCTCATGTTTCTTTTTGACATTCTACAATAATTTACATAATCAATAARAATGACAAATAACCTAAGTTTGAGCTTTTTTAACATATACCTATTTTGAAAATGTTGAAATCTAATTTCCATAATGTACTTAGGGGATTGAATGTGAAGCAAACTAGTTATAGAGGCTAGAACTTAAACAATTTAAAATACTTAGAAAAAAAATTTAAGAATAAAACTTCCAATTCTTCTAACCATGTAAGGAAAAAACCTATGACCAATAGATAAGCATCAAAATCCTTTTCACATTACATTATATGTAACTGGATGATTTTATTTTTATTTTTTAGAAACAATATTGTATATCTTCTTTAAGCCATTAAAATTTTAGACCAATGATAGTAAAATTCAATGACCATGAATTTTTTTGATAGAAAGTGAATTCTTTTAATCAAATATAAAATATGCTCAAAACGATTAAAAGCTTTATTATAAATGTGTTTTAGTGAATAGTATTATAGTCTAAACTAAATTAGACTGTTATAAAAAAAAAGAATGTTGTTAGACTATTGTAATTGGTTGAAGTTCAAACTTGCAAAAATATATTTGATTTTAGGAAATTTTCATATTGGAGTAGAAACTAGACTTGATTAAAGCCATTTCATATATTGGAGTAATTTTTACGGAGAAATTGAATCTAGAATAAGGATCTAGTGGTAGCCAAAATAGAATACAAAAATCATCTATTATAATCATGATTAAGCATCTTCTTTAGTAGAATAATTGGTAATTCATGCGGGCACCCCGGACCCGGACTCCGTGATTTTCACGCAACTGAGCTTACTTATTGGCGCCCAGACGCCCAATGTGGAAGCTGGCTACCTTTGCCAATACTGGGCCAATGGATTACACCCAAATCAGTTGCACCCTGCCAAAAAACCGCCATCACCACTCTATGTACATCTCCAAAATCAATATGTACGTAAGTGGAAGGAACACAATCCCTCGACCAAAAAAACAAAATTTGACCCTTTCATAACTTTTGCATACGATATCCAAATGTCATGTTCTTGGTTGCATTGGAACCTCCTTTCCCTTGCCAACAAGAAAATCAACATGACAAGTCTACTCAACACCAGAGCCAAAAGTGCTGGTTTTGGGGGGGGGGGCACCCACCTTATTACATACTGAAGCCCCAGCCTCACTCAAATTGGAGTGGGTTGGCAGCTTGCTGACACACATACAGTCAGGTTCCCATGGCTCCTTGATTGACCGAGGGTCAGGCCTAACCCTAAAATTGGGTCAATTCTCTTGACCGCGTCGTCACTAGTCAATTGTTGTAATGTAATGCCCAAGCAACGTAAGGTACTATACTATATTAGCATGCAAGAAAATTGGATGTTGGTTGAAATGATCACATCAAGGTGGTTGGTCAATTGTAAGAGTTTGAACTTGCAATTGTTTATGGTATACATTATGACAGTCCCACGCAGATGTAGCAGGAAAAAAAACAGTGGGGTAAAAAAATTGTGGGGTTTCTTTCAATTGGGAGGTACGGCTCCGTAGAGATGTTCATTCAAGGTCCCACATTATAGGGTAGTGAGATTCTTTGGGTTTACTTTTTGGACACAACTTGGGTTCTACGTTAGAAGTAGTCGCAGGAATATCATGGAGCACTTGGATTAAATCAAGGGAAGGCAAGGGAAGGAGGCTCAAACTCCGATCAGGCAGTACAAGCAAACATGACACGTACGTAGGTAGGTAGATTTTGTTTTCTTGAAATGTACCAATTGTTCACATTTCAGGAGGTGGTTGCTTTTGATGATCAATGTGTTGTAACTTTAGAGATTTGTAACTAATTCCAGAAAGGTCCAAAAAATATGAAACAAGTTGGGTTTAAATGTCAATTCCATTTCTCTTCCTTAAAAAATTTACTGAAAATTGTTTCAAGGACCTTAACTTTCCCGAAAAGGCAATCAACTCTTAAATGGTTGCTTTAAGAGCCTCCTACCTTAAATACACCTAAAACGGACAGAATAAGCAATCTAACTTGGTCTGATTATTATATTGAGAGTGTTTTTTGTGGGGTCTTGTTGGTAGTCAGAGAAGGGACTCTAGATTCTCTTTGAATGCATTTTTTGAACATTGTGTGGATAAGCTGTATTTTTTTAATAGCATTCAAAATAGGAGTTTCTAAAATTGACCCTAGATTCTTGTAGACATTGGGAGTACATTTTAGACAATAATCTATAGACATTGGTTTTAGGAAGGTATTGGTTTTAGGTGTAATTATYTTATTGGTTGTGGATGGAAGGAGGAGGATTTGAAACTATTATTCAAGGAAGTTTGAGTAGTTATCTTACTAGAATGATGGCTAGTACTCTAGAAATAAAAAAAACTTCTCATTGTGTAGTTGCTTGTTATTTAAGATTTTTTTTTTGTTCATTCAATTGTCTGGGGCACAATATTAATATTCTTAGAGGTTGTAAATGATCCTTCAATGGAAGGAAAAACTAGCTMCAAAGAATACATGAAGGTTAGGTGGTTATTTTATAAGCCCAGCATTACTCTTACCCTCGAGGAGTCTATGGTAAGAAGATGAATGTAGATTTGAATTTTTTTACGTAACATAAATTATGGCATAAGAAGAACCTAATCATAAGATCTTCGTTATCGCAAGATTTATTTTTATTTCCATCTGTATATGGAGTGATTTAGAACCTTCGACAAAATCATGTAATATTGATTGGCCACACTAATCATATTGTTTAAGGATAGACAAATATCATTTTTTCATTTAAGATTCCATTACAAAAGTTGTGGAAATTTATAACAATCATTTGCATCTGTGAGATTGTAAACTTTTTATAAATGGATGCATATTCTTTATAAACTTATCAATTTTTGTATGGAAAATCTCCAAATGATTGAGAAGTTCATTTTGGATTTTTTGACAACTCAAGAAAGCTATACTAACTTCATAATTTGAAATTTAGGCATGAGATTTTTAAGATGGTTGTTACTCATTTCAATCTTCATCTGAAGCTTTGTTTCATGTCATTTCAATAAATATTGTAAAATTTAGAAGGATTATTTTGGTTTCAACGTCAAAGTGGGAAACTTAATATATATTCTTAAAAATATTAAATTATTTATTCACTTGTATAGATTGATACCTAGTACACAAAAACTTTGAACCATTCAATTGTCAGTGATGAAGTGAAAGTTACGAGGAATTTTATTTTGTAGGCAATGAAGGTAGGAAAATATATAAAGTTGTTTGTTAAACTCAATTTTGAAAATTTACAAATAAAATTTAAATTTAAAATATATATTGCAAGCTATAACATTTTTACTAGTGGAGTTTACAACTCCCAATTTTGTATCAAAGTTATTGACAATTTAAGCTTTTTTTTATCATTATTAATGTAGCACCTCCTACTTTAAAATTTTCTTAAAGATGAATGTGAAAGTTTTTTTTCATTAAGTTTTGAATTATATCCTCAACCCATCTTCCAACATATTGGCAAAATTGCACAAACTCTACATAGACGTGTTTTTCCAAAAAAAAGTTGAAAGACAAATCTTCACCTTTCAAAAGGGCTAGGAAAAAAAACTTACTTAGTTTCTAAAGTTTAGGCACATTGAAATTCAATTGGGAGGGGATTTTTGCTCTAAAATTTTGGGAGGATGTTCTTAAAAAAGTTATCTAATGGATCCTAGAGGTGGATTTGTTACAAAGTAACAATAGATGAAGGTTTGGATCTTCCTTTGGATATAAGTATTTTGAAGTGGTTTTGGACCTCAACACATTGTGATATTTTAGGAGATGAGAGGAGCCTAATGTTTTATTGGGTATCTCATATAAGAATTATATTAGAGATAACAAATATTTAGGAACAAAGTAGTGATTTTGTTATGCAAAAATGACATTTTTTATTCTACTCATAATGTATCCAACAAAGAAGTAGGGATGTCATCTAAGTATAGGTAGGAAAAATTACTTTAAGTTGGTATACAATTTGGAAAGGATATAAGTAGAGTCCTATTCTATCTATTGTTTGTATGGCCTTTGATTAATTCCTTCACAATTGCAATAACATGTCAACATCTTTTTCATTCTTGATTTGTTTGTTGATTTTTTAGCACCTAAAATAACTACAAAATATTTTGCCTTGAGCTCTTGAACTATAGTGTAGGGAAAAAATAGGAAAAAAAAGACTTCAACCTTATTTTAGGTATCAAGAGGTAACTTAAGAGTTTGTTTATATTGTCTTTTACATGAAATTCCAGAAAATAAAATGTGTTACTTCAAGACTACATACCCTCATTAGGAGTGAGGCTTTATATTGATTATTTGGATGGACCAAAAAATAAATAAGAAGCATATGGGTATTATTGATTGTTTTGTCTTAATCATGAATAACATTGAGTTACAATATTTTGTCTTGTTGAGTTGGATATTTTAAGAGTTATGAATGAATAAGTGGTGTAAAAAACTTCAAGTTCAAGAAAAATCTTGGATGATATCGCCACATTGTGAATGAAAATAGAATTATAGATACGTAGTATCACATTTTCTATCCAAGTACGTGGATGAATGTTGAAACTTGGAGCACCACCGTAACATTTAATATCGCCACTTCGCCACTTCATGGAAAATGAAAAAATAAAAACTATTAGGAGTGGAAAGGGAAGATCTTTTCTAGTACTTTGACTTCCAATGAGGATATTTGGCTTTTCAAAGTACATCATCATCTTCTTGTTGGCTTAGATGCTGTCAAATGGTATCAAAAATGCATGATTTCCACGGCCACCGGTCCATCCTTCAAGGGTTAAGTTATGTGGGGTTCAGTTCAGTTACTCCTTGGGAGTGGCACTCACTTATTTTACCTTGTTTATCATCCAATCACAGCAGGTTACAGTCATGACTAAAACAGCAGTTTTATCTTTTTGGGTGGGCCAGCATCACCCTAGCTAGCTACCTACGTAGCTGCCTTCTAGAAGCCCCAGTGCCTCTCCAGTAGTCCAGTGGGGCCAGCCGGCAGAGGCACCCGGTAGAGGGAGGAGGCCAGGAGGGTAGGAAATTCGATGCTTCTATCGTGGATGGATGAGAATCGTTGAACTTTCATTTCAGTTTCTCTGCCAGTATAGTCGGTAGCAATGATATGAATCAGGCACTGAATCTGCCATCTTGGAATGTCCAGAGTTCTATTGTAAAAGTGCCACATGTGGACAGTTTTTTTTTTAATTTATTTTTTCAATTAGCAGGACGTTGACCCTACAGCGTCCTGATTCATCCCCAACATTGACGATTTGAGAAAAATCGTTATAAAGTGCATCACGTATTTGGAAGCATAATTTGGATTTGATATACAAATAAAAGTTGTAGACTAAGAGTTGTAGATTACATCCGTACTGTTGGATTCACCAATTCTATCACCAATATTTTCTTTTTTTAGTTTTAAAAGGGGAATTTCAAAATTCCTTCAAAATTTGATAACAAGCAAAATATTACCATTTTTGAAGTATAATTTGTTGGAATGGATTTGAAATGAGGTTCTCTTGACATGATGATTTTTTGAAATTTTTGTGTTCTTAAAATCTATGACCTCAATTAGGCAAATCCAGTTTTGAACTAAAGTCAATGCAATTTCGGCCTGGTCAACCACTTGACATACTTGCACATTGGTAATTTTAGAAAAATATGTGCTTTTGGTACCACCAAATCTAACCCTTAGATAGAACAACAACTTGATCTACTATCTCTACAAATTAAAAGAACTTTCATCCAAGCAATTAGGAGGATGAAACTGTAGTTTCAATCTATTCATCATCCATTTTTCTCAACGTCGGCGTGCTCTAGGGTTAACCTCTAAATGCCCAAGGCATTAGATTTTGGTGTTGATAATATTTTGAAGTCAAATAAAACCTAGCAAAGTTTTTATTTTTAATAATTTCTATTTTTGAAATATTTTTTTTGAAGTCTAGATTTAGCATCAAAAATTTGATTTTGAAAAAGATTGATTATGTTTTTTCTATTCAAGATTTTGTGCAAGGATGCCCATTGCAATCTTGACTTTCCATAGTGTTGAGGACTCAAAAATGAGCCTCAAATACACTAGATCTTGGAGAAAAAATCACATTAGAGACTCATTTAAAAAAATTGTAGAGTAGATTTTGAGAAGCCATAAATTGATTGGGGTTATGCATGTTAGGCCCTTTAACCTCATACCTTTTTGGTGACCAACATTTTAGATTTGGCATGCAAAAGGAAGATTGAAAGACTTCAAATCACTTTTGCAGTTTTAACACCCTCGTGGTCAAACATTATAATCTTTCAATTCATAAGTGATAATTTTGTGTTTTATTTTGCAACATGATCTCTAACGTGTCTAGATTGAATTTGTACACTTACAATTCCAGAAAAATTGCTACAACTTATCAAATTGTTGACTTTTGGTTTCAATTTAGAGCAAACTCCTAGAAGTTCAAAAAAGGCCTTCGGCATTTAGAGGTTGAAGTGGTCACTTGACAAGTCCGTCTACAATTTTATTCCTAGGAAAAACATTGGAATTTTTTATTTGCCATCCATGATAAAATTTCAAAATTTGGAATACAAATTTGGAATCGAAGGCCCCAAATTAATATGGCGAGGTGAAGAATGTTTGACACTAAACAACCACAAAATAGAGGTTAATCTTTATATTTATACTTAGCTAGAGAAAAACCAATGCAAGATGTAGACTTTGAACTTGGGGGGGTCACCACCCCTTATATTTGGTGACCACGTGCAATAATGGGTATTTTAAAGGGGGAGGGTGGGAGGTGTTTATCTTCCTTCCATTCTTTTTTTTCCTCCCTATTTGTAGGAAAAAAGCTACTGGCATATATTTTTTAGCACCCTAATTTTTCTTGTAAATGGATAGGAAGACAAATTTTTGTCACCCTTTTTTTTGGACATCTTAGAATATCAAGAGGAAYGTAAGCATCTTGCAAAAGCAAGGATGTGAGCAATAAGGTTTAATTTATATAGCATTTGAAGTTTTGAACTAGCATGCATATCAATGACATACCACATTAAACCGTACTCAACGTTGAGTGCGGTTCTTTTTGCACGTTTTTGTGCATGCATGCATAGTGAGCAATTAACCTCTTTTGCAATTTTGACTGCAATTTTTAGAATTTTGGAGCCTGTGATATATCATTAGAAAGGTCTTAAAAATACCTTTTTAACTACATATTACACACTCCAAAATTCTAAAATTGCAGTTGAAAATTGCAAAAGAAGTTGATTATGCACGTAGAGAGACTGCACAAAAACGTCTACTACGCGCGTTTTTTTTTACCATGTTTTGTTACAGTGTAAGGTAGATATCTATATAGTGTGAAATGTCAATTAATTAGTATGGGTCCCCTTAATACCCCTATTCAGTATTCAGTGTAGACAGTCATAAGCTTCAGTTCGTCCTAGGACACGGGGTAAAATGAAAAAAAAATCTTTGCCTCAGGGTCTCAATCAGTCTGTCACAAATGCCAGAGGCATGCTCTTGTTATAAGAGTTGTTTAGTTTCTGGGGTAGGCTGACTGCTGACCTGGAAATCTTTTTTTTTTTCTTCTAAAATGTCAGCTACACTAATTTCATACTGTAGTGACCTGAAGGTGGAAAGATTTTCCAACGTGTTTTAATTATTTGACGTCATTTTCAAGTATGACCGACAGCCAGTGGAGTCAACGATGACCGAGYGATGGGTTGGACTTGCCAATGTCTTCGAGTTCACACTCATCTCATATTGCTTTATAAGTTACTAAGGTAGTCTGCTCTTAAAGCGCTCATGCTCTAAAAGCGATCATGATACTAGGGTACATTTTGCTTCTTCAATGTACCAGCAGTGTACATTTCAGGAGGTGGTCGTTTTTATTGATCACTGCATTACAACTTCAAAAATTTGTAACTAATTCCTTAAAGGTCTGAAAAATATGAAACTACTCGGGTTAGATTCCAATTCCTTTTTTCTTCCTATGAAAATTTACTGAAAATTGTTTCAAGGAGTTTAGCTTGCCTGAAAATGCAATCAGCTCTTAATTGGTCGCTTTAAGAGCAATCTACCTTACCCTATGTTTCTTAACCCTGCAGCGTTTTGATTCATCTCCAAAATTGACAATTTGAGAAAAATCATTATAAAGTGCTGTTTGGAAGCACAATTTGGAATTCATATACAAATAAAAGTTGTAGACTAAGAGTCGTAGATTTCACTCGTACGGTTAGATTCACTAATCCTATCACCAATATTTTTTTTATAAATTTTGAAAGGAAAATTTCAGAATTCCTTCAAAATTCAATAACAAGCAAAATATTATCATCTTTAGAGTAGAATTTGTTGGAAGGGATTTGAAATGAGATTTTTTTGACATGGTGATTTTTTGAAATTTTTGTGTTTTTACAATTTATAACCTCATTTAGGCAAAGTCAATGCAATTTTGGCCTAGTCAACCACTTGACATTCTTGCACGTTGGTAATTTTAGAAAAATATGTGTTCTAGTAACACCAAATCTTACCCTTAGATAGAACAAGAACTTGATGTAGTATCTTCACAAATTAAAAGAACTTTCATCCAAGCAGTTAGGAGGATGAAACTTCAATTTCAATCTGTTCATCGTCAAGAAAATGGACGTCCGAGTGCTCCAGAGTTAAAAAGCCCCATGTTTTCTTTTGTAAAATACAAAGAAAACAGGGGTCTTTCTCAAAAACAAAGGGAGTATTATGGAATGAAATTCCTTGTCAACTTTAGTTTGAAAATGGTCACTGATTAATTCAAGATGCCACACATGATTAGACAATGTGCTTTATATTGTTACCACAATCAAATTGAAAAATAAAAGTAGTTTTCTAATTTTATTTTATAATAATTTATACAAACATTGAAATCCAATAATGTTCACACTACAAGTCCAAACATTGCAAAACAATTAAATCTTGTATCTCCCTTCTCGCAAAGAGATTTCTGACGGTACCAACAATGCAACCTGGGGAGATCACTTAGAATGTCCATTAGGAACTACGTGTGTTAAGATTTTAGACCCCCTATTCTATATCCTAAAATTTAGATAAATGAAAAAGAAAAAAATATGAATAGATTTTCCTACTTTGGAAGTTTATATCTTGAATTATTAATATTTTTATTTGTTTATTGTAATTAGTTACAAGTTTTTGAAGTAAAAAAATACACTGTAGAGCTGAAAAATAACTTTTATACCCCTATGTTATATAAGAAAAAATTGTCTAAAAAATGAACCAAAAATTGTTAAAAATAACTTTTTATTGAAAGTTTATATTTCTTGAATATTGATGCAATGGTCATCTAAATGTATTCACTATAAATATTTGAGTTGAAAAACATGCCTTTTTAGTTCATTTTTCAACCTATTTTAGAAATCATTCCATTTGTTAAATGAGTTGGGAATTTTTAGCAATAGAAACCTATAGTCAATATTAAACAAAGTTTAAAATTATTGGTTGAAATTATAGTTTATAAAAAAGTATATAGGGGGCCAAAAAATCACTTGAACGCACGTGATGTGTTATAGATACACTAAGTGATCTCCCCGGGCAATGCAATGGGGGGACACATTGTCCTAGAAATCTCAACAAAACAAACAAAACAAAACAATCAACCTAATTTAACCCGTAAAAGACCGAGGCACATTTCAGGCAGAATTTTTTCAAAAACTGTCACTTTTTAGGGCAACAAGAAAAAAATGAAAAAAAAATATTTTTTCAAAATTCAACCGTATAAATTTGTACTAGAAATCTCTAGGAATGTGTGGAAAAAATTTCGGAAACTTTGACCGCACGGATTGAGAGATTATAGTGTTTGAAGTTAAGTGAAAAAGTTTTTTTCTGACCTTGCTTGACAGGGCCTAAAATCTTTAACTCCTTCTAAAATGAGATTTTTACAATACAAATGGTTCTCTTTTTATACCCACCAAATTTCAAAACCATAGGAGAGTTTTGGACATGCTGTTAACGACTGCCTGATTTGTCCACAAAGTTCAAGGCAACATAATTTGATCTGGGCACCCAATCGGAAAATAGTTAAATTTTTAGGAAGGAGATATAGAGTCACACATTGTGTCCAAATTTCATGAACACACGATCAAAAATGACTTCATAAGAACCTACCCAAGATTTCTTGTGTACGTTGAAATGACAATTGGTCCTTTAGAGGTTAAGGTATGGACTAGTGTGCCTTGTGTCATTGCCACAATTAGAATAGAAGTCAAAAGTAATTTCTAATTTTTTTGAACCAAAATAATTCAAAAATACATCACTTTCACACGGTAGTTTCAAATGTCATGAAACAAAGTCTATGCACCCTTCCTTGCCGAGGACTTTTTGACCGTACCAAAAACGCGATTGTGGGACGCAAAATCGAGGAGATCTTAATATAACAAGCAAATAAAACAAGTAGACTAACTTCAGTTATGAATTAGAGGTATATACAATTGCCACCAGACCTTGTAATCTCTCCTCATACACCGATCGATTACAATTTGAAGGATGACATCCATTCTAAAAACTTAACATAATTTCAAATTTTTGGGTTGTAAAGTAGGATGTTCTAAAATTGACTATGTTCTAAATGCAACCCCTATCTAAGAATGGAAGACATATTCCTTGAAATATCTATTATTGTCAATGATGAGTGAGGTAGGCTTAAATGGTTGCTTTAAGAGCATTCTACCTTATAGGCCGTACTCATAAGAACAATTGCTCAAGGTTGGGAAATTGGAACCAATCCTCTGTATTCAATTTAATATTTGTTCCAATTACACTAGATGTCCAAACACACAAATGATTCTCGGCTCTAAAAGAGTCAAAGATGCTTCCATACAACATCCTAAGTAATGATTCAAGGATGATCTAAGATATAATGTGGGTACCCCCAAAACAACCACTTTTTCTTTCTGTGCCTTGTTACTATTATCAAACCTGCCAAATTTTTGTATGAATGTAGTTGAGAGTAAATGGAATTGAATGAAAATCACATTATTAGRGATACAATAGTATGAAAATAGTGTACTAAACCACATTATAATGATTTATCTAAAACATCAAAATAAAAATAAAAAAACATCAAAACATCAAAATCAAGTTATTGGGTTACAATAGTATGAAAACATTTTCATAGTAGTTTAGTACAAAATCCTATGGCTGGATATGCAAAAAAAAGTGTTTAAAATTTTTGTTGTTTGTATTAACATGGCAGCTTTGAGGTTTTTTTGACAGCTTTGGGACTTCAAGAATTATTCAAGCTTAACAATGAATAACAACTTGTACTAAAAATGGCCTTGGCGTTGTTTAAGGGTTAAACTTGAACTTTTGGGTTGCTTTGAGTTTGACAACATACAAGTCAAAGCTACAGTTAGAAAAACAAATATTATTTCTACCTACCCACTAGACACAGGTGTGTACTCCCAATAAAAATGGAAGTTCTCCCTACTCACATCACTTAGAAGGGTAAACATGATCATGGGAGTCGGCCCAAACCCTTCCGATTTCGGAACACTTGAATCCATTGGTTTTCCAATTCCGACTCCACATGGAAAGTCAAGTGGTGTTCCCTTCCCTTCCCTTCCCTTCCGTGCAGATTCCTTGTCACCCAACCACCAACGAGTGAACAGCGCTTGGCTTCTAGAATCCCAGGGAAGCTTAAGCTTACTGCAATTACAAGCAGGCGCTAGTAAGGTAGAATACTCCTCACTGCACAAGCAGACACCACCGAAACCGTAATAGTAAGTTAACCTTCGCAGAACGTTCCCAGGGCCTGCTCCCAAAGCCGTCATCAGTCCAACCCGGCCCGCCTCTCCGTCTGGCATTCTAGAACGCCAGCTTCATACATGGCCTCGTGCCCAATCCCGCCATGGAACCTTCCACGGACGGAATCCAACCCCGACCCACTCGCACTGCACTGCACTGCACTGGGCACGCCGATCCGACAATCAAAAGTAGTATCCATCCGTCCGTCCATCCGTCCATCCCCGCCATCGAAASTAATTACTACTGAGTAGATGATCGATCGACCTTCCCCGCGGCGACGTTCTGATCGGCTGCACTTTTCAGTGTCTGCAGCAATTGAAGTGAACTTGAGTTAACTTAACTTAGCCCGCACTCCCGCAGAGGTGCACACAGAACTACAAGCCGTACGTACGTACGCGATTCCTGCCACTGAAATTAACTGCACTTTGTGCACTTTCGCAGCGATCGGCAGTTGGGTTCTTGCCAGGATCGAGTTGACTGATTGATCGAAGCTTAGTCGCGATCCTGACTTGGTGCTAGCTGCTGCTGCTGCTGCCCTCATTGCTCAGGACTTCAATTCAACTCGGGATGCTGGCAGCGATCATATATAAGTTGGAGTCCTAGCTAGTCTGCATATGTGCAATACGTGCAGCAGAGACGACGGATGTAGAAGAGGATATAAACCGTGGCCGGATCCACCCGAGTTGAACTTATTAATTAAGGAAGACACGGTCTTGGGCAATTAAGCGAGCGCTTCAATTCTTGCTTGTTGTAGGACTTATGTAGCTGTTGCGCACGTTAATTTGCAGCGTGTGCTGTAGCTTGAATATGTTGGCCGAAGAAGGGCCGGAGCTAGATTACATCGAGTATGAGAGGCGTTGGATAATATCATGGAGGTAGAAGCCAGAGCGGATAACACGAGACGGCTGGAATTGGTCGATGAGGGTGGTGGTGGTGGTATATTGATGAGTGGTGACTGAGAGAGATAGTGCTAGAGAGAGATAGTTTGAATTGAGAAGTGCTATTGTGGGTTTGTGAGTTGAGAATTTTGGGTTTTTAGAGTTGGGTTTTGTTTTTTTGGGGTGGTGGCGAATTGTGGGAATTTGAGGTACCCGGTGGGGTGATTCCATGGCGTCGGAGAATYCCAAGCCACCCCCGGGGGATGCTCCCCCCCCCGGGCACTCGGACGCGATGCAATGGATCGTCGGTTCCAACGGTTCCCGTCGTCTTTCYCAGAGCGGTTCCCGTCGCAGCGTGRGTCACAGCATCCGGAGCTTGAGCACCAATGTGGGCGCCGGGGCGTGGGGGCTCATCGGCATGGCGGACAACCCTCTGGAGAGGGCGTCGTTCGCCCGCCAGGACGACGCCATGGACGACGAGGAGGCGCTTAAATGGGCCGCCATCGAGCGACTGCCCACGTACGACCGAGTGCGCACCAGCGTGTTGCACAAAGCCTCCGGGAGTGTGAGGCAGGTGGACGTGCGGGACCTGACTCCGCTGGAAACCAGCGAGCTSCTCGACAAGCTCATGCAGGAAACGCAGGATGAAAACAACTTCCTCCTGATGAAAATGAGAAAGAGATTGGACAAGTAAGTTAGCCGGGCATGGCGCTCATCTCCACGCCAGTCCTTTAGAATGAGGTTCTCTTGACATGGTGGTTTTTTGAAATTTTTGTGTTCTTAACCCCTGAAAGCCGAAGGGGTTTGGACAAAACACAAAACATCCTCGGGAAGCATGGTTCCTACTAGTCTTAAATTTTGAATTGCAATGTCTGCCTACTTTGTTAGTCTTCAATGTCCATGTCCATGTGGTTCTTACTGGTCTTCCACTTCGATTTACTATGTCTGCTTTGATAGTCTTCAATTCCCCATGTCTGCTTTCAGTCTTGCTAGTCTTACTCTGTGATTCGCCATTTCTAATGCGGCCTGCTCTGGGCTGACTCTAGGAAAAAAAAGGACTTTACTTTGATGAGATTCACGCTGTTTGCATCTCTTCTCGAGTAGTCGAGTGGGCGATGAACAGGGCCTCCGTTTATTTGTTTCCCCAAAGCTTTCCTTGGTTATAGAATTAATGTGTCATGGGCTTTTTGGTAATGCTCGCACACGCCACGCAGTCTGTTCAACTAGGTTGTTCTCAGCAATTTTTGTGCGAATTGGTCTTCTGCTGCGCTAAAATTGCCGAACGGACTTCAGCTATGGCGCTAGTTCCGAGAATTGAGCCGTGACCTAGCTGCTTTCGCTACAAGAATCGTCCTGACAGGGCATGTCGGTGTGTGTTGCAGCGTTGGAATTCAGTTGCCCAAAATTGARGTGCGTTACGAAAACCTTTCCGTGGAGGCGGATTGTTACGTTGGAAACCGAGCTCTTCCATCCCTGCCGAATGTCGCTCGCAACTTTGTCGAGGTACAGTCATCACCACCTTCATACTCATATTCACCCGAAACRCAAAAATCATGATAGGAAGCTGGTCAAACAGGATTACAGACAACGTCGTAAACATGAAACTTGTGAGCCTTCAACTTTCCAGAGACGCCAATTGCTTTAAACAAGGACAATTTGTGTCTGTAATGATCAAAATTACATACATATCCCTGTCATTGTAACTAAATATCCTGACCAAGGTTGTTGCTTTCAATTGCAGAGTGTTTTGGACACAATTCATCTTTCGCTAACCAAGAAGGCGAAGCTGTCCATTCTGGAGAATGTCAGTGGTATAGTCAAGCCCAGCAGGTTAGCACTCCAAGCCTAGAAAACTAATCTACACCGATAGTTTGAATACCCTAGAATTAGTATTTGTATTTGGCCAGTCGATGAAGATAATCATTAAAGTTACCCCCTAAAGATTCAAGATGCCTGAAATGGGGGTCTCATGTTATTTTCAGCAGTACATGAACTTTCTTATACCTAATTTTTTAGGAAAAAAATTCTGGACGTTCCTCACCGATTGAGATGATATTTTTTTAAATCTGACAGACGTTTTTGCGGTGACACTCAGGATGACATTGTTACTGGGTCCACCTGGCTCAGGAAAGACGACGCTGCTGTTGGCGCTGGCAGGAAGGCTGGAGAAGAACTTGCGAGTCCAAGGGAAGGTGACACTGAATGGACACACTCACAAGGAGTTTGTGCCCCAAAGAACTGCCGCCTACATCAGCCAACGTGACCTTCACGTCGGAGAAATGACTGTCCGGGAAACGCTCGACTTTTCKGCCAAGTGCCAGGGAAGCGGCACCCGCTATGGTKAGTTCCCGCRTTGCAGCACMKYCAGYAARAAGAAGAGATCATTCGTRTTTCAATTGGGTCRAAGCGCCAGTGCTGACTTWGTGTTTGTGTCGGTAGAAAGTAKGAGTCAATCTAAAAGTCCATAGCAWMKYAMYKGKKRWTKKYMTTKG
>VACF01001915.1:40351-148395 GCA_006891605.1 Pleurozium schreberi | reverse complement strand
TKGSYTTTKGKWAMYTKGKWARKYCYYYTTTKKTYCYKSYTTTTKSYTKKTTTTKGRAATMMAGTTGARAATCATGTGAGTTGAAAGGATAACWCTACCRGATGGTGAAGAATTAATCAGTTTCTCTTCGTGTATTCCCAACATGAGTGRCGGCGTTTTCATTAATGTGGGAAATTTCTGTTGAATTGGCAAAGATTTGTACAACTCTGCGAAACTTAAATCTGAACTTATATTTTGTGCCTTATATCTGGGCCTGGAAAGCCTCTTGTGCGACTCAATTTTGATAACCGGAAAAAGGGCCAATTTGATTAAATTCTTTTACGTGCTTTTAATTTACCTTGCCTTAGTTTAATATGCCTTTGTTAAGGAAGCTCGTAGCAAGATTGCCTACAGGTCATGCCATTGATCAGTTAACTTAATTTATGTCATGCATGATTCTTCCCTTTTCAGAGCTTTTGGAGGAGGTAACTCGGAGGGAAAAGCAGGCTGGAATCTACCCTGACGCAGATGTAGATGCGTTCATGAAGGTCGATTGGCTTCACTTACTTTTCTTATAATCCCCCCCTTTATCCAAGTTCTTTTTTATTTCTGTTTTTTTCTTTTAAATGAAACAAAAAGAAGGGACTTTCATTGAAGRGAGAGAATCAAAGAACAAGTKGCCGCCGCAACCGCCAAACTGGCGGCAAGGCATGTATTTTAGTTTTGAGCTGGGGCACAGTCAAGGTCAGGAAATTACAAGTTGTTTCCTAATTCACCTGACTAAAGAGTTTGTATGTTCACACAGATGGCGACAATATCAGAGAATGAGCAGAGCGTTGGCACAGACTACACGTTAAGGGTGAGCCTCTAAATCTGCACAATCAAAATTTCTGTTTAATTTTCTGTTGTAACTCACCATAGTGGAGGCAAGCAACACCGCCTCTACTGGGTTCATTCCATGTGCCATGGATAACTACAAAAATTTCTTCCTGAACCACCCCATTTTATGACCATCCAAGTAACAAGTATCCACAAGAAAAATACTTGTTTCTCCAATTGCCAAGTCATGGTTTCATGTGTTCCTTTTAACGTGGCAAACGATAAACCATTCAATGACATGCTTGAACCACTTGATTACTTTTTCTCTACAGTAGTTTCTTCTATTGAATGCGGTCCAGCCTCGGTCTAAGATTTATGCCAATTTTGTTCCTACATGATTTGCACATCCTTTGCAAATCAGAGCTAATCTCACTGATTGCTTTTCTTGTAGATATTGGGACTRGACGTGTGCGCTGACACAATGGTGGGAGACGATATGCGCCGAGGGATTTCAGGTGGTCAAAAAAAACGAGTAACCACAGGTACGAGCGAGCAAGCTCTCGATCGATTAAGCAATGATTATGTTTAACTACGATACGCTAATCCTGGAAATTAGCACTGATCACGCATAGGACAGATCTTAATCTCTAGAGAAGTACTTCATTAAGCCTCTTCAGTTTTGTAAGTAACCGTGGACTCCGTGCAGGTGAGATGATAGTCGGTCCCTGCACAGCCCTCTTCATGGACGAAATCTCCACTGGTCTCGACAGCTCCACAACATTCTCCATCGTCAAGTCCTTGGGCCAGTTCACCCGAGTCATGGACAGCACGGTGGTCATCTCCCTTCTGCAGCCCGCTCCCGAGACTTTCGACCTGTTCGACGACGTGATCCTGCTGGCGGAGGGACAATGCGTGTACCACGGTCCCCGCGAACAAGTGATGAGCTTCTTCAGGTCCTGTGGCTTCAAGTGCCCGGAGCGCAAAGGCATTGCTGATTTCCTCCAAGAGGTGACCTCGGCCAAAGACCAGGAGCAGTACTGGGCGGACACCGACTGGCCGTAYCGATACGTGTCTGTGCGTGAGTTTGCGGAACGGTTCAAGAGGTCCRACGTCGGGGTTGAAATGTTGAGAGAATTGGAGGTGCCGTACCCCAAGGAGAGGAGCCACCCGGCGGCTTTGTGTAAGAAGAAATTTTCGGGCACGAAAATGGAGCTTTTCAAAGCGAGCTTTGGGAAGGAGTATCTGCTCTACAAACGGAACGCCTTCATCACCATCTTCAAAACCGTCCAGGTAACACAGACCCCCGGACTCATGACCATTTGTCATTCCTAATCTCGAATGCAAACCGAGACAGCTAGAAATTATACCGTAGTGTTGAAAAACAACTACATAACAGACAGAACATAGGGATGTACGTTGTTTCAACCTTAGCTATTAAAAACTAGGTTGAAACAACTTCCCCATGTTGTAATTGTACCATTGTTTCAATGGGAGGTTTGCGGTTGTGTTGAAGTAATTATAAACTCGGCTAACTAACAGTGAGTTCCAGTTGTTTTGGAAGTCAATCCTTTTTTGAATGCTTTCAAGTTTCAACTTACGGTGAACGCGTATGTAAACAAATTGGGAGTAGACACTAAACTCACTTGTTCAAATGGTCGTTGATGACTGACARTGATGAGTTTAGTGTCTGCTCCCAAGTTGCCACTAAACTGATAATATTTACAACTAATTCCTGTTTCAACAAATTAACCCTAGCTAGCAGAGTTGGTACTCTGTTTCATTGCCATTCCCAAGTTGACTACAGGGAAGTTTTGTGCCACAGATTCCCCCTATAATTTACCTCTCTTCCCTGATTCCTCTAAATTCAAAAATCATCAGAAAACTTCTGATATTCCCCTATTTAAAATTTTTAAGGAGAATCTCCCTGAGTAAGCAATATACAGGCTCTGTCTGTCTGTCTGTCTGTCTGTCTGTTTGCTGAACATTATCACTCGGGCCTGTCTGTGCAGGTGACTCTATCAGCGTTCATCTCCATGACCGTTTTCTTCCGCACGAGACTCACGCACGAGACCATCGACGACGCCAGCGTCTACTTGGGTGCCGCGTTCTTCGCGGTCGTTTGCGTCATGTTCGGCGGCTTCGGCGAGCTTGCCATGACGATCGGCCGTCTGCCGGTGATCATCAAGCAACGAGACTTGCTTTTTTTTCCTGCGTGGACGTACTCTCTCTCCGCCGTGGTGTTGTCCATCCCGGGATCCCTTCTGGAGGCTGTGGTGTGGGTGAGCATGACGTACTACGTGACGGGATACGCTCCCGAAGCCAGCCGGTTCTTCAAACAGATGCTGCTCTTGTTCACCGTGGAGCAGATGGCGGGAGGCATGTTCCGCTTTCTCGGCGCATTGTGCAGGTCAGGAATCCCTCTTCACTTTAATACAACCATTAATAAATAATACAGTACATTCGATTCATTCCGAGTATTCAGTGGTTTTCATAGATTACAGTGTGCATGCCAAAGTGGCAAAGTTTGGACCCTAGTTTGGACTTTCCAGCAGCACCGAAATTGTGACATTCGAGTCTTGTGCAACCTCTTAACAATTAGCAATGAGGTGCAGGAAGGGCGTCTGAGAAAGTGCCAATCTTTGGAAATTTAATTTGCAAAATATAAGGAACAAGACCAATTCACATGATTTTGTTTCTAATAGTACCGGTGCTAGGCAGGCTAACCTTTCTTTTTTCTATGATTATGATCAGTTTTCAAATTGAGACCGATTTGTTTAGGTGTCTGTTTTAGCATAAAATTTCTTTTGAGACTTCAGTTGTTGATGTGCACGACGGGCACATTCAACGTTTGTTGTGGAACTAATTTCGTAACCCTGGTGCATGCAGGTCTATGATCCTGGCCAACACCATGGGCTTTGTCATCATTCTCATCTCCTTCATGTGCGGCGGATTTCTTATTGGGAGGCCTGATATTCCTGACTGGTGGATCTGGGCGTACTGGCTCTCGCCCATYACGTACGCGCAGCAAGCTATCAGTGTGAATGAGCTTACCAGCAGTCGCTGGCAACATGTAAGTTCATCACCTGCAATCAATTAGGGTGCCATAATTTGCAAAATTTCTGAGAAACTCCATTGTCATTCCAAGGCCCCCAAGACACAATTCTTTGCTCCTTTTTTCACAATTTGAGGCCCAACTCCGCAGAGATTTTTGGGTTTYGCATGATGATAGATGTTCTGTGTAATGAAAAGGACCTTGGTACTAGCGTTAATTTCTGAATTTTGGTAGTTCTAAATAGCATGTTTTGAACCGCCTAAGTTGTGATATTCAAGCGCCTTAGAGTTAGGGTTTTTGAAACTAGGATTGGTCGAGATTTGAGGTTCAAGCTGGGCATGTGAAACAGTGATTCAGTTTCTTGAAGTTCTGCAAGAGTAACGTATATGGTGATCTTCACAAGTGTACGACTTGTGACACATGGGTGGTCAAGTCCTTGAGAACTGACTGAAACCCGGAGTCCAAATCTGCAACTTTTCTCTTTACTGGATATAGCTTCAATCTGGCACTAACAGTACGCTCCTGATAACCAAATCTCTGATACTAATCAATCTTCTGATACCGAATCTCTGTGGGCCTCAATGACAGCTCGCTCCAGGCAGCGGTAACATGACAGTGGGCGTCGCTGCGTTGGCAGGCCGTGGGCAGTACACCGAGGCCTATTGGTACTGGATCGGCGTCGGTGCMCTCGTGGGCTTGGCGATAATCTACAACATTGGCTTCACCATTGCCCTCGGTTACATGCCTGGTAACATTCGCTACCGATACACTAATTCAGCTACCTAGTAGCTCCTCGAACCACAACTAAATAATGTTCAACCTTCTCGCATTCCCAAATTGATGAAATTGATGCAAATCATATATTCGCACCTACATAAATTTAAACCGAAAACGTGCAGGAATTCGAAACAGGATCACAGAGTTAAAAGGTTAACACTGCGTTTTAGTGAGAGAGTACATTATATTTTGCTGTCAAAGAGACTGAGWGAGGTACTGATGATTGAGATGGCTCTGGCGGCGTGCAGCGCTGGGAACTCCGCAAGCTGTTCTGTCGGAGGAGGATCTGGCCTACAAGGAAGCCACCAAAGGAGGAGCCGTGGACGAAATTGCTTTACAGTCGCTGTCCACTCGGAAACACTCCCGTTCTGCATCACGACGATTGTCTTCAGGGAATCTCTGTGGGCCTCAATGACAGCTCGCTCCAGGCAGCGGTAACATGACAGTGGGCGTCGCTGCGTTGGCAGGCCGTGGGCAGTACACCGAGGCCTATTGGTACTGGATCGGCGTCGGTGCACTCGTGGGCTTGGCGATAATCTACAACATTGGCTTCACCATTGCCCTCGGTTACATGCCTGGTAACATTCGCTACCGATACACTAATTCAGCTACCTAGTAGCTCCTCGAACCACAACTAAATAATGTTCAACCTTCTCGCATTCCCAAATTGATGAAATTGATGCAAATCATATATTCGCACCTACATAAATTTAAACCGAAAACGTGCAGGAATTCGAAACAGGATCACAGAGTTAAAAGGTTAACACTGCGTTTTAGTGAGAGAGTACATTATATTTTGCTGTCAAAGAGACTGAGWGAGGTACTGATGATTGAGATGGCTCTGGCGGCGTGCAGCGCTGGGAACTCCGCAAGCTGTTCTGTCGGAGGAGGATCTGGCCTACAAGGAAGCCACCAAAGGAGGAGCCGTGGACGAAATTGCTTTACAGTCGCTGTCCACTCGGAAACACTCCCGTTCTGCATCACGACGATTGTCTTCAGGMAAGTCAGTGAAGAAAGCCTCTTCCGGCTCGCCCAGAAGCCGCGAACTCAGCCAACTGAGCCGCAGCCGAAGGTCGAGTGACAGGAATCTGGTGGTGCCCAAGGAACAGAAGGGCATGATCCTTCCGTTCGAGCCTCTGTCCATCTCCTTCGACGACATCAGCTACTTCGTCGACATGCCCGCTGTGAGTAATTAATCCCTCGTAGTCCTTGCAATTGAATTTGTTATTACTGCTTGAGCATCACTTGTTGGAATCGGGACATGTGCAACGGGGTTTTAAAATGTTGATTATGTAAAGAGTTACGAATGTAGCAATGGGAACCTATCGCAATTGGCATCCTGTGCACTCTCATGTAATTAAGCGTTTTCCAAAGTGAAAAACGTTGCGTGTTTGTTGAAGTATTGTACATTTTCAAATGTTATCGTATTTGCTTTAAAACGTTGCTAAAGTCTCTTGTTCAAGCTTGTTCCAATTGAATTTGATATTACTCCAAATTCTCGTAGTGGTTGAGCCTGTTCGTTTAGGAGATTCATTAAACTTGCAAACTCTGGGGAGCCATACATTTGGTTTGCAAACAAATATTACGATGATCGCTAGAGGTTTGACTGACTGTCCTTTCGAACGTTCCTGGGATCCCGTGCTGCAGGAAATGAAGCAAGAAGGGTTGGCGGAGAGCAAGTTGAAGCTGCTGAGCAACATCACGGGGTCCTTCCGACCCGGCGTGTTGACAGCGTTGGTGGGGGTGAGTGGAGCTGGGAAGACGACSCTCATGGACGTGCTGGCGGGGCGGAAAACAGGGGGGTACATCGAAGGCGACGTCCGCATCTCCGGATATCCCAAAGTGCAGAGCACGTTTGCACGAATTGCTGGATACTGTGAGCAGAACGACATTCATTCGCCGCAGCTGGATGTGCGCGAGTCGYTGGTCTACTCGGCGTGGCTTCGTCTCTCCCCAGACATCTCCGACGAGGACAAACTGGTACGTACGCCCTCCACTCGCTTGCATGCGCGTCACTCTCATCCTAGCTGCGAAACATCGTAACGTCATAATCACACCTAATTGCAATAGAAAACTGTCWTCTTTACTGGTCAGATTTCTGAAAYTGTTGTGAATTCCAACCACACTTTGATCTTGAGAATCACTACACATGTGCTCTTGAAATCTCATTGATAGCATTTTGGATTCTTTCTAAAGTGGGTTTCAGTGCAATTGAGAAGAATCACGTTAGCTAGCATTACTCCTCCGTCGATCTCAACCATGGACTGAGGCTTTGCCGTGCCATCCGCTTCGAAATCCAGCAGAGTAGTGACCGTAATTCCTGCGGTTCGGTAGTCTAATTGCCGTGATTTTTTTTTCCGTGACTGTGCAGCAATTCGTGGACCAAGTGATGAACCTGGTGGAGTTGAACCCCATCGAGCATGCGTTGGTGGGACTGCCCGGCATCACAGGSCTGTCCACAGAGCAAAGGAAGCGTCTCACCATTGCAGTGGAGCTTGTTGCCAATCCTTCCATTATTTTCATGGATGAGCCCACGAGTGGGCTGGATGCTCGTGCTGCAGCTATTGTCATGCGAACTGTGCGAAACACGGTGGACACAGGCAGGACCGTTGTGTGCACCATCCATCAACCTAGCATTGACATTTTCGAAGCTTTCGATGAGGTATCATGCCAGGCTTCAATTCGTTCTTACCTTACGATGAATTAATTTAATGGCTCGAGAAACTGAAGGATCTAGTTGCTTGTTTAGCTTAAATAGGAACTTGAGATTGATGGATTCTTACCTGTTAGTAGCCTATTACTCACAAGAAAAAGGCTGTGTCTTTCATGTGCAGTTGTTGCTTCTGAAGCGCGGTGGACGTGTTATTTACAATGGACCACTGGGGCATAAYTCTGATAAGCTCATTGATTACTTCCAGGTATGATTCTGCTTTCACGTGCAAATAGAAATTTCATAAAATTTTGGTAGATCCTTATTGGCACGGGCACTTGCACTACTAGGCATATTTTTCTCTGAGGGTGGTGGCTAGTTTCTATTTGGCAAGGTGAAGGAAAAATTAATTTAAAGATTAAATTCCCAGATCCTACAATTGATATGGGAGGGAAGGGAAGAGTCTGGGAGAGTTTGTAGTTGCAATGGGGATTGCATCAGATTTAAACTTAGTTACAAGTYGTTGCTGTGAGTATTTCCTCAATTTTTTTTTTACTGTGTTGTGCAGTCTCTTCATGGTGTTGCAAAAATCAAGGATGGGTACAACCCAGCTACATGGATGTTAGAAGTCACCAGCACTAGCGTTGAGAACCAACTTGGAGTCGACTTTGCTGATCTTTACTCGAGATCAAACCTTTACCAGTAAGACCACTAAATTTATCGAATATTTTTCAGCAGCTCTTTTTTTCGGCATGTATGCAACGGTTGTTAATGTTTTGGATGCCATAATGTCAAGTATATGGCAACTGTGTCACAGGAAGATAATAACCCACAAGTAAAGTAACCCTTCTACGCAATGTGTGAACCTTTTGATCAATTAAAAGATACATATGTAGATCTATGTTCAGTATTCTTGAGATTACTTGTTCAGTAATCTTCAGATTTCATCTTCTTAACCCTTAAAGGACGGACCTATCACTGCGGGCAAAGGCGGGGTGCAATATGTAGTGCTTGACCGAGGGGAAAAACATTGTTCACGCACATGTTTAGCTTTGGATAAATTGTTCAAACCAATACCTGATGCTACCCATTTCAAAATTGCGAGAAGGGCAACGTGACACAAAACACTTTTATGTGAAAATCTTTACTATCTTCATAGAATTAGGGTTACCTAAAATACGGAAGCAATTAAAGACACATTAATTTGACTTCCCATGATGATTTACATATGTGTGGTCATTTTGAGATAAAGAACGGATGAAAATTAGCGAGTGTCCACTCACCAGATGAGATTTCTGTCATCCAAAGGACAATAAACGTCCTCCGCGTCGTTCAAGGGTTAAAGGATTATTTGCTACTCATCTTGAAAGTTGTCTGATCCATTGCGTGGCCTGGCAGGCAAAACAAGCAACTAGTGGAAGAGCTCAAAACGCCCAAACCTGGCTCGCAAGATTTACACTTCCCAACACCATATTCCCAAAATGCGTACAACCAGCTGATCACTATTTCCTGGAAGCAGTACATCACGTATTGGCGGAGCCCCGATTACAACCTCGTCCGATACTGCTTCACCCTCACCACCGCCTTAATCTTTGGCAGCCTGTTTTGGCAAATCGGAACCAAGAGGTAAAAAGTTCAAGAAGGGAAAAGAATCCTTTCAGCATAACCTTTTTTATTTTAAATTATCAACCAGTTCTTGACATTACCGAAACATTAAACAATTAAAGAACCTGATAGAGGCTTGAGGTGTAAACTAACGAACACTTCGACTTAATATAATTAATAATAGATCTCAGGGATGGATGCAGCTTCCTTCTCTTTTGTGGGGTGTCACAGAAAGAAATCTCTGCATTTTTTTTACTAGAATGTTACGGTTGGAGGCCTTTTTTGTATGTCTCTTTTCATTAGATCGTGGACAAGAGACTGTTAGTACTTGAATTGTTAATTTATTCGTGTGTTTTTTTCTTTGATTTTGCAGGGAAAACTCAAAGGACTTGGTCAAGATATTGGGTGCACTGTATGGGTCCACTGTTTTCTTATGCTTCAACAACTGCGGCGTTGTGCAACCTGTTATTAGTATTGAGCGCACTGTGTTCTACCGAGAGAAAGCAGCAGGAATGTACTCTCCCATTCCATATGCCTTCGCACAGGCAAGCTCACTTAACCTAGCTGCCAGGTGTAAAATTCTAATTTGAATTCACAGTCTAAATTATGTAATTGAACTCTTCCAAATTATTCAATGCAAAAGAATTACTAACAGTCATGGGTGGCTTAATTTTAACTTTTGGGTTTCTTTGGCTGATGAAAAAGTTTCTTGGTTGGGGTGATCATTCACAGGTTCTGGTGGAAATCCCGTATGTGCTGGTGCAAGTGATCATGTATTGCCTTCTCACTTACGCTATGGTTGGATTTGAATGGACTGCKGCCAAGTTCTTTTGGTATTTCTATGTGACCTTCTTCGGTGTCATYATGTTCACATATTACGGCATGATGATGGTGGCTCTCACTCCAAACGCAACTGTTGCCACCATCTGCGCCTCCTTCTTCTACTCGCTCTTCAACCTTTTTGCCGGCTTCTTGATAACCAAACCAGTATGTCCACCACCCCAACCTTACTATCCTTTTTCATTTTTTTAAATTTTTTTGTGGTGCATACAGTTCAAGAATAGAGAAAAATTTTACCTTGTAAGTTTCTAGTCGTACCATGATGTCATCAGGTAGTTTTACTTATTATGATGGGTGCAAACTAAAAGCAGTTAATACTGCATTTTTTTAATAACAACCAGTCTGTGGCTATTAAAAAATTGGCTCTGAAATCGTTTATGGTCTTAGTTATAACAAAACTTTTTAAGAAAGCCTTTTGATGTATCAAAGAAGTGCTCGATCATGAATGGAACTTACTGTCGGCGCCACTCATTTTGGGGTTACGAGATTTGATTTCAAATTTTGATAATTTCATAGGACTTCTAAGTTGGGTTTAACCGTGACCGTGGGTGTTGTTGTTGTTGTTGTTGTTGTTGTTTGTAGGTGATTCCTCCCTGGTGGATTTGGTACTACTGGATTTGCCCAATTTCCTGGGTCATCAATGGTCTGGTGAACTCGCAACTGGGCGATGTGACCACTTTGGTGTCCGTGCTCGGCAGCACCGAACCACCCGTTACAGTGCAGGACTACATCAAGAGTTCATTTGGCTTTGAGAAGAGCTTCCTCAAGTGGACCGCCTTGGGGTTGGCTGGATGGGCCGTCTTCTTCGCCTTCATTTTTGTTCTCGGGATCAAGTTCCTCAACTTCCAACGTCGTTGAGAATGAGAATGGCATGATCGATCGATCGACACCTGCCCACGACGCTGGCTTCAGTAAGTAGCTAGACTAGCTGGAACTTACAGTTTCGACTGTCTGTCTGCCTGTCTGTACCCTAACTTTTAATTTCCATTACGAATCGATTCATTGAGACCTCCGATCCAGCTAGGATGTGATCCCGGGCGTTGTTTTCCAATCACCGTACCTCATGGCGCTTGATTGCGCTTGATTTACTTGCACGGCGAACGTCGCGTTGGAAATGCAGGTTTGAAATCATTTATGGTAGGAATATAATTATTAAGCTTGTGTTAGGAGATTTCATGTTGTACATAATTGATTTTGCAGACGCTAGCGAGCTAGTAAGACTGCATTGTATTGTGGCAGAAGCGGTGAATGAAAGGATTGAAGTTTTGACCTAAAATTGTTCATGTGTTTGGCATCTCTGATTCAATGTTATGATGAAAACGAGAATCAAAATTCTCCTTGCATGCATTTTTGGACAACATGTGAATAAGCAATGAATGTTCAAAGAGATAAAATGGATGTATACAAAATTGATGTTCATATGTATACATTTTTGGCAACAATGTAGCCATGGAATGGATTTACACAAAAGGCTCAATTAGTTGTGGTTACTTTACATGGATTTTAGAAAGCATATAAAAAATTGTTTGCCACTACAAGAATCTATGCGGCAAACTAGTGTACTTAATTCAAGGATGTGTAATTGTTATACTTGGATCATTCAATCTGAGTCCTCCATTGTATTTTCTTCCAATCCATGTCTTAAATTAGGTTGTTTGTTTTGTTTTGTTTTGTGTTGTTTATTATTGAGATCTTTCAGGCCGTGTGTCCTCTGGTTGCAGTCTTGGTACAATCAAAAAGCTCTCAACGAAGAAGGGAGCATGGAATTAGTTTCTTTGCTTTCGTGTGTCCTCTGGTTGCAGTCTTAGTACAATCAAAAAGCTCTCAACGAAGAAGGGAGCATGGAATTAGTTTCTTTGTCAACGAAGAAGGGAGCATGGAATTAGTTTCTTTGCTTTCGTATGTCCTCTGGTTGCAGTCTTAGTACAATCAAAAAGCTCTCAACGAAGAAGGGTGCATGGAATTAGTTTCTTTGCTTTCAGACCTATTGTGTGAAAGTTATTGAATTCCAAATCTTTTATGAATTACAAAATTACTTTTATTTTTTTGTACTTTTGTATTTTTTTAACATACAACCTTCAAGGGCTGCAATTGTACTAACACGATACAACAACCAAGGCAACTTGGTGGAATAGCCCAGGAATTACACACCTTAGGTATCTGTATCAAGAACAAGTGGAGGAACAACCCACCGCCTCCGGTTCCTCGTGCACTAGCACAAAGAGCCCCCACGCGAGCAACGTCAGTATGGGGAGTTGAACCGGGGACTTCATGGATTATGACCAATGGAATTTCCTATCATCCGGCCCATCACCCAAGGTAGTTTTAAGTCATTGAGGACCAATTTTACTCTCATTTCGACTATGACAACATCATGTGACAAGGGCACAAGGCATACTAGTCTTTCTATACCTTAAAATAGGTTGCTTTTTTTTTTATTACACTGAGATCATCAGAAAGCTCTCTACAAGTAGAAATGCATGGGCTTTGTTTTGTGGCGTTTAGACTTATGACAAAAAAAAATTGAATTTTGGAGTTTTGCTTTTATTTATTTTTGATCTGGCAATGGCATAAGGCACACTAGTCAAGATTAAGATATGCTTTCTTGACATGATTGTACCTTATGGGAACATTCATGACAAGGGGGAATATATAAATTTAAAGGTTAACCCCTAAAGGACCAAATTGCGTTTTTTGGCAAAATAGCAATTTTTGGCAGCTCACTACGGATGGTAGGTAGGTTTTTTAGAGACTCCATACTTACCCACAAACTAAAACTCCTCGTAACTTTTAGCTCACCAATCCAAATGGAATGGTTCAAAGCTTTCCACTTATATATAATTGGAAAGAATCAATTTCAAAATTTTATATTTTCAGAAAGTAATTTTTGAAGAAATTTTTTGGGGTGCCCAACTGCCCGCCGACCAGTGAAAATCACATATCATGCAATAACTTTTTAACAATGTAATCAAATGTTATGAAAATTGTCGGGCCTTAAAGCTACTCTTTGGACACATGTTGTGTAAAAATTTCAAAGAAAAATAATGAAAAATGCATCCGTAGTGAGCTGCCCAAAATTGCTATGTTGCCAAAAAACGCAGTTTGGTTTAATATTTCAAACTCAACATATTAAGTGTTTGCACCAAAAGAGATAAATCTTAACTCTAGTCCAGTGAGGCACTTATTAAATGGCAAGTGGTATGATTGTGTCTTAAACTCTTGAAGGTTGTATATTATGTACCATGATGGGAGGACATAGAGTTATAACCTTTAAAAAATAGATAATAAATAGCAAGAGTAATTATTTTAATTCTATTGGGAAAGTGGGATCTTTTTGTTCTTTGATCATACCTAGCTTTAGGGATATGTTTCCTCCATTTGTATAAATAAACTTTCAAATATCTCGTAGAAATGTTTATTTTCACACTACATACATTTTAAATTCCTCTTAATCCTACAAGGTTAAAAGAATTTGATACCTTATTTTCAACCTTAGTGTAAATGCACGCAACACTCTCAATAGTTTACAATAAAGAGGGTAGACAAAAATGAATGCATGTAGTAGAAAGAGTTTTCACATTTTTCATCTATGGCCTTGTTGGTGGAAGACACCATTTGGCAAGAGACCATATTTGTGCTACATTGTATCAATAGAGTTCATTTGAAAATTTGAAATTTGAAATATTAGTATATAGTGGCACAAATAGGATCTCTTATTCTTGTATATATGATGTAGATATTTTTTGAATGTGCAAAATGTATAAACACATTATAATTTTTGAAAACATCAAAGTGTCTATTGTCACCAAATGGATGATAGTAGAAAATAGTTATCTAATTTATTGTAGAATTATTTTTCACCTAGTCTATGTTTTTATCTTCTAATCTCTACATATCTTGTCATAAACATGCAATGCTTGATTTGATTAAGAATTTGAGTTTTCAACATTCTAATTAGTTTAAATATGTAGATTGAACTTTGTCTAATTATCAAATGACATAAATTTTCAGGAAGGTGAAAGCAAAAATATAAAGTAAATCATGAGTGATGCTTGTAAAAGGATTCTTAGATTTTGGAGGTTAGGAGGCTCTTTCACTAATAGATTGTTTGTCAAACTGGTAGATTTTTGGTATATCTCTTAGCCCTTGATTGATCTTATTGGTCTTTTGTCGGGTCCTTTTTACCTTGCAGGTTGTCTATTATGGGTGTGATTATCACCCCTCTTGTTTTTTTTGGCTTTTCATTGTCCCTGTTGACTTAGTTATTGGTTCTCATGTCACTCAATTTTCATCGCCCCTCACTACCCTTGGTGTTGTTAAGGCTTTTAATTGGTTGCTCCAGATGGTTTGGTCTTCTTTCTTTTAAAGTTGCGTGCACTAGTAGACACATGGGGTGCATTGCCTAACAAAATGGTCTATCAAAAACCCCACATGGTGATTTTGGCTATTGCATTAGACGATTTTTGAGGCCATTGGAAGATTGCCAGTTTTTGGACTATGGAAACTCTAGGAACTTTACCACATAAACAATCTAATGTGGTTGGAAGATTAGCACATCACATAATAATATTTAATTAATATTTTAATAATTATTTATTAAGAAAATTTGGATTTTTTTAATAATTTTAAAAGTTATTTTTTATCTGCTCAAGAGTGGCTCGTTCATAGCATTGGGAACGAGCTTGAAACAGTCTCCTAATCCCTTCAAATCTCTCATAATGGATGGATCTTGTTGTAGTCATTTCCCTAATCATAATGACTCTTATATCTTATAGTGTTGGTTGACCTTATAACCATTTGCCATTGGCTCATTTATAAATTTTTTTATTGATTTGTCCAAGGATTAACATCTTTTATTAGGAAAATTCTATTGAATAAAACAAATTAAAATTTCCTTCGTCATAATGGTTTCCCGATTGGTTGTACAAATAAACTGACATATACATACAAATAGGTAAATAGATTGATAGGTATGTATAGGTCAAGTATTGTAATCGTACAAGTGAACCAATTAACCCCTAAAGGTCTTTCACTATGCTTTCACCAAAAACGCTCCAAAACTGTCATTTCTAGTGCAAGTACCAAATTTTAGAAAAAAAACATTTTTGGACAAATGAAACCGTAGGATCTTGTATCAAAATACTTTGGGAAGATGTGGAAAAAAATTCAGATTTTTTCACCATGTGGATTGCAAGATATCTGCGTTTAAAGTGACAAAAATCCTTTTTTGAGCCCTGCGAAATTCCGGGCAGCTGCACTTCAAAAGGCCACATTTGTATGAAAAAATGTCCAAAATGGTTGTTACTCTTTGGATTCATTCTTTAGGTCAATTTGGMRACACTCTTGMAAATTTTCAATTCATTTGGAATTGTACAACATGTAGGAAAAAAATAGTAAGTAGAAAGAAGTAGAGAATGAWTCAAAATACTAAATTGTTAACAATTTATTTATGAAATTGAAAATTGCCAATCCCAATGGTTGAAATGTTGTAATGAACAATCCACACCCAATATTTTGATTTTTTTTCAAAATTATTGAAAAATGAGTTAAATAAAGGACTTCAAAGTTTATTTTAGCGTAGAGATTCCATGATTGCCTGCAAGCAAAAACTCTTCATAACTTTTGACTCGTTGATCAAAATGGAGTAATTCAAAGCTTCTCATGTAMATATAGTTGTAGATAATSATTTTCAAATTTTTAWTTCTGAAAAAAGTCATTTTTTCAGACCTGCCCGGAYTGCCCGCCGACCACTGAAAATCACATATCATGCAATAACTTTTTAATAGTGTAGTCAAATGTTATGAAAATTGTTGGGCCTTAAAGCTACTCATCGGGCATATGTTGTGTGAAAATTCAAAGAAAAATAATGAAAACTCCATCTGTAGTGAGCTGCCTAAAATTGCTATGTTGCCAAAAAAACGCAGTTTGGTCCTTTAGGGGTTAATTCGAACCACTCATTCAAAGAGTTTTTCATAGTATACAAAAAAAATTGGAATTTTCATCTTGCAAGATTTTGTTGCATACTTATGTAGTCCAAARTTCCCAATCAAGCATACCAAATTTAGTTTCAAAAAAACAAAAGTTCCATTTTTGGTGAATTTTCAAAGTCAATTTTCATATTTTTTACATAATGTTTTATTGTGAACAATTTGTGATGGTTTTTTTATATTGATTACATAAGTATGTAGGTAACATCCATGTGCACATCTTTCATATTAAAAAACACCTCCGTATAGTAACAAAAATATGATCAAGGAAGAAATCAGTATGAGAAGTCATATGACTGAATTTTTTTAAATCAATATCTCTATATTTTATCTGGATTTTGTTATTGGACCCTCACAATGTAATTGATTCTAAACATTTTGGCATGATGGTACAATTACTTTGCCAATATCCGGTTAAAATATAGGATACCTATTTTATAAAGTTTGGTCATATGGCACCTAACATTGATTTCTTTCTTGATCGCATTTTGTTACTTAAGGTTGTTGTTTTTAATATGAAAGATGTGCTTATGGATGTTCCCTACATACCTATGCAATCAAATAAAAAAGTCATCACCAATTGTTTAAATAAAATATTATGTAAAACCATGAACATTTGCATCTTACTTAGAAAGGTTCTTTGTCATCCATTGGACACTTAGTGTCTATAATGTCCTTTAATTTTAGGACCAATAGACTCTTTAACCTTGGAAGGACATGCCCCCCTCTCAACCAAGAAAGTCACTAATATATTATGATTTTTGGACCAATAGGTGCATTCTTTATTTCTACATTTAACCTTAAAGACATTGAGGACCATAAGTGTCCGACGGACGACTTCATTAATCAGTGTAGGAACAAAGAATGCACCTATTGGTTCAAGAATTAGAGCATTTAGATGTCTACCTTAATCATGGGAAACGGTGTCCTTCAAGGCTTAACAATGAAGTCATCCAGTGAACCTTTTTTGTCCACAACGCACTTAAGGTAGCAACACCCATAACCATCAGTGTATCCATGCTTGGACTGTAGAGTTCCCTTAAATTGTCTCCAAAAGTACCTTGAAACCGTCACCCATGCTTAATTGTAGTTGGTGGGCTCTATTTGTTTTTAGACTTGGGTTCAAGAATCAAGGGAGATTTACTAGAGTGCGGTTTAGGGTGCCCTAGGATGTTCTACTTTGAAGATTCATAGAAATTAGATGCCTTATCCAAAAATTCTATTTTTTTTTTTAAATTCATGATTTTCAATTGCTAAACTAAAAAAAATCTTTTTTTTCTAAAAAAACACGTGCCTCCAACTCTACAGAATTGCTTATTTTGATGGTTATGGGTGCTGCTACCTTACAGGCTATTAAATTACACAAGCTTCAAACAAGACTGGACCTATTTCTTTTTTCCTTCTACAGATTGTCCAATTTTTTTGAGGGGGTAGGGCTTACATTAAAACATGGCATGTGCAACATGTATTGTGTATCATGCAAAGTGCAATTCTTAAATTGTGTTTCAACATGTGTCATGTATCTCACAACATGTGTGTCATGTACCTCAACATTATCATGTAACTTATTTGAACAGTATGCAGTTTGACTGAGGTTCTGGATCAGAATGTCTTGCATGGGTACATATGTTACTAAAAATATGTAATATTGAGACCACCAGGACAGGTGCTGATCGGTATTCCAAGTTCCTGGACGGGCAGGAGGAGCTTGCTACACTAAATAGTGAAATTAGGTTGCTCACACTAATTTCTCAACATTAGACACAATATACAAATTAATTGTAACTATACAAGAATGCACCACTTTTGAATGAGGTGTTGTTGTAATTGGGACTAATGAACCTCCACTTGTACTAATGGAAAAATCTGTAAAAATTGAAATTTGCAGAAATTTATATATGTTGACTTTCAATTGATGGTTTGTAAAGTAACTTTCTTGGGGTAAGGCAACCTAATATCACTATTTAGTGTAGTCACTAGAGTACCAATATGTTTCAATTATGATTTTCTTTATAAGAGTGAGGCATTCATAAATTGTATTTTGAAGTGGATATCTCGATTTTCAAATGGATTAAACATCTGAAAACATTTTTAAAAATGTGTGTATTAGTCAATTTTCCTTGAAAGACATTCAAATAGAAGTTGCATCTATTTTCACTTTTACTCACTTTTTTTTATATTGTAATTAGATTAATTTTTGTTGTTTKATCCTCGAACTACAAATAATTTTGTACATTTGAGCATGATGGTACAATTACTTTGCCAAAATCTAATTAAAATATAGAGATATCTATTTTACAAAGTTTGGTCATGTGAAACTTCACAGTAAACTCTTTACAGAAGGATATTTTGGAACATTTTCAAGATGCTTGTAACAGAAAAGATGTGCGTATGGATGTTTCCTACATATCTATGCAATGTCTTTCAATCAATTATCATGTAAAATTATGAATATTAATTGATATTCTTTTTTGCAAAATGGATTTTGCTTTTTCTGACACTAAAAATTTGCATACTGAATTGGAATTGAGTAAGAATTGAATGCTAGACAAAGCATACCAAATTTTTCATTTTATACTTTGCAAAATTCTTTGAATGGCAAAAGAGACAATCTATAAGATCATTGGATAGCTAACTCATACATGATAATCTGGAATTAAACATTCTAAATATTTAGGGACGAATTGATGACTCATCAACTTCAAGAATAGAAATGACTCATCAACTTCATGTATTCCAAAGCTTGTTTAGTAGTTGATGATCATGTTCACTTGGTGGTAAATAAAGCTTCTGAAGCATTGAAGCAATGATTGTGAATGGAGAGCTTTGTGAATATATGACTCACTTAGTTTTGGTTGCAATGTGGTGAAGACAAGTAATTGCATTGTTTTTGAGTTTTAATGGTTACACATACCTACATAAATTTGACACAAATTTTGATCTTTTCTAATGTTGTAGTCAATGACATATTAGCTCATAGTTGTTGTGTGAATCATAATGCAATGTAATTGTGATTAATCTTGACTAGCACCACGGCAGGTTATTTCTTAGTGTTAGAAAAGAAGGGCATTATTGTAGAAATGAGTACATGGTCTAGATCATCTTTGAGCCAAATTTCAAATGTAGTTGTTGGGTTGCTCTTTGAAGACCATTTCATTAGTCTTGAAGAGATGTCGAGAAAGAGGCTCAATGTAGATGCAAAAAAAATTGTCCACAAAAATTGAAATAGTATGGAAAAAGGGGTCTTAGACATTAAATTGTCAAAAATTGCCCCGTGTCTTTGCCAAACTTGTTGAGAACTTGCCAATTTTAGTGAGCACCAACACTATATAAATGGTGCATGAGCTTGGATTTGGCAATCAAATTGCAAAGAAGGCAAACCTTTTATAAACTACAAGCACAAAAAATAGAGGTTGGCCTTTTGCACAAAAGCATAAGAATTGGATAGTACAACAATGGAGGATGGTTATTTCACTTATTTGGAGCTTTAAGTTGTCATTTGAAATTAGACAAAATTCATGTCAAACTTGAATATGGCAAACTAGTTTTGAGAAATTTAATTTGACTCACAATTTAGCACCAACATTTAAGTTTAGTAATCAAATAAGTTAAGATGTTAATCACGGGTTCATTACAAGGAACAAGTGATATTTGATCTTGATTCCTTCTGGACAAAGCACTAGTATGGACTTTGCACTAGACAATTTGTGTGAACAAGGAATATTGACTTACTTCTACCACCATGTTAACTACAAGCAATTACTCCCTTTGTCCCACTAAAAACCTCCACATTAGGCAAAATTTTTGTTCTACTAAAAATTTTGTTTTTTAATTTCAAACATTGAGTAAATGTTTGTTGAACTAAACAACGTTGTGGGGGCAAGTGAAACAATTGCAAAGCATTCTTTTGGCCTAGAAATCTTGACTTTGCCTATCTGAGGCACCTTGTATTAAATTTTGTTTCTTTAGATAATAGTGTTAGTTTGTTTAGTGACTGGTGCTATGAAAATTTATTTTATAAAGTGTGTCAGTTTTTGTTTTTGAGGATATATAGGTTGGAAAACATATTTCTAGAATCCAATTGTTGCCACCGCCCTTTCACTAATGTAAATTGTAAAATGACAAAACTGGCAGCATTCACAGACCATGCTCAAATGTCATACTTTCCACATGGGTTTTAGGTGCCTAAAGGATAGCGCTTAAACTAGAGATTTTGCATAGATCTAAAGGATGGATTAATCATTCTTGAATGCATGTATTGTTGGCACTGTGACTATAAATACAATTAATCAGTCATGGAAAACACTAAGAGAGATTTGGGGCTTTAGAATATTGATTTAGGCATGTTCCTCATGTTCTAAAACAACCATTGTTGATCAGAATAAAATATAAATAAAAAATAATTAAAGTAATTAAACATTTAAATAATATTGAAAAATTGAAATAACTGAAATAAGTGTTTTTTTGAAGGAAAAAACGTTAAAAAATTAGTTCATTATTATAATTGTCTGACATGGCAGTCTCTTGTCGGATTGCTTATATGGGAGAGTTCCTAGAGTTTCCACAGTTTAGGAATTAGCAATGTTTTAAAAGCCCAAAAATCCTCAAATAACTTTTTGGAGTTTTTTAGTGGAACAAAGAGAGTAATATTTATGTTGGATGGTGCGCTAATACATACTACCAACACTTGCATCAAAGATATTTGATTACTTCATTATGACAACAAGTGAGCATTTTCTACTTTGTGCACCTCTTTTTTGAGTTTCCTACTCTCACATTTTGAGTTTTTTCCACTAAAAATTGTATCTAGAATATAGAGTGTGTCATGAATTCAATGGTGGTAGTTTCATCAAATCAAAGGTTAAAATTCACTTTAAATAGTTTTTTGAGGTTCAATGGTATAGTATAGTTCATGGCTCATTTTTTAGATTAAATTTGGACATGGATTGAAAAATCAACCAACCAATGTGATTGTTGCCCACTTTGAAAAGGATAAATCCAAAGAACTCAAGGAGAAGACAAGTGTGCCCGTACTTGTTTTTCTTACAAACACTTCTCTCATTTCAATGACCACCATACATTGCAAGCTCCTCCAAAAATTCACCTAAATAACCAAAATGGTGTGAAATTTTAAATAAGCATTTTCAACTCTCTTGTCTATCATTGGGCACAAAAGTTCATTATTTCAAAATTTTCTCACTAAGATATGCTTCTTCAAAATGCACTACCTTGTTTTGCCAATGACCCAAATAAAACTTCAAGCTTAAATATCTATTAAGTTGTGCAATCAAATACTCTGAAATTTTTGAGGTGCTTACTCTCAGTATAAACTAAGTTCCTATAGTTACATTCTATTATATGTCAAGAAAAAAAGAGCAAATAAATTGCTCAAATTCTTGGCAATTTTGGCCTATTTTCAAAGCACACACCTCTTGGACCATTTGGGGTTAAAGATGTTCACTTGGCCTCTAAATTCTCTTAGCCTCAATCCACTTGAAAAGCATTGGATGATTTGCAGAAATAGGGGCTATAAGATGAATAGACCAAAAATAAGGATCAATTGTAGATTGCAAGAAATGTAGCTGGAAGAGAGCATACCAGTGAAAATGTTGCACAAGTTAGTTGCATGCATGCTACAATGCATGCAAGCTTTGGTTGATGCCAACAAAGTTAGCACAAGGTGATAGTAATAGTAGTTGGTGATTAATCCAACTTACATACTATAATGATTGCAAAAGTTTTGTATATTGCTAGCAACATGCTACTACATATATTGGTCTATATATTTATGTAAAAAATCTACTCCTAATGCATACCATATATTAGATAACATTGGCCATGTTTTCTCATCACAGTACTTTTGTGTTRCTTTTGTGTTTGTAAGAAAACTAGGGGGCTATCTTATTTTTTTTGGAGGTAACCGGTGCACTACATACATTGTTCAACTTCAACTACCATTGTCTTAGAATTCATTTCAAATACTGACATAGGCATCATAACCACATTTTCGCCTAAGAAGACATATATAAACATGAGTCCAATTGAGATGCAATCAATTATAAAGTCAATTGATTTATATAATTATAACCGGTTGCATCAATAATCAAGTCCAAGTAACTTGGGGCCAGTTTACACCAAGGCTAGACCAGAGGACCAAAAAATTGTAGGCTATCCCACTTTGTTAGATGTGACTATGTAAAGCAAGAGCTTAAGACAATAAACAGTAATGGCACTTTGCACAGGCTTGGTACAAACCCAAGAGACACCTAGCCAGGCCATATCTATTTATTATTAAATTGAACATTGCCAACCACAAGATCAATTAAATATTTAGCCAAAATCTACTGTTGTGAGGTTTTAGTTGGCCACGGTCTCCATTTGACCTACCTCAGAGAAATGGTCAAGAAAAAGACTTCTAAATATCAACAAAACATTATCTACTTTAGCAGTTTAGCCATGTAGAATTCCATTCAAGTAAAATTGTCCGTCATCCATGAAAAATGCCATGCACTAACCAAAATGTAAACCCAACTTGGACCACGCCTAAAGCTCCACCAATCACTGCTTTTATGATTCTATGAGGGCCTTTGGCCCGGCCATCGTGTAAACCGGTCCTGACGGAGCTCACTTCGTCACTCTGGGTCCACTGCCTCCAGTCTCCGTGAGTGCAGGCCCTTCGTGAGCAATGGGCGTCTCCGTCTTCGGATCCAGGTCMTACCGTCATTGGAGTTCACTTTCTGCTGTTTTTTAATCGTAAAAAATTCGGTGATACTGTAGATTTCGAGAGCCTTTTGCCTTCGGCGGGACCGACGGTGTCTTGCATGTCACTACCTAACATTCATAGACCTTGTCAAGTTTATCCCTGGAATCCCGAGAAATCCCCACAAAATTAGTCAATCCGACAAAATTAGAATCAATTTCTAAATCGGTGGACTTTTTTTTAGCGCATAGAGGAACCTCGAGGAACTTGCACACAGCAAAAGAACTTGAATATATCATTAAGTTAAGTAAGTTATGTGAGCACCGGATGACCCGCCGGTAGCGTTCCTATGAGTTGTGTCGAGAATTTGCTGGTAAGATCTGGTTAGTGTGGGGTTGGTGGATTCTTGAGTGCGAGAAGAACGATCGGTTGCGCCAGTTAGAGTAGTCAACTGGCATCATTATTGCATTAGGTCTAACAATTGTTGGAATGGTCTTTGGCGGATAGTTACAAAAATGTGAATCTTGCCGGAATTACTTCAGATTGGCTTCCATCTTCGCAAGCACAAGCTTGAATTGGTGGAGGTCACAAGCGCAGGCTTGCATTGGTGGAGAATCTGGCTAGCGAATTTGTACTACTAGATTTCAATTAGGTCTTCAATGGTATCTATGCGTGCACTGGCAACAATTTTCTGGAATTCGATTCTATTTGCCAGGCTTGATGCAGAGTWTCTGTGAATGTGGGTGTATGGCGACCACCGTTCGAGATCTGCCACAACCCAAGTTTCTAGAACCAGCGAGCTTGTGAAAAATGATCAGGATGCGAGGCTATGTGTCCCAAGGCAAGTCCAGGCTCGCACGGTCTCGATTCTCAGTGAAAGTGGATTTGCCACGCAAATGGCTTCTATCATTGTTGGCTTCTTCCGCGATCTCCATCTTTCTCCTTCTTGCAAATCTTAGTTTGGGATTCCTTAGGGCTCATCACGCTTTTATCACATCGCAACCAGCCTCAGACTCGGAGCACAAGGAATTCCAGCGTCAGGCGACTGGGGACGCGCCGGCTCCGCCCAAGCTAGCTTACTTGATCTCAGGTACTAGGATGTTTTGTTTTTTGCATTCTTCGCTGGGTGGTTCAAAGAATTGGGTTGAAGCTACCGCTTATAGCATGTTCTGCACAGTACTATACAATTACAGGCAGTTTACAGTAAATTTGGTCAAATTCCCAGCATATTGTGCATACTATGGAGTACTCGTGTTCTTTTGATAGAGCTCTGCTATCCAATTACTTGCGGTTTATAATAGATTTGGGCAAACTGCACTAGTTACACGGTGCACCCCACAGTTTAAATTTGCCGTGAGCAGTGCGTGTCGCCGTGCATCCAACAGGCTTTACTGAGTGGAATTTCACCCAGATTTTTCATTGAATTCTGGCTCTGCTTCTCCTCAAATTTCATATAGCCTAGGTTGTAACTAGACACACACTTTTTTTGTCTAGTTACAACCTATATGAAATTTGACTCAGATTTTCATTGAYAGTCCAAAGAACGACTACAAATAGGTCCAGATTGCCCAGATTTTCATTGAATTCTGGCTAGAYAATAGCATGCTTCTCCTCCAATTTCATATCCATTTGTGGCTAGGCCGCAAAGTGTGTCGAAATTTGTAGGTGTTGAGCCCAGAAAAGARTGATTGACAGGTACCGAAGGCGACGGTGATCGGACAATCCGGACGTTGCAAGCTTTGTACCACCCGCACAATTACTACCTGCTGCACTTGGACCTGGCAGCCCCTGCTGTGGAGCGGGGAAAGCTAGCTAGGTATGTGAAGGAAGAGCCGGTGTTTAASGAGGCGAAGAATGTGTTCATGGTGGAGAAGCCGAATTTGGTGACCTACAGAGGACCTACGATGATCGCTGCCACATTACATGGGGCCGCGATTCTGCTCAAGAAAGCCAAGGATTGGGATTGGTTCATCAATCTCAGCGCTTCGGATTATCCCCTCGTGACTCAAGATGGTGAGTTGCATTCAGCGAAGGTCAATGTTTCGGGTTTGGAGTTCTTCTTAGGGTTTAACTTAGGGTTGAGGACTAAATAAGATGACCTTTAGGGTTTAGGGTTAGGGTTTAAGATTATCACCTTTGAAGTGGAATTTAGAGTTAACCAATTTCTGGGTTCATTTTTTGCTGCTAAAGAAAAGGCATGGGTTCTACTTTTTATTACCGGTAGGCCCCGAATGATTGTAAGCCCCAGAAATACTACCCCTTGGCATAGAGTTTTCAAATCACATTTGAGAGGGAGCTCCTTTTGCAGTTGAGAACTGGAGCTTGAAATCTGACACCTTGTACTGAATCCATGTAAGTTATTGGCTGGGATTGCAGATCTGCTTCATGTTTTCTCTTACCTGCCGAAGGACCTCAACTTTATTGAGCACACAAGTGATATGGGCTGGAAAGAGTACGCACCTAAACTCCTGAATTGTTGCTGAAAGGTTTTGTACTTTGCACAAGCTCATGAAAAGAGAGTATGGTAAGTTCACATAAGGTAATCACACCTACAATTGCACAAATAATAAGAAATTCATCATGGTTCTCTTTATCATATTGGAATTTTTTTGTGGGGTCTTGTTGATAGTCCAAAGGGGATCCTAGATTCTCTTGGAATGCATTTTTTGGACTATGAAAGGATTAATAAACTACAAATTTTCAAAGTGTTGATAATAGGTGTTTCTAAAACCCACCATAGTCTCTCATGAATAGTGGGAGTGCATTTTAGTCAAGAATGTGTAGTGGTTGGTTTTAGAAAGCRGTTGAAATTAGGTGTAGTTACCTTAGTTGTGACCCCAATTGCATCTCAATGTACACCTCTTCTTTATTTGAGAATCTAGATTTAGGATAGTAATTCTTATCTTATGAAATTGATTACCACATGAACAAACCTAGATTTAGGTTAAAAAATGAAGTAGGTTATACATTGTGATGTAATGAGATGAGGGTCATGTTTTTTTTTTACCATATGCAAGTTAAACATTATGAATTAAGACAGCTAAATTATTCAACCATTCGTTGATTTCCAAAACATGCTTGCAAAGTCTTGTTGGCATGCACTCTAACATGAGCACCCAAAAATGTGCCACCAACCCTAAACCTCCATCTTTACTATGTGTACATCTCCAAAATCAATTATGTACTTATGTAGAAGAATTTTTTTTAAAACTAAACTTTGTGACTTTTGCATACATTATCCAAATGTCACGTTCTTTGGTGTGTTGGAACCTCCTTTCACTTAGCAACAAGAAAATATGGAAATTTAACCAATCTAATAGTAGTAACTAGACTCAGTAGCAAAGAAATGGCAGATTTGGGAGGTACCCATTTTGTTGTCTCTAACTTTCAAATGTTTGACAATGTTCTCTTATTTCAATGTTGAATGGCAATTCACATGGTATATTTGAATATGCACAGGTTTCAGCGGGCCAAACCCATCATTGTTGACCCTGGATTGTATCAAAAACAAAAGACTGACATTTATTGGGCTGTGCAACAACGAGCTTTACCTACTGCATTTGGTTTGTTCACAGGTGGGTCTTTCAATTCTTCTATTCCACCCGAACTCTTAAAATTGTRACTATAAGTGATGTATGACATTTCAAAACTGAACTTGTTGAACTCGGCCCCAATATCGATGAAAGAGAACATGAGTAGCACAAAATTTCTTGAGCATTTACAACAATTTCATCAAGCAAGAACACATGAATGGAAGTCAATCAAATTTGCATGGAGGTCAAATCAAATTTCATTGTGCCCATTACAATCAAGTGTATTAATTGAATAAAATACATTCTATCCCAACAGTCTAATTGAACCTCCCACAAACTCGATTTGGAGATTAAATGCACAATCTCAATGCAGACAAGTTTTGTTGATGTTACTTTTTTTTGCTCTTAAAAATTAGGACAAGTACAAAATCACACTTTGGAACACACATCCTGAAAATTCTGAAGTAGTGAAATACACCGTTGTACCCAAATTGACATGTTGGAGGATGAGGTAAGGTAGGTAGACCAAAAATCACATTGTGTTGAAAACCCCCACTTCAAGAGATCCAAAGTTTGTATACATCTTCTATCGAAATCAATGTGTACCTATTGTTGAAAAATTGGTTTTATAACTTTGACCCTTCATAACTTTTGCATACGGGATCCAAATGTTGCATTCTTTAGTGCGTTAGAACCTCCTTTCATTTGCCAACAAGAAACATAAAAATTTAATTCAGAGTGATGTTGATGAAGGCATTAGGAATGAATGAATTTAGATACACCTGGCTTATATCACTCCTACCACCGAGAGCTTTGTGCACACCATTTTTGGCAACCCAGAGTGGTCCATTGACAAAGACATTGACGATGAGCTTGGTTGTGGTCTGTGTGTGTTGCCCCACCTGCTCAGGCTCCGCTTGGACAATCCTCACCCGTCCTTTCCTGGAGTATTGCAACGAAGGCTGGGACGCCCTCCCCCGCACGCTCCTCCTCTACTACGCCAACTTCGTCTCCTCTCCCGAAGGCTACTTCCACACCCTCATCTGCAACACGCCTTCTTTCCGCAACACCACCGTCAACCACGACCTGCACTTCATCGCATGGGACTACCCCCCGCAGCAGCACCCCTTGACCCTCACGCTCCGCTTCTTCCCCGACATGGTCGACAGCGGAGCCGCSTTCGCACGCAAGTTCAACAAGGACGACCCCGTGCTGCACAGGATTGATCGGAAGCTSCTGAGAAGGAAGGCGGGGAGGTTCACGCCTGGAGGGTGGTGTGTGGGGCAGGATGGAATCGGCAAGGACCCGTGTAGCGTGAGKGGGGATCCGAAGGTGTTGAAGCCGGGGCTGGGGGCGAGGAGGCTGGAGGAACTCGTGATCAAATTGCTCGCGCCGGAACAGTTCAGGGCAAGGCAATGTGTAGGGGCGTGAGTGGGGAGATTTGGGTGAAATTTTGGGTGGAATCTCTGGTGGGGAGGGTTCCAAAGCACCCAAGAAGGCGTGATTTGGACAGCAAATGAAAGAGTTACAAGGCGGGTTCAAAGTTTTGCTGGTAGATCATCTAACATAGAAGTGACCATCATGAGTTTTGATTGCGAGTTGCAAGGGTTCAAGGTAACCACACCTGATTGGGGGCGTTTAGCGTATTGGGGTAGTTGGATTTTTGAAATTTCTTGTTGGTAAATCAAAGAGGATTCCAATGCATCCAAGAATGCGTGGTTTGGACAGCGAATGCACCAGCTACAAGGGTTCAAAGTTTGGGTGTASATCATCTAGAACTGACACGAGTTTTTGATTTAGACGTAGAGCAATGCTTTCACAAAATCCACGTATACGTATTGTGAGATTTTTGTAGTGTTGCATTTAGATTGGTGTCACGATCAGGTGTGGTTACCTTACTTGACATGAGATTGTTGAGCTAGGTTGATAGTTCCCAAGAATCTAATGAGAAATGCATAATATTCTACCTGTCAGTGACTGAAAATTGGCATGAGTTGATGGTTGTGTTGTTTATGATGTATAGATTAGTTCTTCAGGGTTAGAGTTTAAAAAGTTTCCTCCATTTGTACTCTTACCTTCACATTTTTTAGGATTTAGAATTGTGGAGGACCGCATCTGTTCGTAGCAGAACAGAGGAGAATTTCTGATAAAATTTGAGGTCAGAAGTGCCTGAAGTTTAATCGCAATTGCTAGTTCTTTTTCCCTACCATGAAGTGTAATCAAGAAAGGATATTCAGAAGAGGGTAAGCTTACATTGATTTGCAAAGAGTTCTATTAAGCTTCAGACAGCTGCCAACACAAACACTTATAATGCACATAAGAGTGCAGGGTTTTGCTTCATGGCGTTTGGACTCGCAATGCATAAGTTACGAATTTTCTAAAATAAAAGGAAATTTAATTCTATTTTCTGATTTATAAAACTTCTGCACCTTAGGTTCAAACGCGACAAAACAAAGTGCGTGCTTCCCTCCTTGCAAAGATCTTTCGAGTGGTACTAAGAGCACCACCAGATGCCTTGTGGTCTATTAGATTTTAGCGTATCAATCAAACAAAACAAAACCCTAAACCTATCTTGAACGTATAGATCAAGAATCTTGCCACACGTTCATTCAAACTATATTGTAGTCATTATTTTTTCGAGRACCTCAAGCTATCAGATTTACGATATCAGGGTGTAATGTAGTTTACTCGAGATTGTGAGAAGATGCGGAGCAGATGCAGGCAGCTTCGTTATGCATAAATGTGTAGTGGACACGCGATAGCTTCCGCTCGGCACACATTCAGTGACGTTGTAATTAAGAAGTTTTCCTTGAAAAGAGTCGCTCAAAATATACCACCACAATATCTGGAGATCTCACTCTATGCAATGACAAATACGAAGACGAACATACGAATAAGATTCAAAATTAATGTTTTTGATTACTCAATTTCCAACTACCGTATAACAGAGAGAAATAGCGTTGCATGGCACTTGCTATACTACACCATTTAACGCAAAATTGACTCCCTCCAATGCCATAAAATAAGCACAAATACGAATGACACTAACATAATTCAACTACTGTTAGTAGTGAAATCAATACTACAGTATTCCCTCAAATGCCAGGAGCGATAGCTGAGCCGGGGGCCTGGAGAGCGCCGGTGGCTTGCTGGGTGAGTCCCGCGTTGGTCAGTGGTGTGGCAGTGCCCAACTCAGTCGCCGGCTTGTGATGGGCAGCCTTGCTCTCGGCGATATCTTCCTTGACTTGCCCCACCTCCCGTGCATTCTCCACCTAAGTAAGCGAATTTCCATTAAAGGGTCAATATCTTTTTTTTATAGAAATGTGAAATGATTTGTGGAGCACTACAAAATGAAATCGAAGCCTGTCCTAGCTTTCAAAGCAAGAACCAAGTCTTGTGAGCATCACATTTTATGGCCTTTGGAAAGGAACTGTCTTCGAATTTCCATTCAATTGTCCATTTTCTTTTGTTGAAATTGCAAAGATTTGTGGAGCTGTACAAAGCTTGAATCTAGACCTCTCCTCCTCGCTTATAAAGGAAGAATTTAAGTCTGCTCAATTTGTGCTCGACAGCTTCGGCAATTGGAAAATGTCTGCCTATAGGAATTCCATTAAATTGACGATTTCTGGTCGAAATTGCAAAGATTCGTGCACAAAGCTTGAATCTAAATCTGCCCAAGCTTTCAGGGAAGAACCACTTGGCGCTCATCACAATTTTTGACCACCTGGAGGATTCAATTCCCTTARCATAGCTTTGGATGCGGAACTTCCACCAATTAGCACTTCTTCGTTGCATTGGAAAACTACATGTGCACTGCTAAGCATAAAACTTGAATTCTAGACCTCTGCTAGTTGTGAAAAACCACTGTACTGCACGTGTGTCACATTTTCGACAATGGAAAAACTGCTCATTGAAATGGAAAAAGATTCAGTTTGTGCAGTGCTAAGTCCAAAACTTTGAATTCTAGATCACCAGTCCTGGCTAGTTTTTGAGAGAGTCCGGAGCCCCTTGTACGTCCGTGTCTAGCTCACATTTACAGCAATTGGATCGAGAACTGGTCACTCAGCCATATGACTTAATGCAATACTGGATCATGCATATGGAGTAAGTTCCGTTATGGAGAACTTTCCATTTACCTGCTTGAGGTCCTTGGCGTGCTGCGCTTCCGCCTGCCTCTCGTGCTTCCTCTCTTTGGCTTCCAGCTTCCCCGCCTTGTCGTGCGCCATCGCCTTGTCCGTCTTCTCCGCGGCGGAAGCTTTGGCGCTGTCCATCTTCTCCTCCGCCTTGGCCGTCACGTTGCCCAGCTTCTCCTTCGCGTCGGCAGCCACATGCTTCATCATCGTCGTCACTCCCTGCTGGACGGACTTCCCGAGGACTGACTGAATGGGACACTCGCCCGCTATGATCAAATGAAATGCCGCTGCTAGCGTTCACAGCTAGAACTCAGTGTACGTAAACCTGCAGCCAGAAACACCAAGTGATTGAATTTATGGATTGTCAAGCAGGTGAAACTGGCTAGTACCTTTATAATTAATCAATCAAATTTGAGGCTGATGCACTTTGTCTTGTGGTGTCTTTCAGATTGTTGAGATTGTGGTCCAAATGAGAATGAAGAAGAAGATGGATGACTGTGTGGGTGGAAGCCATGTGAAGTGGCATGTGGCATGGTCGTGGACTGAATTGCTGTGGAAAGTTTGTGGACACATGTGTCGCTCTGCTTTCTACAACGGCATGTCTGATGTCTCTTTGACTGCGGTCTCAGGAGCTTGCGAAGTTTGAACTCCAAGGGAAACCTTTTTGAGTGCTCGAACTGTCTCGCTCAAAGATGAGTGATAATAAGTTTGCTTTAATTTGAAAATTTATAAAAAGTAATTGAATTGAATTGAGTTGAATCGAATTGAATCTTCTCCAACATATCTATATCATTGATTCAATCATGTAAAATGTTTAATCTAAAGTCTTTCCATTGATACTCTACATGATTCAACTTGAAGCTTTCTTGATCAATGAATATTGATAGGATGAGGTGAATTTTTGGCAACATTCAACACTCAAAAAGGTTTCCCTTGGAGTTTCCATGGTTGAGCAAGAGGGGTGAAGGTATGAGTAGGTACCCATTATTGCAATTGCACAAAAAGTGTTTGAAATTTAGAATAAAGAATGATGTGTGCAAGTTAGAAACAAAGGTTAGGCCTTGTGAAGGAGAAGAATAACAATGCTTTGGTCCAAAATAGAGAGATATTTTAGAAGTTTTTTTTATGTCCAATAATGAAATTCCATTGTTTCTCTACAAGTATTGCACTTTCTTGTTTAAGGAAGGTCAAACCCTTTAATCAACCTCTATAATATACTTACCCTACTAAGATCTACCCTCTTGGTAAGCTCTTGTTACAAACTTTGAAGGTTCTCTTCATCAAAGATAAGAAGCAAAAGAAGTAAAATATATATAATCTATATGTATATTTTTTTGTAAAGCAATCTTGTGATTCAAGAAGCCTAATTATATCTAAATCTAGTACAATATCAATTTTGGACCAATTTAGTATCTTAACCCCTAAAAGCCCAAGGGGTTTGGACATAACACAAATGTGCTATAAAATATAAATTCTATAACTTTTTTGAAGTTTGCATCCAAGAAGTTTATGTGAAGCACAAAAAGTAGAAGATATCCGTATGGTCAAAATTATAAAATTATTTTCAGATTTTCTTCAAATGAATTTTGAAGATATAACTTCAAAAATTCACCAAAAATACAATTTCTATCCTTAACACTTGAATTTTTTTTCATTGGTCAAAATAGTGGTTTCTGTTGAATTGTAAAAAAATGCATAAGATTTGGTCAAAAAAATTTCAATTCTTTCCTCAAATAGTAAGTTTTTCACCACTAGAAAATTCTAAACACATTGTGCTATTTCTCTTATGATTATTTTTTGACTGTAGTGATCTTAGTTTTGAATATAAATACTGAAAGACAACCCGATATTTTCAAGGGAAAAAAAAAAAAAATTCAAAAAAAAGTTTTTTTCTGCCCAAAAATTCTGCCTGAAGTCAGGCACCGACCAAAAAATGGTTGTTTGAGCGCTTAGGGGTTAAGATGTGAATTCCTTAAAAATTCTTTCGGTAAAAGCTTGATTCTATTGTGTTTAGAATTAGATTTGAACCATTGATAGAAAGAATTTTAGCCCTTGGCTCTAACTACTTGAGCTATTTAACCCCTAAAGGACCAAGGCCATTTTTCTGTTAGAAAGCACTCAAGATTGTCATTTTTGCTGCGTTCTACAAAGAAAACAAAAAGAACAATTTTTTTATAATCTAACCGTAGGATCTTGTACTCTACTTGTCTGAGATCATGTGGTAAAACTTTCATGAAGTTTGATCATATAGATTGGAAGATATTAGCATTCAAAGTTGGAAAAAAAAGTTTTTTTAAACACCACCTAGCAATTTCAAATGGCTTTGTCTGCCATTTGCGAGAAATTTTTGAACTGCGGACCTTGAATTTAAAAAATTTTGTATTGAAGAATTGAGTTTAAAGCTTAGGTAAAAAATTTCAAAAAAAAAATGCTTGGTTTTCAATCCTTAAAAAATTGTCAAGTAAAAGTATGTCCAAGATTGAAAGAAAAACTAAATCATTAACAGCTCTAAGATGGGATTGAAACACAATAATCCGAATGGTGAGATAATTCTAGAAAGCAAATTTACCTTGCTATGCAAGTGTTTTTGAAAAATTGTGAAAATTGTGTTCAAAAATGAATCCTTTAAGTTATTTTTTCAAGAAAATGCTCAAACTGCCCGAAAAACAAGATTGTTCATAACTTTCACCTCACTAATTCAAATGGAATAAATCAAAGCTTCAAATGTAGACAAAAATACGATCTATAAGAAAAAAAATTTAAAATTTATTTTCAAGATTTTGTAGATTTCTTCTTCTGCCCGATGATGTGAAAATTATATTTAAGATGGCATAATTTTTGCTCACGGGCACCAATTGAAATGAAAATTATATTCCCACGAAGGTAATAAGTTTTTATGTCTCATGAGAAAATTTCAGAAAGTTTTACTAAAAATTGAGATCATAAGAACTTGTCCGAAGTCCATTTTGTCCCCCAAGGGGACAATGGTCCTTTAGGGGTTAAGACTTCAACATTAGATGTTTTTTTGCTAGTCTAAAGGGTTGCAAGTTTCCCAAGTTTTTGAATAGTTGAACTGTGGGAACTCGGCCATTGCAGCATGCTGATGTGGCAAAGCAACTATCACGTCTTATAATAATAAAAAAAATTCTTTGTAAATTATTTTTATTTTTTATTTTGAATATTTCATTAAAATATTTAATTTTTCAATATTTTCAATATTTTTTCAATATTTTTAAATTCTGGCTAGCAGTAGGTGGTTTCTAGCATGGGGAACCAACTTGAAACGGCCCTCCAATGTAGCCAAAAAAATCTAATGTTGAATTCATTTTACATTCAAAAGTCAATTTTTCTAATTTTTACACTTTTAGATTAAGGATTTTTGAAAATTAGGATTATACAAAAATAATGATCTACAATTGCAATTGTTTAGGTCTATTCCTCCAACAATGTTTTCTTTTGAAAGTTTTATTGCAGCTTCTTTAACAATTCATGCTTGTTATTAGCTGTTGACATTCAGACAACATTGATAGTAGAAGTTCATTTCCACATCAATGCAATGAACAATGACCACAAGCCCTTGATTATCATTTTGAAATATGCCCAAATGGCCATAACAATTCTAAATTTTCTATCTAAATTTTTAAAATTTTATTAATAATTTTTTCAACATCCATTACCTAATATTGAGTCAAATGCAAAATGGATTCCATACTTGTGATTTTTCAATCCAATACAACCACGAGCTATCATTAAAAGAGAAAAAGGCTGGCTTATGAGATTCTATACCAAATCCTCACTATCATTATAATGGGTTCTAACATGCACCAAATCCTCACTATCATTATAACTGGTTCTAACATGCACCTCTTCTCATTTAAGGTAAGGATAGCATGTGAGGATGATAATGACATATCACTGGTTTACTTTAGATCTTTATGATTTTGGTTTGGAGATCATGTAATGTCTGCTCTACCAACCAATTCACCTTATTTATAAAAACATCAYGTTTGAGAACCAATATCCACAATTTCAATTCTAGGTGTGATTCTGAATTCTCAAGGATGCTAGAAACCATTCACTTTAAGACCCTTAAGGTAGGAGGCCCTAAAATGGAGCAGGTTCTAAAACCAATTAGGCTTTGGAGGTACATTTTGCACTGTCCAATGTACACGCACTATACATTTGAGGAGGTGGTTGGTTTTAGAGCCCACTGAAATGCACTTTTCTGCAACTTCAAAAATTCATAATGAATTGCACAAAGCTCCAAAAAATATGAAACAACTTGGGTTAGATGTCAATTACACTTGTCTTTCAAGGAAAATTTACTGAAAAGTATTCTTTATATGGAAAGAACTCGTATAATTATCTCAACAAAAACCTGCTTGAGCGGACTCACTCACGGGCTCAAAGATCAGTCTCCGGCATGACATATTTGTGTCGTCCGCAACGGTCACATGCATCAGGAGCTTTCGGAGGGGCACGGCCTTCAGCATGGAGCATCATGCCGGGCAAATCGAGCTCCAGAACCTCTCTCAATGTCTTGCTTGCTTGTGCTGCTTGTTCTCGTCTGCATCGCCAAAAACACATCGTCAAAATTTAGACACACAGGAAAAAAGTGTTCCACCTGAAGTAATTGCTTAACTCAAAAGTGTTTTTATAAGTCAAAGTTTGCATTCATGGATAACAACCAGAACATACGAGCATAGATGATGACATCAAAATTCTAAGTTCATTATATGGCGCATTAACTGCATCTGGTTTGGGGAATTCACTTCCACTCTTTCAGATACTACATGCAAAGAAATATAAGGTGAGGTATAATTGTTGAATGTAAAATGTGGAAACCCTTCCAAGTGCTCATATAGAAACAGTAAAAATATTTGGAAAGAATCGTAAAATTTTCTCAGCAATTATAGGATATTTTAAGACAGTTCCTATTATTATGTTTTACTTGATAGGTTGACCCCAAATACCCTGCAGTTGCACGTGTTTCCATTACATTACAAAGAGTGACTTCCCCGCGATTGAAGCGTTAGAAATTTACTTGATGGTGAGAGGCGGTGACAGTCGAATAATATTCCCGTGTGTGGGTTTCGCTAGAATTCCACGATTCTTCAAGCCGATACACACATCATAAGCTGAAGCATTGCCCAAACCTGCCTGGTGTAGCACCACAGCATTCAAAAGTCCGCGACCACGGACTTCTTTGATCAAATTGGGATGTGATTTTTGTACGGCTCGTAATTGCTCTCTAAAYTCTTCTCCCACCTTGTCTGCCCTGCTCACATTATGCATATCAGCACAATTRAWATTCCTAMACATCCTTGTTAGTTTGCGCAAGAGTTTTYTACTTCCWYTTAAACACAAGAAAAATTCCATTCCACCACACAAATCCGCTGACCCACCGAGGGAGAAAATGCAACACCACATAGTCACATTTAAGAAAATGACTAGACCTACCACAACATCAGGTCGAACATCCTCCCAGTCGCATGCCAAGAGACGCCCTGTACGCGCTATCCCTGTTTGAATCTCATCAGCTATCATCAAGACATTATGCTTCGTGCATAATTCCCTGACCGTCTTCAAATAACCTTCTGGCGGCATGACAACCTGTGCACATGTCAATCTTCTTGTGATGACATCTGTTTCTGTACAACGTACGCATGCATGGCAACATAAACATGTCCGTCTAGAAAATCGGAACATCGTTTCGTAAGTATGTTCGACTAAAAAATTGATCAATGATTCGGAACTATATTCTGGTGCAAGGACTACAATTTCTGTAGCGGTAGTCTTATCTCTGCTCAAAGGAACACCCTCACCCTCTCTGTTTGGCACACTGCCGTCCCACACTTAAGATTCCGTCTAAACTCGTATTTTGTCTTGCTTTAATACACACTGTCACCCTTCCAAATAACTGGCTATTATAAAAGTAGAAAAATCGGGTTTACAAGCATACCCCAGCTTCTCCTTGGATGGGYTCGAATAAGAATCCAGCTACTTTGTCTCCAGTCTCTGCAATTTCACAACCGACCCCATCATACTCTCATTCAGTGAAGTTTTAAAAATTGCAAACCAAGTCCAAGAATCCAGCTTCCAGCTAGGTCATTATCCAATCTTGAATATTTAAGAAGTCAYATTCGATTAAAATAAAGTAGAGAATAAGTGCCATGAGAACTAATATAGTCATTCTAACCTTCAAGCATTTTTGCAAGGGCCTTAGCATCGCCGAAGTCCACCTTCGCATTACCACCGAGCGCTGGTCCAAAACCACGCGTAGCCTCATTATCGCAGCTCATAGAGATTGCTGCCATCGTTCGGCCGTGGAAACAACCACAGCATGAAATGATCACAGCCTGATACTCATCAAGCAGTGCATATAATTCAGATTCATATGAAGCTTTCACCTCTAAAGAACCAAGGATTCATAATCTGAAAATGACGTATTCAATCGCCCATACTGTGAGAAAAAAAATTCAGATAGCGACATATTTATATCACTAAATTCAATGAAGAACAATGCATGAGCTTGTCGAATTAAAATTGGAGAAAAATAGTCTCCATATGACTTACTCAAAACTGCTAAAAAAACGTGAGGCCCAATTTGGGATCTGTTTCTTTAGGGGTTTCATTTGGGGAAAACGTAAGAAACAAACGCTCTTGTTTATCAARAACGAGAAGACACAATTACTGAAACCGAAATTTGTCACTTCAAAACAGAACTCAATCTATAAACTCAATCAGGATTCTGTTTTGCACCATAAGAACCACAAAAAGAACGAGAAACATTACAAGCGAAGTACCTCATCCTTGGGAATACCCTTCTTCTCATAGCCCCACTTCTTAGCCAATTTGAGTGCGGTTTCGACACCCTCAGCACCAGTGTTCATAGGCAGTATCATGTCGTATCCAAACATGGACGTCAGCATCTTGGCAAAKACGGGGAACTTGTCGTTATGGAAGGCTCGCGAACTAAGGGTGAGATGCTGTGCTTGATCAATCAAAGCATCCACGATCTTTTGATTGCCATGACCCTTTCAATCCAAACCAATACAAAATAAGTAATAGAGGAAATTATGCGAATCACGAGATTGGTATAGAGAAAAATCATACTCATTAATCCCAGAACCAAACATAATACAACACAGTCAGATAGACAAACCCTATAATCTGCAACTCAAATTTAAAGATAGCCTTTCAAAAAGTACCTGATTCACGGCAGAGTAWGCGGAAAGGAAATCCAAGTACTTGCGGCCTTCAGGATCCCACACCTCGACATCCTTAGCCCTTGCGAACACCACCGGTACTGGATGGTAACTGGGCAGCCATGCACACAAATTACAAACGAGCGCTCATATTACTAAACGCCCCACTTACACTTGTATATAAAACCCGTTGGGAACCTGATCCTGTCTTCTATACTCCAATAACAACTCATCCATTCATACACTTGGTAGCCCTTCACTTAGGAAACTGGGAGTAAGCAAGACTTGACTAAATGTCCATGACCATTAATCATTAATTGGCAATGAGGTTACCTATACAGTAGTGGTCGACAACATCTCCCTTTGAAAGCTTGCATAAGAAATTAATACATTGTGATAAGAATTCGATCTCAACAGATATGGTTCTTGTACCCAAAAGGCGTGTCAAATAAGTATGACATAAGAACAACTCACTTGTGAGCACTGTATTTGTACTCCAACTGAATGAGATCTTCTGACGAAGGAGGTTGCAGAGGAACCGAKGGCTGTGTGCTTGTAGAGTACGCTTGGCTTTGAATCACAAGGGGCGCTTGACCTTTCAGACGGTTTGATAATGCGCGCCTCGCAACCGACTGCACCAGCCGCGCTCTTGATGCCATATTTGCCACTGGAAGCCTACAAGCTTACGCAAAGTAAACTACCGAGGCCTATTTTCTGCTTGGTAGGACAAGCTCGATGAAGAGGATMGTATTTTCTGCTGAGAAAGAAACCAACTGTTAAAAATGGAGCAATCTCCGACACAAAAACGTAAATCCACATGTCTTCTGTAATTTCCAAAGCGTATACCATAATTCTGAAATCCCAGTCTGCGGGGATTTCAGGTTTCCTTCGTTGATCTATTAGTTACTCTGGATCAGGATTGATTGCCCCTGTTTAAACCCCGCTTATGTTCAAAATCATACAATACAAGAGGATGGGATACAGTCGATCAATGAAAACGACTATTGAGATAAGAATTCTCTCTTCTCTTAGAGTGGGTCACATTCTGTAATTCCGTGCAATCAAGAGCTGGCTTGACCATGCGTAAATTCCACTCTAATCCCATACGGCGGATGCATCAAACATCCGAAAGATTGCAGACTTGACGCAATGTTATCACTTCCATACTTTCCTATTCGAATGGGTCTTAGCAATATTCCACAGAAATCCTCTGTTTCTAACAATCCGGAACTCCGGCTTCTGCGCTCATACGCTCCAAAACAGAGGCATGCGTGTCTAACCCCTAAAAGACCGAGAATTCATGGATTTAAAATGACCAATTCGAATAACCATAYTGTGAAAAATCAACTCGGATAGGACCATGTTCTATATCACCAGAAATCAACGAAGAACATAGCACGTGACAGTCAAATAGTAAACAAAATTTAACAAAAGACAGTCCCCATATAACCCACCCAAAACTGGAAAAGCAAACAGAATACCCAATTCGAAATCCTTGGGGTAATCGTCTCTAGTACTTCAGCAATTTCCCCGGATACTACTCAGAATTTCGAGAGCTTATCTATACGTCGAAGAATTGAAACTTGGAATGTACAATTCGTCGCCCCAAGAATGCAACCATTCCTCGCAATCTCGGAATTACAACCATCTCRCAAAGACTCACATCAAGAAAATTCGGGAAGAGGAATTTCCTCACCTTTCAATGCAACCCCACAATTGCGCTGCACGGTTGTATTGATACTCGCAAACCAAGCTCCTGTCTCCGTTTCTTTCTAAACGARGCGCAAAATGAAATTAGGACCTAAGTGAATCAGTTCACTTCGTTTTCCATCACCGTTGAACAACCTCCGTGAGGAATTTCGTTCCGGCGCTTCTCCAAATCTGCAGAAGAAAAGCACCCGAACATGGTATTTTCAGCCCCCGCCAGAGYTGGGATTTCCGTCACTTATGGTGACGAAGCTCTTCGTCAAGCCGTCCACTTTGGCGGTTCATGCGCCTCAGCGTTCAGTCTAGAGCCGGTTCACACCAGCCAGTCAGGAGGATTATATATGTCGAAAAAATCTTCTTTACAATATTATGAGATTTAAAGAAGTTATTAATATTATGATCATTTTTTCTCATTTTAACATAAATTCAAATTATTTATATAATTTTTAATTGAAAACAATTGTTATCACACATTAAGCTTCATAATTTTACAATGAATTTTGTTCATATASCAAGTAATATGAAAAAACAAACTCAAATGAAAACTTTTTTCTTTAGATTTTCGGATTGCAAAATTTTGCGTACATAATTATAGTATGCTATACATACAAAAAGTGTCTTATGAATGATCTTCACTGCCTCCAATAAGAAATACTACTCATCTTCCATCAAGTGTAAAAAATAGAATTATTGCTTGAATATAATCTAATATTTTTATTTTATTCATGTTTGAAATCTTAGAATCGTTTTAGATTAATTGGATTCTTAATTTTTAAATTTTTCTTAGATTATGAAAATTTGTTTTTTCAAATAATCATTAAAATATTTCTTAGAACATTTCACATCTATAGAAAACATATGGCTTCATATTGAAAAAAAATTTAATTGAAGAATTATAAAATTTAACCTACCGAATGAGATTTAATTATATAATCATAGAAGCAATCTTTAATGAGTTAAAATGTCATGATTTCTACTATTAAATAGGAAATTAAAAAGTAAAATTTTAAAAATGGGTACATATAAAATGATGACGACAATTTGGAGTTGGAGGCCACTTCGGTAATGAATGAGATCATTTATAATAATGTTGAAATTACTTTTTTATGAGGGAATAGTTATTGCCTAACAACATTGTGCTTAATAGGGTTGGTGACTCCTCCAAAGAACACTTATTCTTTTATAATTAGCACCATTTGGTAACAAGAACGGTAACGCCACAAGGCTTTGTTTTGTAGGCACTACACTAATGATGGTAAATAGTGTTACCTACACTAATTGATTTAAAACAGCCATAACTTTTTACTCTTAATGAATATTTTTACCAATTATAGGTACAAAGTTTTCCCCAACTATAGTGCTATTAGGATCCATGCACTCCGTAAAAATATTCATGAAAAGTAAAAACTTATAGCATTTCTGAAATAGTTAGTATGGATAACACTATTTACCATCATTAGTGTAGTGGGAGGGAAAAAATGTTGTGCACCATCTTTGTGCAATGTAAACTCAGACTTTGTAGGAAATGAACAATTTCAAATTTCAAATTGAAATCCGTGAGTAATATTTATTGGTAGGGAGATAATATAAGGTAGGAGGTCCATAAGTGGACCATCTAAGGGCTCGAACTGAATTTTAGGGAGGTGATACACCTTGAAATATTTTTCAATAAATTTTCCTTGAAAGACAAGGAGAATTGACATCTGGCTGAAGTCGTTTCATATTTTTTGAAGCTTCATGGAATTAGTTATGAAATTTTGAAGTCAAAACATCATAGGGCTCTAAAAGCAACTCCCCTGAAATGTACAGCATTGGTACATTTTGATAAATTGAAGAAAGCAGAATGTACCTTTTGAGGCATGTTCCATTCAAAATGCCCGATCCGAGTTCGAGCCTTCTACCTTAGTGACCTTAGTGACCTTAACACGGGTGGGGCAAACACTCAGGTGAAACGCCTAAAAATTGTTGTTGAAGTTTTCTGCATTGGTGGAGATGGCCATACAGCACCTTGAGTGATGGCCGTGCAAGTAGGTCCGAGTGACTCGGATTCTACGTGGTGCTTGGAAATCTCGCCCATGTTTGTTCTTATCTTCTTGTTCCCATGCCTTCTTGACCAATGCAGTCGCAGTCCTTCCGGGTCCCACAGATGGAGGTCCGTGTGGGRYGCTGGCCGGGGACACACTGCAACCGTAGAATCCATGTCACCTGGAGCRCGTGTCAGGCACTCTAACTCAGCTGCAGTTAAACTAATAATACATATCATAGAGTGACTTCCTAACGATGAATGAAGATACGGAGTAATATTCTGGTTCCGTAACAACTACTGTAAAGACCACACAACCAAAAGTACAGAGCAGTAATGTCCCAGCAAGGCCTGAAGGGCAATAACTTAGAGTTACCGTTTCTGCATTCAGTTCAATGAAAATCATGCGAGTGGTCAGTCAGTGTGGTCCAACCTTTCAAAATACGCAGAACTCATCACTTGGTAAAAGAACRGTACATAGAAGTCAAGAGAGCAAGCTGAAACTATATTCATATTCATGCATGTACACGGCGGGTGCGCCCTGATTGGTATACGTAGGCCTTCTAAGTACAAAAATTCATTSTAWGAGGAATATGAGAATCCTCAGGAACTCAARGAACCTACAGARYTGCGAAACTAAAAAGGACGATGTCTAAAATAACGAAYTGCATCTTTGTACTTGTTCAGATCTAAGTTGCAAAGGGGATGAACAGGCTCAAGGAGATTCGTGTAAGGACCGAGTACTGMTTTCGGTGGTGGCGGGGCGTTGATCCGATGGGATGCGCTGCTCTGCGCTTGTGCGAGCCCACTGAGGCAGTAGCAAGTGTGGTAATAATCTGGTGACTTCCCAGGTTTATCTCGTAGWCCCCCGTCCAATACCTGCAGAGGGGAGGATTCTACACATCAGGACACATTCTAACATCACATGAGCAGTATAAAAAATGTAATTCAATATGAGCTACGTCAGATTGAGGACACAACAGAAATCCGCGAGCAGAAGAGATCAGATAGCAGTGTAGCACACGTCCTGCCCTGAATGGATCTTGCTCTACAGTTTTGTTTTGCAAAATTACTGGAAGAAAGCTCATAACTTTAGGAAGCTTATAAATTGACAGACGGTCAAGGTTTAAGATGCCCTGAATGGTATGGGGCTGTACCTGGCAGCAGAGCAGTATGTAGCCTTGAAGTGCCTGTGAATTGTAGAGAGGTCCATTCAAAATCTGCTCGTTTTCGTTCAACAATTGGTCCACTATAGARGGCTGCGTCGGCATTGAGTTCTCAACCTTATCATCAGCTTCCTTCGACTTTCCTGACACTTCATCTTCTACTTCTTCGAAAGTTACAGAAATGGGCGCCCTTCTAATCTGATGATCAAAGACGGGAAAGAGCTGTTCAGCTGTCACAAGTCCACGAGCAGAGCCTGCAAACAACTCCCACCAATCAACAAAGATGTGACAAACTGAAAACTGATTTTGACACACAATCGTCTGAATTAAACCACAATACAAGAGACGSAATACTTCAGAAAACCAATGGCCACCATCCTAAACAATCCAGAAACCCTGCTGAMGTAGTCCCTGAAAAAAACATAAAGAACATGGTCATTATTTGAGTGATTGCCAAAAAACAATCCGTACTATATTCAGATTTCGAAGTAAGCATTGAGCATACCCCTTGAATCATCCTCATGTGGCATATGTATTGGTGAGGTTCCAGTTGGTTGGCAATYAGTGGTAGCCCCATCAGGCCTTGCTTCAGTACCTCCAAATTCTCCTCTTGAGCTACCTGGAGCTGCACCCTCCTCCGACTTTTCGCTCCTTGTCTGTTCAGCCTCATTGCYTTCCTCTGAAGTTACCTTTGAGGAACTTGTAGAACTAGATGCAAGTCCTTGCCTCAAGGACTCCTCTGGAACAGACATACTCTGAYAAATTAGCTAGCATTTCACGGTGGCCTGTWAGAACCTGAAAAATCAGAGAATAACAGTAGCTGACAGCGCAGCATTTTGATCGCATGTGTGTCGATCAAAGGACTAATGGGCCACGAATATTGGGTGATAGCTACTAGTCACCTTAACTAAAGAAACTCCATCTTTACAAAATTGAACTCTCAATTMAGGTCTAAATGGAAGCTGATGTACAAAATGAACCAAAAGWGCAGAAMCGAACAAAAAGGTATCAATCCAATGGAGAAAMCTTCATACGTTCTTTGTCTAATGATATGCTTCCGGTCTGACGTATTCTCTGCCGTACTTACGACGACACTGCCAGAATCTAGTGCTCATCAAAAGGTTGTGAACAGCAAATGGAAAAAATCCTGACTAAATCCTTGAGTGCGCATGAATAAGGGCATTTACCAGTATTCAATACGTAGTCAGCCACAAACTGAGTATGTGCTGTATACAGAGGAGTGTTTTGGGCCACTTGCTGTCGGTTGAGSTCAGGCATAATCTGTTGTAATATTATGAATACACCCCCCTGCACAGTAGCCACATTATAAGAAAGTCCTCTCTGTAWATAAACTCCCAAGCCCTAGCTATCAAATCAGCAAGAATAATCCAATGTAAACAGACAGTGCATGAAAGGCAGAGTGCAACTTGCAAAGTTTAAGGAGCCTTACAACTCATCATTCAAGAATTCATAGCTTCAAACACCTAAAAAACGCCTCTTAAGAGAACAACTCGTAACAGTAGGAAGTACCTGCCAGAATGAATAGCAACCATCTACTAACTTGTTCGTGCGACCCCGAAATCCACCTTCAACTTTTCCTTGACAAAATACTACCCAGTTCTATTTTCCAGGCGAACAGCTTCAGAAAATCTTGACAACGCTTAGAGCAAGTGTAAAGACAGAAACAAATGCTTGGAGTATAAAAAGAAATATTTGCAGGAAAGGAACAGAGCATAAAATCTATCAGAATTCATTAGTCAACTGCATCAGAAAATCTCACCAATAAACTAGGAAGGTTGATCACATCGACTTTGTTAATGAGAGAAAGCGCTGCCAGACCACAAAATGTGTACCTACAAGATATCATCCACAACAGAACTAAAACACTGGGTAGTGAAAATAGCACGGAACTGCATTGTGAGGATGAGAGATAATCAGCACGAGGAGCAGCAAGYCACACAAAACCAGCAGTATGCTTAAATATTCAAGGTTGCCCACTAATCACTCCAGAGAAAGTGACATACCCGCCATGCGCTTCGGCACCAGGTTCCCCGCCAATGCCTCCCTCATACGTTTGGCATCTACAACCACAGTAAAAGTGCTATCACTCTGGAGAAGGGGAAGAGTTGATCTGATGTACATAACCCTGGAGACACTCTGCGGGCATGCCAAATTCTAAAACTTTTTGTAAACTTTCAAGATAAAACCAGAATTGCAGATTTATAACCGACCTCAAAATATAATCAGCCAAATTTTCAACAACTTCTGGCACCATGATATCCAGAATGTGCGCCACCTGCAATATGCAAATGACGAAACAAAGCACTAGGGATCAATTTCAAAGAGAAAAGCTAAGTGAATCTCAAAAAAAAAGAGCACCACAAAGCTACATTTAGCAGCATGCGAATAAACGAAAATTCGATCGAAGTCTCATGTATTTGAGAAGTCTATAATGAAGGTTTCATGCAATTACACCGGACAAGTGGATCACTTAGTTGACTTACAGAGACTGCAGTATAGCAACCACGAACATCAACCTCTCCTCCCTCATGCATGGAAAAGCTCCCATCGGGTTGTTTCATGCGAAGCAGAAACCGAAGCACCTTATCCCTGCTACCTGCAGATGCCTCTTAAAGATGTTTTCCCTCGATATCTCGAACAGCTACTTTTTCTATAATAAAATACATTTTACTACRAGAACACTAAAAACGAAAGCTTCGGTCTTATTCGKATACGGGGAGAGAACTATAATAGAGAGCTATAACAGACTACACTTCTGTGATAAAGCAGTTSCGAAGTTARGGCACAATGCCATTCCTTAAAAACTAGAGCGCAATTTAACAGATAAAACATGCTCACAAGAGTCACAAATAGCAAACAAACTACGATGGCTCTCATTTGAAGAACCAGTTGCATGACTCCCATTTGTGGAGAAACGAATGTTGATCATAAACAAGAATTTCTACAGATAGCAACGAAAATTATAACAGATTGATGCAGACATCAAGATTATCGAAAGATGTGATTAGGAATGGCATTAATGGGATTCGTTCAAATAGTGTGGTACTACTCTTTCCCTTTTTTATGCGATGCCTTTGAGGAGGTATAAATCACACGTTTGTACCTGTTAATGGAAGCCAAAGCCTTCTCACCACCAATAGTTACGAGGGAATTTACAGCAGCATACGTGGTCGCCAAATGAGCCATCTGACATTTCATGAAAATGACAGCAATGACTAATAAAGAACCATCTGCAAAGATTTCTCTCAAACAACGTCCATAGCTCTGATCCAATCCAGAGAAATCACAACAGCACTCCAGTTGTGTGACACGAACTGGATATATCTCCCACTACGAATCAACGAAAACTCTGCTTCCGTATTGGACAAACACACACACACACACACACACACAAAATGCATAAATGAACAATACCTGTCCAGGTCCGCCACCATAACCGCCACTCGGATCCTGCACTCACGTTAAAAATGTGCTCTTCAATCAGCAGCGAATAGAAACCGAGGATTCTGTCCATTAGACTTCACTCAACATTCACCTGGTTGAGTTACATTTTTGGAAGTTTTCCTGATTCTTAAACCCTAAACCACATGAGAGAAATGATCGCGAACCAACAGACCTGACATCTTGACAGAAAATCGATCGTTCGCTTGTCCATCCCTATCCCAAAGGGCTGATTGAGCATCGCAAGGGAGTGCAAAATCCAATAGCAAAGCCATGGCCGACTGCAACAATCCACAATTCACAATCGATTTTGAGCACATCATGATTTTTCGAAATTCKAATTTCACATGTTCAAACGAAAAATGGCTGCTCTAACAGAAAACCATGAGTAAATCTGCACTGCTGCAATAACCACCTGGGAAGCAGAGACAACCTAATCTGCTACAGAATGGAGCCCGAAAGAGCGATATGAGCTCAAATGTCACTTCAGCCCACTCATCAAGCACACAACTAACCTAATCCACAAATATTTGAAAAAACTTCAGTACAAGCATTCTTTAAGAAAGGCATTTAGGTCAAGAGAAATCATTAAAACTTCGCGATTACCCTGTGAATATGAAACAGAGGATTCTTAAGAAGATAGAACCATATCAACAGTCAAGAAATATTTAAACAAAAAAACTCAATCTCAAACCATCCCCATGGTCAAGCATACAACTAGCTTAATCCACAATTATTTCAAAARTCTCGAATAGAGRCATTTAGGTCAAGGGAACCGCCAGAATTTCGCAATTACTCTGTAAATATGAAACAGAGGATTCTTGTGAAGATTGAACCATAGCAGTATTCATAAAACTTAAAATAGAGACCTCAATCGAGCAATAGTGTACGACTTGTGAAAAATTACCTCGAATCAAGAACGCTGTATGATGCACTCAGACCACGGTAAGCTCTCTTGAGGTACTGGACGTGCTCCTCCCTCCAGAGCTCCAGTCTGCCGACGCATACAAAATAGTAATGATCAGCAAAAGGAGGAAATTGAATGTGTTCTGTCACTCCAGAATCGAATCAACACGAAATTGCCTTGGATCCGCAGATTCTCTATAAATTAAAATTTGCTAACTCAAGGAGAGAAAAGAGAGTACAGAAAYGAGGTGCTGTGGTTGGACGCGGAGGCGAATGCAGACAGTAGAAGCGAAACGACTTCCTCCAGATTCTGCTGTTGCTGTTCTGTTGGAGTGGAACTTGACGACGATGCACTTGCCGCTTCGGACGCCATCGCTAAAACCTTCGAAAACAATACAATTACTCAACAACACTCACTATGAAAGAAAACTCAAAAACATGGATATAAGAGACCTGAAATGCCTATGACCGTGGCAGCAATGACCGGTGTTTTCTACGGAATTACACTATCACTGAGTTCCATGGTGCTTTCACTCTTTTGTGAGTAAGTTTAACTACATTTTAGGAATAGCATTGCCTTGTTGTCAAACTAAAATTAATTAAAAAGTTCAAGTCCATTGTCAGCAATAGTTTTTGGCAGCCAAGGATTCTCCTCTTGAAACTATTGCACACATCCATGCAAAATTCTATAATTTTTCATGAATAAAAATCCACCCTAATGCCATGTAATTAAATTTTCCCTTTCGTAATCAAAAGGAAATAAAGTTATGGTTGAAACTTGAGTAAGGTAGGCAAACCCAATACCAACCGTTCACCTAATACCACCCAAATGTAGGGCCATCATTGATCTTAGAATGAGAATCTATGACTGTAATATATGCCTTAACTTTACTTATTGAGAAGTTAAAGCATGTTCTTCCAAGATGGATTCTCATTCTAAGATCAACAAGGATCCTACATTTGGGTGGTACTAGGTCAACAGTTGGTATTGGGTTTGCCTACCTTAATATAAAAACAAATTTATTAATTTGACAAATTTTTGTTGGATAAAAAAAAACTTATGACAGTAACACCTATTGCTAAATTATTCAATATCATGTGTGTCTTTGCACAATAATATTACAACCATCTTTTGTCATAACTATTATTGTCATAATTTCTTTGTTCACACCCTCTCTAATTACACACAATCCTAGGGAACAATTATATTCAGTTATAAACTCAATTCATATAGTCATTATCACGTTTTTAAATATTAGATGGACTGTTTTCACGCGCATATGAAAATACAAAATTTGGCAAATGTGCAAAGGCATTATACAATATCTATGGTAGCATAATATTAACAAAATAGAAAAAATAAAAATAAAACATTAAAAATTCATCTTAGTTTAATTTTTTATTTAATTATTAAATAATTACATTTGATTTGATGTTCCAAATAAAAATAGTATTTTTGTGTCCTTTTAATTGTATTTTATTTTAGAATTTCAAACATTATTTTATACAATGCCTATTTTGGATATCAACAAAATTGTAAAATCACCTAAAGATTTTGGGATGAATGTATGCTCAATGATTTTGTAAATGGAGAATAAAAAAAATGTTGAATAACAATAATTGGGAGGTTTATTATTGGATATATTACAACTAGTACATAATTATTTATTATTATTTATAAAAAAACTAATATTTTTATCTTTGAAAGTGAATCCATATTTATACTTTAACCTATATTTTTCATACATTTGCAAGGATATTCTTGTTTTCTTGTCAAAATTTTAGAAATGTGACATTAATTTTATATGAACTCATGCACTTTATTTCTAATCTTAACGAAGATTGCATCCCTTAGACTTAAGGTTTGTAAAACCTAAATTCTACATCATCTTTAGGAGATACACTCTTTGTAAAATTTGTCGCCCATTGAATAATGAGGGGTAGTAAAGAAGGGATATTGTCCTAGGATATCTTCAATTTGGGCATCCTATGAATACCTAATTTTCCAAGTTGCCCCAATTTTTGGCATGCCATGAATAAATCTAATTGAAAAAGCAATCAAATTTATTGCAAGTTATATTTGATTGAAGTGTTAGAGTTGGCTAAATGTTTCAAAATTCATCCAAATTTTCTTGCTCAAATTTTGCATACAAACTAGGCCCAAGTTTATATTCAAACAATGCATTCAACCTTTCCTACATTCATTACCCTAGCAAAAATGTTAAAACAATCAAGGAATAAAGAACAAAAGTAAATAACAAAGCAACACACTAGATTGCTAGCCTTAACCATAACAAAACATGAAAATTAAATACTAAACATACCACCCCACCTATAAATCCAATGCCAACAAATTGCTTCAAAAAACATGAATTGAATCATTTTAAAACCATGCTATCAATTTCATAAAGTTGAAAAGAAACAAATACTACATCCACATGAAGCAAGACAACATTTAATTGAAAAGAATCCAAGAATTTAGTGTAATTCTAATATTAATATAGAAAAAATATTTAATAAAATAGAAGGAATTTAAAAGTTAGTCATTCAAATATTTAAAGTTGGTAGCTTAAGAAATATGTGTAATCTAAAGCACCAAACTTCAAGGTCTTTTAACTCTAAATGTCATGAACATTCCAGCATCTTCTACAACTAACGCCTCTACAAGCTTTTAAAAGCTTCAAGAGAATTCCAGAAGTTCTTCCAAGGACTTCAACCTTTAGTATAAATAGGATGCAAGACTGAGAGATTTTCAGCCTTTCCAATACCATTTTTGAAGCAATCCTTGCCATGTCTTCTCGGAGAGATCACTCCTTCTAATTTAAGGTATACACCTGAGTTAAGAGGTTATTTGATGTAGGGCTATTTACCTTTATTGTTGTATTTAAGTTGACCCTATTTTTACATAAAAAACTATTACTAGCACATTTCTAATACCCTATAATTTTTTATAAATTCTTCAATGTTTTTTATAGTTGGGCTAGTTTACATCTAAAACTTATATGTCCAATTTTTTCATATACATACACAATATACACTATAAGACCAATGTCTTACATTTATACTAAATTTTTTTGATAAATGAGGTGCTAATTCCATAATACAATTTCACATATTAATAAACAAGAATGTGCAATTCAACCCTAGTTTTGAATATTTCTAAGTTCTAAGCCATGTATTTTAATCAATCTAGTACAGAAAGGAACATGCAACATTGCATGAGCATCAAACAATTATGACATTCAAACCAAGTATGAAGACTTGTCATTGTTTTAAGTTGATGTTCTTTGAATGTTTGTCATTGTCATTGTTTTGACCCCTGACTGCCAAGCTCATATTTACTAAAATCGAGACCTTTTCAATTCATTCCCACCAAACCATCATCTAGAAAGAGATCCACACAAATTGGCCGTACTGATTGGTAGTGGAGACAAATCTAGAGTTAGAGTGAAAATGACACGTCATTTGACCGTACCATTGAAAAGATTATAATAGTCAAACAATGAGATCTTTCAATTTGGAGGGGCCATATTTGAAGAGTTGGGGCGCTCAAGGATTAAGACTCCACACAATATCAAAAACGTTAGAAAATCAATAACATGAATCCCCCAAAAGCAATATCATCAATCTAACAACCAAAGCAAGTCCTATTCACCTTGTACTAAAACGCAACACCAATAAAACAATGAGATAGCTAGTCCAAAGTCCTCACTAACCCTACGCCCCATAGGAGTGAAGGTACCTCCAAACCTAAAATATTTATTTGATGTATCTTTACAGGAAGACAATCCTTTATCATACATCCTTCCACTATAAGAAAATAGAGGTATAAATGACTTGTTCACAATGACTTCACCAACAACAATGATTGCAAAATAGTCATTTTGCAATCATTGTTGTTGCTGCAATCATTGTGGACAAGTCATTTATACCCTTATTTTCTTGTAGTGTTTATAGTAAATTTACAAATCAACATTTTTTTCTTAGAACAATAGATTCTTAGATGCCCTTACATTGTTCAAATATTGACACTTTCATAGACAAGCTGAAATTATCTAACAATAGTGACAAATTGATAGAGGAAATCCCCAACATTTATTGGACTGTACACATTTTATCCTCCGCACAAAATTATTTGTCTACACTTATAGTCATTGTACTATAAAAAATTTGTACAACTCCTATTTGTCAAGGCTAACTTAATATTAAAAATTCCTACTATATGATATTTTTACATATCCTATTTTATATATATTAGAGGATGTAGCATTTCATAGACCCTATAGTAGCTCTAAAATTTATATAGAATCTTCCCCCTTTGAATTAAATGGACCCTATCTTTTAACTCACGTAGTTTTCTAAAAATCGTGAGTGATCTCCCCGGACATATCTTGTATCTTGTCTAGTTATCAATTCAGGTTAATATACTTCTGTGAGAGCTATTCTTGAGTATATTTGTCTTTCTTGTTCTCTAGTTCTTATGTCCCTAATACTAGATGCTTCACCTACTATGCAATACATTACTAATTTGATTTTGCTACAAAATCCAAATCTACATAAAAATATACTTTATCTATGTATTTACAATATTTTCAAATATTAAGCAATCTATATTARTTATATATATAATAAATAAAATCCAATCTTAGAGATAAAAATAATATAACTCTAACTTCAAATAAATTAATTTAGCACTCTGTATTTCTCTTCAAAGGTTTGGATCATTCCTACAAAAGTGTAAGCCTTGAGATATCATCACAATCCTTTGTTGATACCATTGATAATACTGCATGGTTTATGTTGATTCAACCGATTATTCATTTTAATCACTTGAAATTTGATATTTGGATATTAAATTGATGTGATTAGAAAGTATTACAAGTGAAAATGCCCGTGAAAATGTGGTGCTCATTTTTAATATTATTTTGTTAAAATTGCCTAAGGTGTCAACTTCAAATGAGTGTATTTTGCTCATTTATTAAGTAGATTAATTTTTGACTCAAGTATGGTTATAAGGCATTGTTAATTTCCTATCCATAAGTTTCATGGAAAATAAAAAAAAATTATAGTCAATTAATCATTAGCCTTTAAACAAATAATCCTACAATCAAAGGTCAAACTTTTAGTTTCTTTGTTCATTTAAGGCACCACAAATATTGTATTGCTTAAAATTTTTAACTTTGTACATACTTTGAGGATTGTCCATATAACTAGTTGATGAAGTGTTACTATAGGAATGAAAAACTATCTAATAATGAATCAGTATTGGTTGATTTGAAAGTATTGTTGAATAGTTTTATGCATGACTAGTTGGGAAGTAAGTTTGCTTTAGAAGTAGACAAAATTAAGTGTAGATAATATAGAGTTTTGAGTGGTGACCGTTTGGGGGCCATCCTAGGCAATTACATGCACCAAGTTGTTCTAGTTTAAGGTTTACATGTCTTATTTTTTACTGCCATTTGCACCACTAATGGACAATTTTTTGACATTTAGTAGTGGTACATATGGCCTTCAATAGTGCCCTATTGTAGTGAGTTTTAGAAAATCATATCTAATTCAATTTATGTCTAAAATGTACTTATCAAATTGTAATGGTGTGTCTCCTCTTCTTTTCCCATAGTTTTGTCATAAAACAATTTAATTAGCATATGAGAGATCCTAAGCCAATATTTTGTTAAATGGGCAATTTTCGCCTTTCCTACCTTAATTACTAACTGTCCAAGGTAGTATATATGTTGGTGTTAATTAATTTGAAGTTAAATGTAATCTTAGCTACCAATGAGCCATTTTCAAAACTTGTTTTAGATGAATATCCTTTAAAGTCTACTTTGAGAATGTTAAAATCTGAAAAAATGTTCATCATCAAGAACTTGAGGGCATGTGCAAATTGTGCATTGAAATTATATCAAGATAATTTGGTGCCAACTTCTATACCAACTCAATACCAAGGTGATTAGAAAAATGACACTGAAATGGCCTCTATTGTCAAAATGGCATCAAAATAATTGGGCCCAATTTTTTTGATGATGTCTTTCAACCTCATATTTTGCATTCATCCAATAAATTTCATGCAACAAAATTAAACTATAAAGTCAATAGAATATATGTGAGTTATCCAAAAAACTAAAAATAATGGGCTCCTTAGTCTTTTAGGTGTTAAGGTAAATTATCATTTATACCGTAAGAGAATTTTTTTGAGAGGATAAATAAATGTCTACTAAATATAACAATCCATAGTATCATTTCATTAAGTGGAAAGTTCCTCTCAACACAATATTATGTTGTTGTTTGGTATTGAAAATTCAACAAGTAGATCAAGAATAAAGAAGAAACCAACATTGACAAGTTGATATGTATGACCAAGAAAAAAACAAAGAAAAAGTTGATAGTGGACTAGACCATAGTTTAACCTTTAAAATGTTGTGGAGGCCAAAAAATGGTTGATGGATGAGTTTTTAGGTGTTGTAGAGAAAATGAATGCACCTATTGGAAGGACAAGACCTATCACCAAGGTACGTTGCCAAAAATGATATAAGTTATGGTACATTCTTCATTTCTATAATAAGTTGGAAAGTCATCTATCCACCACTTTTTGACCTTTGGCGCGTTTTAGGATGAGTATTACTTGAAATATTGACCCTAGATACACAACTATTGTATTATACACAAGGGGCATTGACATTAAAACAACTTAGAAGAAGTTTTTTACAAAAGATATATCAAATTGTAAAGACCAAAAAGACCAAAAAGACCAAAAAGTTAGGTGAAAACCAAATAAAATGAAATGAAATGTAGTAATGTTGGATTGCATATTATTAGAAAAATCACAATATATATATATATTAAAACACCTGCGCATAGTTTTTAAAAATCCATACAAGAAATTTCTTTTAATTCAAATTCAAATCCATTTGCATTGTTTTATTTTTATTTTTTTAAATTAAATTTTTATGAAAAATCCACCCAAATCAAGTAGTCTCATATAATTGTCTCCAAAAAATATTCATTTCATGTATATAATTATATTTTTGGATTACTTGTTAAAAGGTCTACAATAACTTTCTACATTGAATTGATTGTAGCAAATCATATTTTTGGAGATTAGACTAAAATGTTTATAATAAAGCCCATATAATACATGAGTTTCATAATTGGGACATTCACCAACTTAAATTGTCTTTTCTACAAGGACTAAAATGACACCCCAAATTCGTTGTCAAATAATATTTATTATGTTGAGATTTCATGAGTAAACAAGCAAAGCAAGTTCCTAGTGACTATATATCCAAATTGGCAATTTTAGTTGACTACACTAAATAGTGAAATTAGGTTGCCCCTCATTAATTTCTTGACATTCCATGCTATATAAATAAATATTTGTTGTAACTGTACAAGAATGCACTACTTTAGACTTAGTTATTAATTAATAGTTGGAACTCATGAACCTCCATGTGCACAAATGGAAGTCATTGTAGAAATATCTCAATATCTGTTGACTTTGATGGCTTGTAGAGCAACTTTCTTGGGATAAGGCAACCTAATTGTAAAAGCAACCTCATTTCACTATTTAGTGTAATCTATAGCTTAAGTTAGGTTGTTTGTTTCTTTATTATGTTGAGATTTCTCTCTCTCTCACCATGCGTCCCCAGTCATGTTCTTGGTATTGTTAAAAAGCCCTCAATGAGGAGGGGTGCGCGGACTTTGTTTCATGGCATTTGGACCAACTGGGTGAAGATTCTTTATTGATGTGATGTGTGGATGCCTAAAGTTGTGACACTTATCTCCACAAAGCTCTTAAAACTAGGATAGGTTTAGATTTACAGGTTGGACGCCCTGAAATGTGCCAAAGTCGTGACTAAAATCCGTGTATGTGCAAAATTAACGGTACTCACTAATATGTACACAAAGGACACAAGGTCCCACACTATGTACCTGCTGTGTACATTCTTCGCACAGGAGATTCTAAATGAGCTGGCCAGATTTTCTCATCAAAGAGCACAGCAAATACAGCAAACCAGCAAAGTCTTGTTTAAGTTAAACCTAATTCGAGTTACTTTACATCTTTGTTCATAGAAGCGCACAGTAATCAGACAGTCATGCTTGATATTCTTCAGTTGACAGATGGGTAGCTCTCATAACATTTACTGTACCTTTCATTTCACTTGAATCAGGAAGGAGAATCAAATCTGGACAGAAGTGTACTACTGTAGCTAATTTTAATATATATACATCATCTGTAGCTAATTTTAATATATTTACATCTTCTGTAGGTCAATTATTTAAAAAAAGTTAAACACTAATAACTTTTTCACATGGTATCCAAAGTGCCGGCATTCGAATGTCTTTACAATTGCAAACAAGAACTGATAAGACTAACAGAAACTAAATTATTAAGAGTATGCTTAAATACTCAAAATGTGTTAGTTTAAGATTCTCCTACCTTACGGTAACTTGTACCGCACGGTGATTAAGCTAAAGGCATTTCCATGTCGACTGGAATATGTCAAAAGCAATTGAGAGTTTCATCACAGGTTCCGTTCCYAAGGTCGCTCCAGTTCATCCCCCCTGCTTCAAAATAATTATGCAACTTCTCCACCGAAACTGACTGCACTGTTTACTTACAGTSCATTACACAAGACTCTTAAAAAGTTAACCTCTCAAATTGTAGCATCTTCAATTGGTAGCATCTTCAAATAATTTTTAATGCACGAAGAAAGAGTTGAAACAATTTGAAACAGGATAACACGCTGGAAATTGATCTCTCTGGACAGKAAGATCGACCCGACTTACATTGGATGCAGCATGCTTGGTKKCAAGAAGCAAATGKTGTGCAGARGGAGCAGAYWTTCAACTTGCTTGCTGGGTCCGCCGGAGAAGCAGCATCAKTCCTTGTATGAGCTTGCAAATCATGATGCACTCTTTCCGATCCCCTCCCAACAGGCACTTGAGCCGTGGACCAAGTTCCAGTCCAAGCTGGAAGGGAAACGGAGAGAGTGTATAATGATCTTGAAAACTGAAAAATAAAGTAACTCCGAACCTTCACAGAGACGTACTCCGAACCTGTGAAGTGGTCAAAAGAACTCCGAGCCGGCGTGGTGTCCACTAGTTGCCTAAACATTGAAGAGAGGCCACCACCTTGATCAGGATAGCAGGAATTAAACTTGCAGATTCCGCTACACTCTCAAAAACATAACATGCGCACAGGAAAGCTTGAATGAAGCTAGCTCACAGGGGGCTGTTACAGGACTGAACTCCCTCGCTAGGAAAGCATGACTAACTAAGTCTTAACAAATGACGAAATTAACCGTGATACGGCTTCAAGGAGTGAGTGGCCCATCTCCAAATCTGGGACTCTAGACAGTCTCAACCGAAGAACAAGATGTTGAAACTTAAGCAGGTCAGCAAATGATCGGCAGAAATAGGTCAATCTTTCTACCACTTCTAAGGTCGGTGCTTTCGACAAACCAGGACTTCACAGGGCATCTTTCACCTACTCTGCCATACGGAAACGGCACTTTGCGCACTACTGTCTGGACTACCTACAACCGGCTATCCATCGATCGAAGGTCGGAAAGCTAGGATTCTTGAAATGAAGTGAAGGATTCGTGTGCAACCCAAATCCTTCCTCACCGGCAGCCACTGGACGAGTTGGTGCAACAGCCCAGAGGAGGTCATCTCCGGAGATCGCCACCATTCGTTACTAAATCGAGTTTCAGACGTACAGACGTAGAGCCAAAGGGGTTTCCCGTGCAGACTGGGTTTGCAAGGGACTTGGGAGTCAGTACGGTTTGGACGGAAAGGACCTCCAGGAGGTACGGTTTGCAAACCCAGTCTGCACGGGATGCACCTTCAAGCACACAATTCGTACCCACATATCACACTTTGCACACGGCAAGGCTCCGTAATTCTAGTACCAGGCAAACCCAAGTTACTGGTGAACCTAAAAGGCAGCAATCCTAGAGCTGRTTCCGTATAAGAGTCAGTCAGGGCCAGGGATGTGGTGGGAAGATCGACTGGAAGATTCGAGAGACCAGTGTGAAGTGTGAACGTCACTTACTTTGCTGGTGCTTGGTRTGTTTGGTCGACACTTTCTGCCGGCGTGCCTGTGGTGCCAGGGAGCTTTACCTGTCGCATCCGCTTGTCTTCGATTTTGGATGTACGAGTGCATATCGTCCAAGCGTCGCTGATTCCAGATCGAGGAGACTGCCCTATCAAATAGTCCAGCCTGCAGTCCCTGACTGGCTGCCTACCAACTTACTGTGATTCGTGAGTATCTAGAACACCAGTTGAGAACTCATTTGTCATGATTTGCACAGTTTTGTTGCGAAATCGCTGGTAGAAACAGTTTACACACACACACACAAGACTACAACGTCGATTTCTCTAGTTGCAGCTCTAGTTTATGCAAACTCAAATGAAATAAAAACGGAAAAGACTTTTGTTGTGATCTGTATCACGTCATGAAGGATGATTGAACATTTTTGAGAGGAGTCTCTAATTTTTTGAGTACATGGTTTGCATTGCATGAATTTGCTTGACATTGGTGATACCTTTACAGAGAATTGAAGGTTTGTATGAATACATTTTCAATGTGAACATTGAAAACTCACAAGAAAAACATTCATGACTTTTTTTTATGATTATTTGATTTTGTTTATGAGTTTCAACTTTTCAAAATTGTTATACAAAACATTGTTTTGATTTGTTCACTCTAAATTCAATCTAAGTACTAAACAATAGAATCTAAAGTCATAATTACATACTATTCACAATTGTTCTCTTTCAAACTAAGTAATGTAATGACAAAAGAGTTCAATAATATTATGAAATGAAAGTCATGAATGATCTCCTTGTGACTCTTCAGTGTCAACATTTCAAATGCTCACACCAAAACTCCAATTCTCTATAAGAACATCAACCTAATCAAGCCAATTCATGCATGAAGTAAAACATTGAGGCTGACTTCAGACTCTGTGAAGTATCGTGCAACTCAAGAAAAACTTGAAAAGACCTCCGCTTCAGTGAAGACCTCCCATTTGAACCTGATCGAATCTTTCGGAAGGTAGTTAGAGAGGTCGATCTAAAAGATGTTTCTTCTTGAATCGATAAGCAAACATCACCGATCCCTTAATCTTACAATATCACTTTCTGTTGCTAGCTTCTTGCCTAATCGATCGGTTTGTATCATCAATGTAGCAAGCCTCAGGAATTTGCGAAAGGCTTACTACTTTTAAGTTCTCAAGCATCCGTCTTTCAAACCCAATAAAGTGGGACAAGAAAGCCGAAAACTATGTTTGCGGAGATTCTGAAATGGGTCCCGATTTAAGGCTTCCGARCCTAGCAACGAATATATTCAAAGAAGATAGCATGRAAACCGGATTGATCAGTACATTCAGCATTTGTACCTTCCGGACCACGACAGACTCGTGTCCGGATTGCATGCAGTGATCCTCCGCGTCCAAATCTTGAGAAATGCGGATCGAATATACTCGAATCGTTTCTYTTGGGTGGAAACACCGGTAAAAGAATCAATTAAGTTATATACAATGCATGAAGGGTCAAGAGGAAACAGAATCTGAAGAAATAATTATAATTTGATYTCGCTGACGACATTTCCGGGTGTGATGTGCCAAACTGCCAACCACTAGATCTGACACCTGACCTCCGACCTACGGTCATTTAGGGGGAAATTTATTTAAAGAGGCGAAGAAAAATGAGGCGGATATATACAGATTCGAAGACTTTACGGTAAGTATCAACTACCGGTGGAATGACGGATGCTTTCGATCGATCTGCCAATTGGGAGCGGAGTAGTGCGCAATTGGCCAGCGGATACGACAGACTCAGTAACCGAATGCGCGGCCCAGAAGCTCTCCTTGACCGCTTCCTTTCAATGCAGGGCCCGCTGATCGAACAAGGCACCCACTCTTGGCAATTAATGACTTGAACAAGGCAATGACTCTAGCTACACTGCTACACTAGTTATTATTCGATTGGAGCCCCACCTACTGTACAGTAGTTTAGAACATGGAGTATGGAATCATTCCTCCTGAGGTCGGTTGTCCACGTAACGTTAATTTCGTTACATTGGCAACATCCCATTGGCGATTACTTTTCCAGGCGCAGTTCACGCCGCGCGCGCGGCCTGAAAGGCTGAAACCAAAATAATCTACACCTGTCCTGTCCTAGTTACTGCCCTGAAATTCGACCTTTCCAAGAGATTTGAGAAGATATTATGTATGTCCCAATTTCTGGTCTCTGGAATATAGCCAATGTAACAAAAATTTGACGTGACACCCGCTCCGCTCCGCTCGCTCCCATGTATCCAGTGCAACCCAGCTACCGTCCTCGTACTACAGTACAGTGCAGTACAGTACAACACTGGCATGACGTGTTTAAGGTTCATCATTCGTACACTTGGAGAAGGTGGAACTCAGTCTGCACATCTCATACCCGTACTAATTTGCATGATGCCTCCTCAGCTCTCAAAGAACGTCTCATCTGAACAGCACTTCCCATGCAACTTACAATTGTAATAGGTGCTGAATGCTCAATGTTATCTTACCCTACAAGTTTCGYATATTAGGTGCACAGACTCGATCAATCGTTTGGTAATGTACGAAAGTTTCCAGGCACTGTTTTCTAGCTAGCTAGAGGCATCCACGCCACGATCCGTTACGTGGTATTCGGTTATTAGGAGGCACATATCCGGTACCCTATAGTACTCCTATAGTACTATACTGCAATTGTACAATTATAGCTCCTTCTGCAATAAGTTTTATCATTGGTACAATTGATGAGGAGATTAGAAGCTTCGAAGCTGCCAGTCATCATTCTACTGTAGCTGATGACCAGCATGTAGTTTGTAAAATTGCACGTTGCTATTCAGCTGCCTTGCTGAGCTCTGAAATGATGATCCTTGCAAAATTTCAACTTTGTAACTGGTCAGTGAGAGCTTTCTTCAATTCTGTTGATTTTATTAGTTTCAGTTTTATATATCTTAGTTAGTTAACCTTCATTTCTGAGCTTCCATTTTTCCTTGTTAGGCGGGCGAGGGCTTGTAACGTGTCTAAGTGTCTAACCCACTTGGCCACTTTGTAGGTCCAATTGCAATTGCAGTGTGACTCACAGCACATAAACCAATCTTGCTATTGTCTCGTAGCCCACATTTTACGTTGAACTGAACAAGCAAGACAATGCGTGACTCACTTGAGTTACTTCCCACTTGCATCCCAAGTGGCTACAACACACACTACCGACGCTGGACACTAGAATCTTCGGATCCTTTACCGGAAGTACCGGGCAAATGAATATTATGAGGACTGCCAGTCATTTCGCAACTATGGCACTTTTACAGTTTTAGACCGGGCGATCTGAAATCTATACCTATTTTAGATGGTTTAGACCATGCAGTCTGAAATTTATATCAGTCCTAGATGGTTTATACTACGCAATCTGAAAATGGCGGATGATATATTACCATTTTATCAAAATTTGTCATATTTAGGTTTAGAACATACAATTATGTGTTTTCAGAAGTATTGATATTTTCAATCGATTTTCCAAGATTCTTCAAACGCTAATAGTATGTGATATGCACAATCATGTGGTTCAAGGCTCTAAACTTACTAAGGGGTGAATGCAAGAAAGACTAGTACTATTTTGCATCACAATTCGAATTGCGTTATTACAAAGTTTCTATCCACTATAACTTTTGAAGTATGAGACCAATCAACTTGAAAATTTTATTGGAGATGTCTTGCTTGATAGCAATTAGATTCCTCATTTTTTTAAAATTTTAAAAAATCATTTTATATTTTAATTTTAATTTAGCTAATTTGTCACGTTTTGCAATTTAGAGTTTTTTAGTACTGGGGAGTGCCCAAAATTATTGATCTAGAGCTGAAATTTTTGTGGTCTATTCCTAGACTAGATGGGCATGCATCCGCCAAAGGGAATCTAAAAAAATATTATTTTATGTCCTCTACATGGCATGCGTGCTAATAGGGCTCTCTTGCGCGCACACAGGCACACTTCTGAACATTCAAGATGGTTTTAAGATCATTATTTTGGTGAAATCTCTTTATCATAAAGTTCTCTCAAATTTCCAGTTTTTAGTTTTTTTTTAAATTACATTTCCTATTTTCTACAAATTAAAACATCAAAACACCTATTTTCATGAAATTTTGCACTTTTCTAGTTCTCCTACTTGGAGAATTTTCCTACGCTTTTCCTTCATAGGGTACCTTCTTCTTACATGTGTATACATTAAATATATTTTTCACATTTTTTTAAAATTGTTTTTCTAATTTTATAGTACTCCCGAAAAAATCATGAGTACTATGCCAAACGCTACAAAAATAGGGGGTCTTTCTTGCAATCACCCTAAGGTAGGAGGTCCATAAAAAGCCCATGTAAGGGCTGAACTAAATTTTGGCAAGGTGAAATTGCTTGAAATAATTTTTAGTAAATTTTCCTTGAAAGATAATTGGCATAATGGCATCTAATCCCAAAATGTACCTCCAGAGCCTGATTGATTTTAGAACCTGCTCCATTTTAGGACCTCCTACCTTAGATGACTGCTCACCGGCACAGCAGGATAGTGAGGATACCTCCAACCGAAGGGAATCGGTTAGAGAGCATCATGGCCTTAAACCTTTATTGGCTATGTCCTTTGGATAGAGACTATGGCATCGACTCTGGTTTTGAAATCTATGTTTCCGAATCCTATCTACAAGACTACAACCTCATTCACATTGCACAACAAGGTTAGGTTGGAGTGTAGATGTGAGGCCCAACTAGTGAACAAATCAACCTATGACAAAGCCTGGTGATTACACCGTTCTTGTTTCAATTCTCCACTGAGATTAATTACAACTGCATCATATTTAATCAATTTCCTTGAACATGAGGATTAGTTTCCTTGATGCCACTCCTGCTGAGTGAGTGATGTCCTGGCCGTGTCCATAAATTCATACTCCATAGCCACATTTTATGCTTTTTTTGCTCACACTACTCCAAAACCCATCGCTTTTCGTTCTTTGAAATAGCGACAAAATGTCGGGTGAGTGAAAGAAGTCACTGGAAAAACAAACTTTGGGGCCAACTTGACAACTAACATTGGGTCATTTTCAGTGAGAAGCAACAGAGCTTTGAATCTCCTAAATGAAAAACAACACGGTTCACTCCAGTATCACTTGAATGTTTTTCATGAAGCAAGTTGTGGAATTTACAATTATTATCAAGTTTTACAAGGGAATTCTAGAGTTAGTTACACACTACACTAATGATGGTAAATAGTGTTACCCATACTAACTATTTTAGAAATGCTATAAGTTTTTACTCTTCATGAATATTTTTACGGAGTGCATGGATCCTAATAGTACTATAGTTGGGAAAACTTTGTACCTGTAGTTGGTAAAAATATTCCCCACGTACGCAACTCTTGTATTATATACAGGGGTCATCGGCATTAAAATAGCTCAAAGGATGGCTTTTGTTAAAATTATATCAAATTAAAAAGACCGAAAAGCTAGGTGAAGATCAAATTTAAAAAAAATTAAATATAGAAAATTTTGAATTGCATACATTTTAGAAAAAAACTCACAATATATATGAAGAATTGAAACACCTATGCACAGTTTCTAAAAATGCATACAAAAAGTTCCCTCTTCTTAAAATTAATTTTTTATAAAAAGCCCCAAAAGTTGCCTACCTTGGCCTATGATACATGTATTAAAAAAAACTCAGATAATTGGGATTTTAATGCTATTATTGTCTTCAAAAATATTCAATTCATGTATATAAGTACGTATTTGAATTCCTTGTTAAAAGGGTTATAAGATTATTCTACATTAAAACAAATTATATCCCTTCAGATTGGATTAAAACGCATTATAAGTGATTCATTAAGCATAAAAACTTAAAACTTAGGAGAAATTCAAAATTCCTTGTAAATTCAATTACAAAAAAAATATTTTCATTTTTTGAGTAAATTTTGTTTGAAAGAATTTAGAATGAGGTTCTCTTGACATGGTGATTTTTTGGAATTTTTATGTTCTTTGATTCTTTTGCTATTCCAAGTTTGAACTAGAGTCTATGCAAGTCAACCTCTTGACAATCTTCCAAGTTTGTAATTTTAGAAAAATATGTGCTCTAGTAACACCAAATCCAACCCTTGGAGAGGACTACAACTTCATAAAGGATCTCCAAAAATTAGGATGACTTTCATCCAAATTGTAATACAAAATAAATCTAATTTTGACTCTGTACATCATCCAGAAAGTGGACGTCGGAGTGCTCCAGGGTTAACCCCTCATAACATTTAGTAGCAACACTATTAACTGCCTTCCCTCCACAAAATGGTATGGAATATTGCACACCATTTCATCCATCGGATGATATAGTGTGGAATATTCCACACCATATGAGTAGCTATGAGGCCACATGTCAAATTTGTTGGAATGTCAACAAGAAAGGAACTCGGTTGAAACTAATGCACACTAATGGAGGCCCATTAGTAATTTAGTTTGTTTTGCAAGTAGTTCTCTGGCATCAAAAAGTAGTTGACAAGTGGTTCCATCAACATTTTCTAAAGCATGATATGTGTTTAGTGGTGTCAAGTTACCATGCATTCAAATTTGGCCCTCCAGATTTGGATGGATGATGCTCAAGAAAAGAGAAGACAGGTTGGCTGAAGACTACTGAATGTTATGATCTATGTTTTCACCAAATCGCTCCAAAACTACCATTTCTAGAACAAGTACCAAATAATTTTTAAATTTTTTTTTGAATGCACGTGTCTTTAGGATCTTGTAGTACTCTAGTTTGAGAACTTGTGAAAAAAAATTTAGAAATTTCCACTATGTAGATTGCAAAATATTAGCATTAGAATTGGAAAAAAACTTTTTTGGGCCCTGAGAAAGCCAGGCAGCTGCACTTCAGATGGTCACATGTGTATGAAAAAAAGCCCAAAGTGGTGGTTACTCTTTGGATTCATTTTTCAAGGCAAGTTGGACACATGCTTGAAAATTTTCAGATAATTTGGAATTGTACAACATATAGGAAAAAAATAGTAAGTAGCAAGAAGTAGAAAATGGTTCAAAACACTATATTGTTAACAATTTTTTCATAGAATTGAAAAATGCCAATCCCAACGGTTGAAATGTTGTAATAAACAACCTACATCCTCTGATTTTTTTTTTCCAAAAATATTGAAAATTGAATAAGATGAAGGACTTCAAAGTTTATTTTAGAGTAAAGATTCCATAACCACCTGCAAACTACCTACAAACTAAAACTCCCATAACTTTCATCTCATTAATCCAAATGGAATGATTCAAAGCTTTACATATGTGTATAGATCTAGAGAACTAGTTTCAAATTTTAATTTTTTTAAAAAGTGATATTTCAAGAAGTTTTTTTTGCTGCCCGGATTGCCCGCCGAGCAATGAAAACAACATATCATGCAATAAGTTTTAACCATGTAGTCAAAAGTTATGAAAATTGTTGGGCCTTAAAGCTACTCCTTGGGCACATGTTTTGTGAAAATTTCAAAGAAAATTAGCAAAAGCTTCACTCAAAGTGACTAAGTGAGTTGCCCAAAATTGCTATGTTGTCAAAAAACACAGTTTAGTACTTTGGGGGGTAACATATTGGCAGCTCTAAACCTTTTACTCCCAAGCTAAACTATCTGTGGTGGGCTAAGCCTCCAATTCTAGCCCTGGCTATACAAGTGTAAGTTTTTTTGGTACAATAGAACCTTCCTTATTCAATTAGATTGGGAACGGTCTCTTATATTAGATAAGAGAGGTTATTGCATTAGGGATCTTTGTATGTGGTTCATATTGTTAAGCCAAAACCAACAATCAATGTTCTTCAACATAACTTTATTGAGGTACAGGGGATTGAAGGAGGGAGGTTCTACTAAAGGAGGCAACCCATTTCTAATCAAATAAGCAATTATGCATATTTGGAGTGCAAGTTTTTTGAATGTGGAATTCTTCCCATGTACAACAATAGAGTTTGGAAGGATTGCATATTTTTCAAAATCTTCTTACATAAAACAAAATTACTATGAATATTTTAGTGGAAGATTCTCTTTGACCTAGAATAGTGATATAGACCTTTCTATTTCTAACCATAGGCTAATTGCAAAATTGACCAAAGGCTGATTGCAATATTGAGAGCCTTGCAACCAATCATAATGAGCCACAACTACTCTAGGGATTGCGCCATAACTTCATGGAAAGACAATTGTCTATAGATTGGAAATGGAGGGGTGATCAAAATGGGTTGCCTCCTCTAAAGTAAAACATCCCATTGTGGTCAAAAGACCCATTGTGGACACCTCATAGAGAGACCGGAAGGGTGATACCGGGGAAAGTATAATATTTCAATATGTAACTATATCACCCCTAAACTTTTTGGAAATAGAAAGTTTTGGGGGATATATAATTACTCACAAAAATATAATACCCTCCCCAATATCACCATTCTGGTCTTAATGTGCGTAATGACCCCATGATGTTTTTCAGACCATAATCAATGTCTAGTTTGACATCCATGGAGTGATTACTGACCTCATTAGGAGCACCCTACTTTTTGAGTGTAAATCATTGTAGAAAGTGACTTTTCAAGACCTTCCACATTAGAAATTATTCATACCACTTTAGGTGATTAAGATGAGCATATGGAATATGGTTTTTGTTGGTTATCAAAAAGCCTACTAACTCTTTGGGGCAGATCATTTCAAAAATTCATAACTAATTCATATTTTGTCTGAAAAATATAATTTCAATTGTTCTCACTATTTCTACCACTTGTCTATACATGGAAAAAATTTGAAAAATTTCATTAATAGCTTGATGGTAGACTCCAAGTTCTGACCACAATAGGTTGTTTTACCTTACATATCCCTGCCACTCTTTTGTGCTGCTTAGGTGGATGGCTGTGGTACGTGTGGCCATCTTCAACAAAAGTAGCTCCTTCATTAAGATAGGAGGTCTATAAAGCAATCATCTAAGCGCTGAAACTAAATTTTGGGAGAGGTAAAACTCTTGAAATATTTTTCAATAAATTTTCTTTGAAGGACAAGAGGAAATGAAAATTAACCCAAGTTGTTTCATATTTTTTGGAGCTTTGTGGAATTAATTATTAAATTTTGAAGTTGAAATGCCATGGGGTTGTAAAAGCAACTTAGCAACCACCTCCCAAAATTTATATAGTTTGTACATTTTCATATATTGTAGAAAGCAAAATATACCTTTGTGTGATGTTCAATTCAAAATGCCCAATCAAAGTTTGAACTTCCTACTTTACTACGGAGAATGAATGGGGGCTTAACCCCTTTAAGATGTGGCGACTAGGCTTGGGCCTCTAATTCCATTATTTCACATTTTTGTGATAGTTTTCTTACGTATTGGAAAAAACATGAAATTATAAACACCTTGGCAAAGTTGTAGAGCAAATTATGAGATAAAAAAATAAAATAAAAAAATAAATGGGTAGAAGCTATGCCTTAGTAAAGAACACGTCCTAGGTATTCATAGTGAATTAAAGTTCTATCTTATAGAGGCTTTGTGTCAGGCATACCTTGCTTGAAAAGTATGCATTTATCTTTGGCTACCGGCAAGGGTAGTGAGGAATAGTTACCCGACATGATCCATTGTGTTGAAAACTGATTTGTCTTAGTTTCTTCAATCTACTTCCTTGAGCTTTATGATGAATCATTTTATAAGGTAATCGAAATTTGAAAAACAAAGAAATCTCATCTAGTCACATACCCGCTTCTAATTCTTATGCCTAGTGCACCCAATTGAAACCCAATAATATTTTTTGAGGATGTTGCAAGCCACCATTTTTCTTCACCTTTTAGAAATTGGGAATTATAAACAATGTGTGAATTTACAAATCCAAAAGTATTAGTGTTTCTGATTAAGCCATAACTATCAATTAGGGAGCTTTTCATTAGATGATGATGGAAATTTTGGGAATCCATGGTGAAAAATTGAAAATTGAAATTACAAGAAAATCAAGAGGAAAAATTCTAGGTGAAAAATAGGGGTTTTAAGCAAAAAGTATTGTAAGCAAGACTTGGTAAAGTAACCAATTGGGGAAACGGTAAAAGGGTGATAAAATAATATAAAAAATATAACAAAGTCAAAAATGAAATTAGAATTACATAGGAAAAACAAATAATACTAGACCAAATGAAAATAAAATACTTCAAGTAGGAATTGTATTCAATGTAGAACTTTAGACTTAATTTTGTCTTAGTAGAGTATTTTTTTTCAAAATACTTTGAACTTGAAAACGTAGGTATATAATGCTAACTTAAATATCCAAAAGCCTGTGTGTGATTTGAGTCTCCAATTGAAAGTTTTGGACAAAATTAAGAGAGGATTTTGAAGGGACATTTTCTTTGACATTCTCAAACACCCTCTTTGAATTTTGTCCATAACTTTTGATTTGAGGCTCAAAATCACAAATGGATTTTTGGAGATGAAAGTAGGCTTAATGTACCAACTGTTCATAGTTGAGAGTTGTTTGGAAAAAATTATTCTACTATGCCTAAATGAGGTTTGAATTTCAGCATATGCGATTCCTTTGTCTTCACAATGAGCGGTCAAGCTCTCATCTTCAAATTGTTCCATACCTTTTGAGGATCCAAGCGGGACAATGGATTCATTATAAGAACAACCTCTCCACCTCTTACAATTGGGTTTGCTTCAATGTTATGCTTTGCATTTTCTCTTGAAGGGTACTGTTGTTTCCCTCGGAAAGGGAGGTAGCCATGCCATTGAGACAAAATTCAAACTACAAGAGCACATGTTCGTGAGCAAGTAGGATCTTTTAGATTGTCAATTGTAGTTTGCAATTTTTCCGGAAAAATATATTGTTGTCTTCTTTGGAAAGGGAGGCAACCATGTTGTCTAGAAAAAATTCAAACTACAGTCGGGTACCGAAATCTTACAAATTTTTGCCTCCGCAGTGAATACAATTTCAGGCTGTCAACTTTGACACCCTTCTGAGGGCTGAAAAATTGGTATTTTTTAATAAAATTTTTACATCCGTTTCAAAGTTTGACCCACAAAATGACACTACACCAAGGGCTCAAAAAATCACTCTTATAACTACACTTGTTGGTAGATTTGCAATAACTTTTGTTGGTCAAATCTTTTGAACTTGAAATTTGGCACATATGTTATCAACATAGATAAAATCTTGTCAAAAACATTTTATGGTAAAAAAACAATTTTTCTACCCTTGAGAGGGTGTCAAAGTTGGAAGTAGTGAAATTTTCTCTTACAGTGACATCAATTGGTAGATTTCCAATCACTCTAGTTGGGAAAATCTTTTGAACTTGAAATTTGGCATACTTGTTATCATCATAGATTCAATCCCATTAAAAAAAATTCATATCAAAATAAAAAAATTTCAGCCCTTGGGAGGGTGTCAAAGTTAGGAGCAGTGAAATTTTTCTCACAGCTACACATGTTGGTAGATTTTGAATATCTTTTTTTGTGTAAATGTTTCGGCCTTGAAATTTGACACAAATGTTACTAACATGTAGATGATCTTGTAGAAAATATTTCATAGAAAAATACCAATTTTTCAGACCTCGGGAGGGTGTCAAAGTTGACAGTCTGAAATTGTATTCACTGCAGAGGCAAAAATTCATAAGATTTCGGTACCTGACTGTACAAGAGCACATGTTTGTGAGCAATTAGGATATTTTAGATTGTTGATCGTAGTTTGCATAATTTTTTGGAACATGCATCGTTTTGGAACATGTTTGTTTCTTTGATTCAATTTGTATTTTTGGAACAAACTAGGTTTGGGATTTTTTTATACAATCTAGATTCTTTTCTTTTTTTCTCTTTTTTTTGGAACAAAACAATATTTGGAACAAAGCAATGTTTGCATTTTCATAAAAAGCTACATTTTGGATTTTTTTGTCCCATAACAAGCAAGATTTTTAAACTGTTCAATTTACGTAGCTTGCATTATTTTTTTAAACTATAGTTTTATGAGACTTTTTGAAGTTCAACATTGATAAAATATATATTTTTTTAATTTGATTGATAATATATATATATATATATATATATATATTTAAAAGGAGAAATATGAGCCATTGAGCCCTTCAAAAAGTTGTGAGTTCAAAAAAGCCGCGGCGCTATTATGAAAAAAAAAAATGAAATCTTGTGTGGCACTACTAGTGCCACGTCAGATTCTCAATAAAAAGACATGAAAAAAAATCATGAAAAAAATTAGTTAATTTTAATAATAATAATAATAATAATAATAATAATAATAATAATAATAATAATAATAATATTATTATTATTATTATTATTATTATTATTATTATTTATTGTAATGTCACAGGGCCCTGCGGCTAATTTGTTTTGATAGCCTTTAGGAGGGCTCATATTTCTCCTAATGTTATTATCACAATAATATTTATTTTCTAAATCCTAGAATTTTTACTTTCTCCCTTTTTATTTGGAAAAAGTTAGGTTTTAGATTTTTGTGTCAATAAACTGTTGTTCTAGTAGATTTTAAATTTTGAAATGAATTAGCATAAAAAATTTCATGTTGATTTTGAAATATTGACAATTCAAGTATATTTTTGTGTGGGCTATTGTCATAGTCATTTGAGCCATATTTTGCTTGGCTACCTGTATGTTCCGTGCATATGTTCCTTGCAACTAGTGCAAATGCGTCAGTCCAAGTGTGTGAGGTAGGTGAACGACCAATTTGATGTTCACTTTTCCTTCTTCTCTGGTGAAGTCCAGTATGCTTTTTGTATGTAGAGCACCCATAACCCATTTGTAGTCACAAATTTCTTGCCGCACCTTTTTTTCCTCAAAATCACTAATAATTTCAAAATGGTGAAGCAAACTTGCAAGTAGTTGTTGTGTAAAAATCCAACCTCGAAAAGACTTGATTTAGGGTTACCATAGAGTGATTGTACATAATTTCCCTCAAAATACAATGAAATGTACTTCCGTATGCCATTTCAGAACATCCTCAAGGGGTTAACCTGCATCCCCACCATCCAAATATTGAAATGAAAAAAACTTTAGAATTGTCACAATATAAATTAATCCTTTAGGTCCCACAACCRATTTAGGATATACAATTTGTTTTGTGGAATCTTTTATTAGCTTCAGAATTGTGATATAAAATTTCAAACATAGAAATTCAAAAAGAGATTGTGAATTTGCATACTAGCAGAGAGCTGGAACAATTGACCGAGTGGATTGAGAGAATTTTTTGATCAATTATAGTATATGCAAGGAACAATTGTGAAATTTGAAAAAATACCAAATTTGCACTTATTTTTTACATAAACTAAAGAAAATGAATTTGAGAGAGTATGTGGATTCAAATGTAAAACGCAAATGTCTTCACTGCAAGTCAAAACTGCAGTTATTCACAACCATGTTATTTTAACCCCTCAAGGACTAAGAACACACAATGTATCCTCTTCAAATTTTCAATGGCAAATTCTTGGTAGAGTAGAACAAATCTCAAGATTTTATAAAGTAGGTTTTGTAGAGTAGAAAATTGACATACTTGTTGCATTTTTTAATTTTCATAATTTAAATGTGAGAAGATTTTAAAAATTTCTTTAGAACATGTGGTCTAATAGATAAAAAGAACAAAAATAACCTTTTTCCAAAGAAAAAAATAGTAGGGTTGTAAAAACCTTTTTCTTGGACATTTTTGGTCTTTATTTTGCACAAACAAATAAAATGTGGAGAATTTAAAAAATATTTACTTTTTTAGCAATTTTAAAATACAAGGTTCAATCTAGTGTGATGAAAAATACAAAATTAAAAAGAGTGATGCTAATTCCTAGTTTTTGTAAGACATTCCAAACAATATACTGATGATATCAATTGTTGAAGTGCATAGAGATATTTTAAAATTTTGTAGGATCGAATTTGGTAAATTTTTGCTTTCTACTCTTTTTGTTCAAAACGTGTAGAAATTTGAGGGAGTTTTTTTTTTCATATATCCTTTTTTAAAATTAAAAATACTACATTTGCCTTAGATTACAATACAATCTATTTTGGGGGAGAAAAACATTATTCATCTTTTTATAATTTTAATTTTCAAAAACTGTGTTTTTTGCCTTGGATGGGTCACTTAGTGCATTCTAAAAACTATGTGCGGCATAACATAGATAAGATTTATTTTTTGACATAAAGTTTATAAAATGCTCAGAAATAAACTAGAAATCATTGAAAGTGACAAATCCATTATAAGTAATGGAAGTAGCCTATAAATTTGGTCCATTAAGATTTCTTTTATGTAATTAAGGGACTAAAGTTTGGGATTCTAAGTAGTCTATTTACTATACCCTATGTATACAACTGGTTACACACCTGGGCCAAACTTGGATTAGATGATATACGGGTAGATGGGTGAAACTCCGCATGGATGAAGTTTTGATGTCTCCAGTCACGTCAATTGTCCTAGGATTCTTGAAGCTATTTTCAATGGCTATGTCCCTTTTGTTGTAGCTCATAATTGTATGCTCCTATTTTCTAATGTTTGGATTGGACAGAGTTTTCCATTGTTGTGGCAAAGTACTAAATCCCTCATTTGAAAATCATCTTTGCCAGTATTACAAATGATACTTATTGCTTCATGCAAAGTCAACATAGGCTTATCAAAAGACATTTTATTTGCCTTGAAGATCCCAAAGATACACAATATGATCATTTTCTCATAACCTTGTATTCTATTTGGAGGCAAAGTGTAAAAATATACAATAGACAGTTTAAAGTTGATTAGGAACTACCATGAGTTATAGTTTTCATAGTTCAAATTGAACTTGGGAGGTGAAAGTTGTTGAAATATTTTCTAGTGAATTGTTTTGAAAGCCAAATCAAATTGACATTTGACACAAGTTGTTCACATGTTTTGGAGCTGTGGAATTAGGTGTGAATTGTTGAAGTTAAAATTGCATTGTTGTGTCCTTCAATGTTTGAATTTTGAATATGCTCTCCACTTTTTTCTTACACACATGATTATGATCAAAATTTGTTTGAAAACACATGAAAATAGTTTGAATTCCACACATTTAATTGTTGTATTGTTTTTCAAAATACTTTTGCTTTCACCTTTCTTTTCAATTCAATTTTTTCTTATAAAGAATAAAGCCTAGAAAAATTGTGTTAACATGTGCAATTTAAGTAATGATAGAGTGCCATAATATAGGCCATTTTTCAAACTAAGTATAGGAATTATAGGAACACTATTATTTTAGCATTGTAGGTAAATAACCCCCCATTGCCGCACATGGTACTCCATATATGGAACCATATATACATAGAGTGACCCACCCGATTTTTTTGCCTATAAAGTTGATCATCCAAAATTGTTGTTTGTAATCTAAAAATTCAATTGTCAATATTTACTAAAACTAATTCCATGCATACTAGACAAAGTAGTCTTTACTTTTTTACGGTCAAAATTAAAAAATTTCAAGCACATCCATGCGCAAGAGAATCTCAAAGTGGAACAATTCATTTGGAAATTTTATTGTAAAAAAGTTGATGGGTCGCGAGGGATTAAAAATAGAAATCTTATATATTGAAACTAAAATCAAAGCCATCCTTTATGTGGGACCTCTAGCTTGGAAAATGAGTGAATCATGCCATTAGAAAATGAAATGTGTTGCATTTCAAAATTTTATGTCCACCAAGGCAAAATCAAGATGTAAATCATGTGACACCTCAACATCATATTCACTAGTGTACATAGACATTATTCATGCAAATCATGTTTACTGTGATTTCTTCATCTTTCACCTCTTTCAATCCTTAAAAGGCCTTTGGGATTTTTGTATACGACTTGTATTTAACCTTATAACTCTTTAGGTGTGGTTTTACATGTGAATTGTGATATATTGTTATTTACGTACTATCATGATGATTATTTTACTTTGTATTGAAGAGTATTTTATAAGTTTTTTTTTAATCAAATAACACTATTTATAATGCACTATACGGCTGCAAAGAGCTTTGAGGCCCTTTTAGGGTTGACTATAGTGACAAAGCTATATAAGCAACCTTTCTCCACAATACCCATAACATTTTTCTATATGCTAGTAGACTTGCCATGATGTCAAAAAAAAATTCAATGTGGCATAATTATTCTACATCTTTCATACATCTTTCTAGATATTGTGCAATTAATGCCTCTTTTGGGTGCATTGTGTCAAATTGTATCACAATGCACTCAATTTTTAAAAAAATTTAGAAACAAAAATAATAAATTACCCATCCTTCCCCTGGGTTTCAAAAAATTAATTAATTAATAAATAATTAATTTCCTCCCCACCCTCCCCTCCCCCCTACTTGTAATTTTGAGAACCCATATCATGGGACAAATGGACAATCAATATGGGACAATTCAAGGACAAAATCCATATCTATATCTTGTATTTGGTACAATATTCAAACCATATCTAGTATATGTATCCGTCTTTGGTACCCTATTTTGGATTCATATTTGTATAGCTTAGATTAAATCTCACAAAGATCAATGCCTTGTGATTTTTTGAGAAATGGACTGCATTTTAGAAGTGAAACATTTAAAAAAAATCAATGGCCTGTGATTATTTCAAGAGAGGAGGGGAACTATTGCAAACTAGGAGGTGACAACTTCTTTTGGGTGCATTGTGCAATATCAAACCGACACCCTAATATAAAGATAGTGATATTTAGTTAATTATTCACTCATGATATTGTAAATTGGACAATCACATTATTTATAACACATATGTTCACTATTTTGTGCATCTAGAAGGCAACAACAATTAAACCCTAATAGATTTTACATAATTAGAGTTTTTTCTTACTATGACCACAAAATGAGCACTTGGAACTTGAAAGGTTAAACAATCATGATTATCAATTATTTTTCTTACTTGTACATCATGTTATATGGTTGTAAAGCAATAAGGGTTATAGGCCAATAGTCCAAGTGTTTTTTCTTAAAAGGAGGATTTACAAATGCACCTATAAAAATTTTCACTTTTTGATTTTTTAAGTTTAGATTCAAAAAAGTCATGGATATTAAATCCTAAATGTCCAAATTGCGTTTTTTTGGCAATATAGCTCGGGGGGGCACTCAGTGTAAATGTGTAATATTTGGCATACACCTGTGATAATCACCTATTTAACAGGGGGCTATATAAACCTTATAAAATTGATTAAAAGACATGGTATTTTTTAAATAAAGGTAAAATTTGATAATATATAGCATGCTACTTTTTTTATAACCGTGTTTTACAATTTTTTAGCATTGTATATTACATGTATATTTTTACAAAATTTACCTATAAGGAATATATTGGACCCTATTTTTTATCGCACGTAGTTTCTATGATTTTTGCCAGTGCCCCCCCCCCCCCGAGCAATATAGCAATTTTGGACAGCTCACTACAACTAGAGTTTTCATTTTTTTTTTTTCGTTTGAAATTTTCACACATGTCTTTGAGGAGAAGCTTTAAGGCACGACAATTATCATACTTTTTGATTGCATGGTTAAAAAGTTATCGTATAATATGTGGTTTTCATTGCTTGGTTAGCAACCTCGGATTTTTTTTAAATCCCTTTTTTCATAATTAAATATTTGATATTATTTTTCTAGATTTACATATGTGAGGAAAGCTTTGAATCATTCCATTTTGATTAATGAGATGAAAGTCATTAGGAGTTTTAGTTTGGAGACACTTATGGATTCTCTACTCAAAAAAGCACTTTGAAGTCATTTATTTAACTCAATTTTGCATATTTAATAAAAAAAATATTTGGTGKAGATTGTTTACAACATTACAACATTACAACATTACAACCTTGAGAATTGGCATTTCTCAATTCCATAAATAAATTCTCACCAATTGAGTATTTTAAATCATTCTCTACTTCTTTCTACCTATTGTTTTTTTCCTATATGTTATACAATTCCAAATGATTTGAAAATTTTCAAGCATATAGCCAACTTGCTTTGAAGAATGAATTATAAAAAACACCACTATTTTGGACATTTCTCCATTCAAATGTGACCATGTGAAGTGCAATTGCCTGGTTCTTTGATGGGCCCAAAAAAGGATTTTTGTCAATTCAAACACTATAATCTTGCAATCTACATGGTGAGAATGTTTGAAATTTTTTCCACATCTTCTCAAAACAGTGTACTACAAGATCCTACGGTTACAAGTGTCCAAAAATGTTTGTTTTTCTAAAATTTGATACTTGTACTAGAAATGGCATTTTTGGTGAAAACTTATTCAAATATATTTAGGGTTCAAAATATATAGAAGAAATAGATTATATACATATACACATCCCCATTGATCAAATTGAGTGCCAAATACATGTGTCAAAATTCTGAACTGTCCTTTTGATCCTTAGAAACACATGTAGAACAACCTAGCTCCCCAAAACGGCTGTCCGGAAGATGCATGCTTGGGAACAAGAGACTGAGAACAAAGCAAGCTCGTTGACCATTCCTTTGTTGAAACGGTCTTAGTGGAATGGGTAGTGGCAAGGGAACATGAAAATCAACAAAAAAACCTGCACAGGGATTTGTAGACTGAAATGACAAATGATAGTGACTAAACCTTGAAAGAAAAAGTCAAGACGACTTTTTCAAGCTTCAAAGTCCATGGCTAAACTGAATGCACTCATTTTACAACTAAGTTATCCACACCTAAGACAAACTGGCACTGTTTTTTCAAATGCTAGACAAGTAGTTTTATCACAATTTAGGAGAAGTATCATATTACAATAGAACCTCTCTAAGTTGCTGCTCTACGAGCCAATAAACCTCTAAAAACAATGTTGTTAGACCGGTCCCGGAATAGGCCACATTACAAAGGTGGTGACTAAATCTGACCCTCCTTTAGCCAATAAACCTCTCTAAACCGATATGTCAAACCGGCCCGGGACCTATTGAGCGAGGGAGGTTCTACTGTATAAGACAATTTGGGGAAAATATAATATTCTACTGCTAGCAAACAAAAACAAAAGTTAGTGAATGCAATAGATTTGAGAATTTGTAGAGTTGGCATCATAGGAACACCTATTATTGACACTAAACTACCCTTAATCGGACATCCTTTGAAGTACAAGATCTATGCTTGATCCTTCAGTGGTTGCTTTAACCCCTAAAGTCCCAAGGACATTTTTCTGTCAAAAACCATTGAAGACTGTCATTTTTGTTGCATTCACCCAAGAAAACAAAAAAATAAATTTTCCTAAAATYTAACCATAGGATCTTGTACTTCACTTGTCTTAGATCATGTGGTAAAAATTTCATGAAGTTTGACTATATAGATTGGAAGATATTAGCATTCAAAGTGGAAAAAAGAAATTCTTTTTGAACTCTGGCTTACAATTTTAGATGACTTTGATTGTCATTTGTCAAAAAAATTGCACTACAGAATTTGAATTTAAAAAACTTCATGTTGAAGAATTGAGTTGAAAGGCTAGAAAAAAAATTTCAAAAAAAACACACTTGATTTTCAATCTTTAAAAAATTGTTAAGTAGAAGTAGGTCCAAGATTGAAAGAAAAACCTAATGGTTAATAGCTCTAAGATGGGATAGAAACACAATAATCCCAATGGTGAGATTGTTCTAGAAAGTAAACTTCACGTTGTCCAACAATTATTTTTGAAAAATTGTGAAAATTGCATTCAGAAATGAATCCTATAAGTTTTTTTTTCACAAAGATGCTTAGATTGCCCGAAAAACAAGATTGTCCATAACTTTCTCATTACTAGTCCAAATAGAATGAATCAAAGCTTCACATGTAGAAAAAAATATATCATTTCAGAAAAAAAAAATACAAAAATTTGTTTTTGAATCTTTTCAAATTTTTTTTGTTGCCCACCGAGTTCAATTCTAGGGTTTTTGTGGTATAACGTTTACTCCCGGGCACAAATTGAAATAAAAATTATATTCCCGCAAAGCTAATTGTTTTTTCTATCTTACGAGAAAGTTTCAAAAAGTTTCATAATAAATCAAGGTCACAGGAACCTGCCCAAAATCCAAATTGTTCCCCGAGGGGACAATGGGATTTTAGGGGTTAAATAACTATTTAACTTCTTGATTGATTTTCTTTGTTTTAAATTTATCAATGTTGAAATTGGGCACATGCATTAGAGAAAATCTGGACTCTCTAGAAGTCTGCTAAGAAGTTCCTCAAGGGACCCTAGTTTCTTTTTATTTTGCATGGACAAGAATTTTTCCCCTATTGTTGTGGCCACCAAGTGTCATCATTGTAGTAGAGCAACCAAATGTCAAAGCATTGGTAAATGAGCAGTTGTGTTCTATTAGAGGAAAGTTATAGGAAATTGAAATATACTACGTGATAGTCAAGATATTTATAAAAGTTGAAAAGCAGTTGCATTAGAAATGCTATCCTTTTTCTAGCTCACTAGGGCTCTAGACATAGAATGGCTTGTCAAAATCTGGTAGCCTTATGGAGAGTCCAAATTTTTTCTAATGCTTTATCATTTCTTGGGTCCATGAGATGTTGTGAAGAACTATACTAGTTGATGGCAAATGGCTAGAGTTGCAAAAGCATGAGTATACTTTATATATGARTGAAATTTTTGTATTTATTTTTCAAAGATGTAACGTTGTTTAACAAAAAAACGTACATCCTATGATTTCATTTTTTTCAAAAAACATTGAAAATTGAGTAAAATAAAGGACTTCAAAGTTTATTTTAGAATAGAAAACCCATAACTGCCCGCAAACTAAAACTCCTCATAACTTTCATCTCATTAATCAAAATGGAATGATTAAAAGCTTTCCAAGTGTACATAAATTTAGAAAAAAAAATTCAAATTTTTGACTATGAAATAAGTGATTTTTTTTGATTCATCTAAACTGCCTATTTACAAAAAAAAACATATTAGGCCATAACTTTTGACTCATATTTCTAAATGTCCTAAATTTTAGTGCACATGAGAGATACTCATCATCCGCATTTTTTACTAAAGTTTAGACCCAAAACCTAGAAACCTCGAGTCACAATGTCACATGTACTTGTCCAATATTATTATGTGGCCAAATTCAGTAGGGTAGTTCTTTAAAAGTTCAAAATTGAAGTTCTAATAACTAGAAATGATTTTATTCTTGTAAAAACAATACCAAATGTATAATAGTTAAGGTAAAACACCCATTAGCATCCTTTATCCCATTCTTGTACCTTAGAGTGGCACTAAATATGTCCCCTAGACTTTGGTTAATGTATCCTCTCATTGCTCAACTCCTCGCTTAACTGTGATTCGTTGATACATTTGAAAGACACATACGTACTTAATTCCGATTTGTTGACTACTGATTTTTGCAGATTTCAGATTTGGGTTCACCTATGTGATAGTTTTAGTGGTCTAGAGACTGGGATTTTGAAAAATCATAGAAATTACAGCCCACATCCAAAAATCCAAATTTTTTAGGAATATTCACGATTTTCACGTGCTACTACTACTAAAATACAGTTTTTAAAAAAAGGTGCCTCCAACTATGCTGAAATGCTGAATTGCTTATATTGACGGTTTTGGATGCTTCCACTATTAATAGTGCGTCTCGCACTAGTGGAATTAACTCAGTAAAATCAGGAAATTTTCTTGAAATGTACACCGAAAATAGATCCTGCAAACCGCCCTTGAGATGAAGTCAGGAAACTTCTTGGTTTTTTCGTCCACGCCATTTGCGACGAAACTTCTTTATCTGAGTGAGTCCTCCCCTCCCCCGGAACCACCAGTCCATCACGCAATTTCGACCCTTCTTCCAGCGGAGTGTTATTATTAGCCGTCCGTACCAACCCCGGGGGTACTCCCTTCGTACACCTGTCCGTACGACCCGTACCAAAGGACAAGAACGGGAACGCGGGCTTGGACGGAGCGACAATTTGAACCCAAGATGTGCAAAAAGTCCATGTCGTGTAGCAAATGGACTCGTGCGTCGTCATCCTCCGCGGCCAAATTGGAATCATGAAGTTGCATCGATCGATCGGTGCTGGTTGGTCAGGTCAGGTCAGGTCAGGTCAGGTCGCCTGAGATTCATAAATCGGCATGGCATGGCGGGCATGGAAGAATTGAATCCGTCGACTTTAATTTGCGTCTACCTGCCGAGATTTCTAGATCGGTTGTTGCATTTGTAGTGAGCAGGAAGATAGACGGTTAAAAATACTCGTTAGACATGGTGGCGTCCAATATATCCGACAATCGCACACTGAGAGATGACCAGGTGTTTTTTTATGGCTTTTTGGTGCCAGATTGCACCAGAAAAAATAATTTGTCAACAAAATATCAAAAACTTTGGATGAAATCGCCAAACAACTTTGAATTTAAAAAAATCTCATATGAAATTGGCAGATTGTGGATGAAAACCATATTACAACGTTTGATATAGCCCTGGAGATGACCCTTGTTTTGCTGTTGGACTAAACTGGAAACTCGATATGGCAATCCGGGAACCAGAATCCAAATCTGAGAATTTTCTCTTCAGGAGAATTTCAAACCTACGAATTTCACGTGCACAGAGTCTAGGACTGGCATACTGTAGATCTGAGCTTCCAAAGTGAGCGTCACCTGGAAAAGGGCCAGTCTTTTAGAAATTCGTCAGAGTATAACCGAATATAATATATATGACCAGGCATGTAGTAGGTGGCACTGAAAACAGGAGAGATTGAGCTGAATCGTTGTGATTGGCCAGAGAGACTTCCATTGGACATGAACTGAAGACGAAGATGCCGTAAATTTATTCATTTCCAGCTCGCCAGTAATAATAATTCCCAGCTGCCACTCCCACTCTTTGTATATATAAGGCTCTGCTTTGCAGCACAGATTCATAGCTCATCTCGTGGCTGCCTTCTTGCACCTTTTCTAGCTTGCAAGCTTGCTTACTTCACTTTTCAGCCGGTACGTCCGTCGTGGAGGTGGAGATCCTGTCCGTGTTGCAGTTTGTAGATTCATGGTCCACTCTCTCCGTTTCCCTTCCGGTGCTGAATATAATTATTTTTATCGATCTTCTGCGGCATGGAAGAGCTAGGCGATATCAGTTATGTGATGTGTGTTTCCATTGCAGCAGACGGACCGAGGATGTTCACTTGGTTGTTGGAGGGGAATAGGAAAGAGTGCACCGTGAACTTCAAGCTTGACTTGTCCGATCGAGGAGATATTGAATGGCCCTTACAAATTAGTCCACCGAGAAGTTTCCTGCACAGCTAGAGATATCTTGTTTAATTAAGTAGCGACTTTCGGCATTTACAAGTTCTCCGTCCTCTCCTCGCCATCTGATCTCTTCACTGTTCTCTTAAATCATTCTGGAGAGGTTCACGTTTGCGTAAGTTATGAGCTCCACTTGAAATGATTGAATGCTGTCTGACCATTTTAGTGACGATTTTGGGTGAACATGCGTTGTACCGGCTTTTACACGATTAATTTCTTCCWCWCTGACCATTTTAGTGACGATTTTGGGTGAACATGCGTTGTACCGGCTTTTACACGATTAATTTCTTCCACACTGATCAGTTCTTCCACTTGAATTCAAGAATGTTATGTACTGTCTGCAGGATGGCATGGCATCCTGCTCAAGTCAAGCTAGTCGACCATTCATTCAGTCGATCTTTTCATGTCCGTTTTGGTGATAATTATATATGCTCTTTGATCTTCGGGTGGATCGAAGTCAGAGATTACAAAGTTGAATTGATATAATTGCTCAGATGGGAATTAATGTATCAGATTGAATGCGTAATGAACTGCAAGCTTGCTTGATGTCCCCAATTGCAAATCCGGCGCTAGCTGAGGCTCTCGATCTCATGTGGTGATGCAGATGAAGGATTTCATCAAGCTTATATATGAGATCTTTACACTTATAATAATTCATTTAGTGGCAAGTACTAGTTTCTGGGTAGAGTTAAGTTCAGGTCGATCTCACTCAGTTGAGTGCGTTCTGGAAGAATCGAACTTTTGGTCCATTTTCTGGGTAACCTCCCTTGAATTCGTCCTCCATCACCCGTCTACCGACAATATTAGAGTTCATAGGTTTTGTACTACTAACGTATTAAGTCGTGCATTTCTCATTTACAGGAAACACTAATAAGTGACAGTCACGAGGAAGTCACTAAAATGTTTCATTTTATGACCATTAGTACTTAAAATTTTGGAGAGTGATTTTCAGGAGATTACTGTACAATTGTGGAGATATTACATCGGATAACAAAGATTACTGACTGGGACAGCCCATTCGAAGAAGTCCTCTGTGAACTGTTCATTGAATAGGAAATAGCGTGTCACGTTTTCTATATGAGCTGACTCTAGGGGAGCCTGGACTGGCAGGTGGGAGGAGTCGGCCGGATCCAGGGCTTTTATTTTCATTTTTTTTATGAAGTGCCAAAGTGTACATATAAAATTTTATAGTGGTGCTCCAAATTTTCAACATTCATACACACATAGGATAGAAAACATCACATTATCAAATATTCATAATTATGTTTTTATCCACAATTTGTCAATTTCATCCAAGACTTTTTTTTTAATATGAAGTTTTTTGGCAAAAAGCTTCAAGGTTTGTTGTCATTTTTAGCCAAATTATTTTTTTCTGGGGCAATTTGGCACTATAAAGCCAAAAAAAAAAGACCTGGTTGGATCACATAAATTAGAAGTGCCCATCTAAGAAAAACTTGCCTCTCCAAGCTTCATGCATGAAAAAAATTCACAAGCTAGTTGTCCCTCACTGATTCTCCAATATCTTTAGAAATTCATTTCTAAACCTAGGTAGTTGCAAGAAACACTTGTCGTTTTTGGCTCACAGTGGCCTTTTTATTGGAGTATTGCGACTTTTGGGATAAATTTTTTTAATATTAAATAAAATATGGATAATTTGTAAAGCATTCAAAAAAGTATATGCATGAAAATTCATACCTAGAAAATTTTATCTCTAAAAGTTACAACCATTTTTGTCTTTGGCAAAAAAAAAATTGAGTTCTTTACACTTGCACAAAGGTAGTGCATTTTGAGCACATGTGAAGGATGGACAGATTACTATTTTTAGAAAACCTCTTTGTGAGCCTATGTAACTTTAGTAGAAATCCTTGCATCTCACTTTTGAGCTTCAGATTCGGATTTTTGGGTAAACAAAAATACAAAATACCTCCAAAATGGCCAATGTAGACACCTAATCGGAGGCAAGTTAAAAATCGTAAAAAAAATTTGAAAAATTTGAAAATAATTTTAATGTCTAAAACTACCTTCATTCCAAATTTCACTCCCAAATATCAAACTTTGCAAAAGTTATGAGCAAAATACCACCCATCCGAGGGCAAGGGGACAAAAAATAGAACAAGTGTTTCTTGCAATCACCCACCCAAATCTATTCAAAATTCATAGAAAATGCATAATTACATAATGATGCCTAGATACACTGGCAACTTCAAATGTAGCAAGAACTTATAGACAATGCATCCCAAATTGCCTAGATTTGTACAAAATGCATCCAAAAATTAAGTTTGTGTGAAAAAATAAGTCAAGATCCCAACCACATTAGTTGATGAAAACCTCAAAAACCACAACTTGGCTTTAAAGATATTTAGGGATCATATACATTTAGTCGTGTATATACACGACTAAATAAGCTTAACCAAGTGGATGACAAGATGTAGTGTTGCTGGAAATAGAGTTAGTCATAAAGTGGAACCTAACCCAAATTACTCCTTGTTTGAGACTTTGAGTATCCTAACCCTTGGATAAAAGACATATTAGAACAATATACTTGCACTTTTAAATTGTTTCAGCTAATTCAAATTCAAATTCATTCAATTAGTGTGAGAGGAGTGAATGATAAAACTCGCTTGTGTTATCTCTTTACTCTATTAAAACAAACATTACTCTCCTAATTCAATGACTATAGGGGAAAAAAGATACTATCTTCTGTGAAATAATACTAGTCAAAGAAAGCTAAAAAGATTATCGGTGGGAAAGTCCTATATAAAAGAACTATTGTGTGCCTTGCAATAATTATAATTATGAGTAGTATCACTTCATTGATGGATTTCATATTTGAACTCTTATAATTTGCACCAAGAATGGCAGTACACAACTATATTACACTAAGAGATAGTATAAAGGAAAATATTTGGTGCCCCATCTCCATATAATATAATTAGTGTCTTTTCTTTGTAGCAAGAGAATATTCACTAAATTGAATTTGTCATATAGTCTTTGAGGGACTTGAGACAAAAAAGAATTGAACTTCTRAAAGACCAAGGCACTTTTTTGGCACAAATTGTGGAAAACCGACACTTTTTCGGGTAATGGGAAAAAATAAAAAAAATAAAAAGTTTGTACTACACCACTACAAGAATGTGTGGAAAGCATTTTGGAAACTTTGATCACATAGATTGAAAGATCATAATGTTTGAAATTAGAAGAAATTTTTTTTAGTCTTGCTCGACAAGGCCAACAATCTTTAACAAATGGTAGTTTTTCTAGACATTTGAAAGTGTATTTTGTAAGTTGCATGCCTAGCAAATTTTTAAAATTATAAGACTTTGTACATTTTGCTCAAAGCTACCCAAATTGTCCAAAAAGTTCAAGGCAATATAAATTTTGAACTCAACTTTCAATCTAAATAAAATATTCCCATGTACCCTGTAACACGTTCATACCATGTTTCCAAAATTTGAAGAACATGTATTACAAAATGATTTTATATGCCTATACCCAAGATCATCTTTATACATTCCAATCATTCAATCATTTAGGGATTAAGTTTTTTGTACGTATCTATAACATGTTTGTAAAGATCATTCCATTTGGATGCTTATCTAAAATATAAGTCCCATGAACATGGAAACCTAAGGTCAATTTTAGCTTAACCCTTGAACGTGGACACGGACGTTTTGTGTCCTTTGGATGACAAAGAATCAAATTGCGTAGGAGAGAATTGCAACTTTTCATCCTCGATATTAAGAGTGGAAAGGGAAGATCTTGTCTAGTACTTTGACTTCCAATGAGACTTTCAATGAGAGCATCTCCACCCGACTTGCTAAACGGATGACATGTCCAAGGCCACTTGCAAAAGTGCCCCACTTGTCTTGCAAAACGGATGAACTTCTTAAGAGGCCAGCTCCAAAACCTCTAGCGGCTTGCAAAACGGGGTGGTTTTGCAAGCCACAGCTTGGCTTGCAAACCACCTTGCAAACTGTCACTAGAAGAAAACAGTGTTTTTCTGGATCCTGCGTTTTAACATCCGGATGCAAGGTTTGACGTTCATCTTAGCGTCTGAAAAATCGCGTTAGCTTGGACGTGCGATTTGCACACCATGTCTAGGTTGATTTTCACGAAATCCGATCGGACGTTAGAAAAAACATTGGTCAACGGGGATCCAGGAGTTCGACATCTGGCGTCCACCTCAGCGTGGGAAAACCAGCGTGGTACTTTTTTCATCCATTGCCCGTCCATGACGTGCCATCCGACGTGTCATGCCATGTGGCAACTCAAAAATTGGCTGACGTGGCATCCAGAGATGTTGACGTGGCAATATTTTGGAGCAACCTCATTGGTTATTTAAGACATGCAGGGATGTTTTCAAAGACATCAATGTAGACGTGCTAACGTCTACATTGATGTTTTGTTGGACATCTTATGTCTATGTGGTTTGTGTCACCCATAGTTGTGGACGTTTTTTATGACATCACAATGTTTGATGTGATGTTTGTATGAAGCATCACGACATGATGATGTTTTTTACAACATCACAACGTCTCGTGTGGTGTCACAAAAGTGTAACTACATGTCAGACGCATATACAATTTTGAAAATAACATGTTATATACAATATACTATACACCATATACAATACAAAATACAAAATGTACCATATACAATACATTGTACAAAATACAGCATGCATAATTTATCAAATATTCACAATACTGGATATTTTTTCATCATCTACATGTAGATCCTACAAGAAACCCGTGTTTTCTGGATGCCGGGTTTCAGCATCAGGATGCTGAGTTTGATGTCCAACTTGACGTCCAAAAAATTCTCAAAATGAAGTAGAGGACACTTGATATATCTGTAGATGTCACTGGAGACGTTTAATGCATGCACTACGATGTCCATGTCAATGTCAACTGCGAGACATCTGTAATTTTTTGACGTCCACTTGGTGACAGAAATAGTGATTGTGGACACTAATCGGGAGTCGTTGATGTCATGTGTATGGACATTGTTGTGCACGGCCAAGGATCTTTTGGCATGTTTCTATAGAATGCTTTGGATGTGCTCAAGAAATGAACACCCACTTTATAGAAATGTGCAGTTCATTGCATCACCCTCTACCTAGAGAATGTGAACGTCATGGGAATTCACTACGTACATGCAATATACAACTATGTTTCATGTTTCGTTGAATATTTGCATGCACTATGTTATATGTAATCAGGATTAGGGCCCATGAACCTGTAGCTGTAGATGCGCAAATACAGTACCCTTTGATCCTTGTCAGTACATGTAGTGCATACATGGAAGCTCTCGCTCTTGTTGTAGCACTGTCCATTCCACAAAACAGAGGTCATGTCCCATCCAGATGGACATTGTTGCAGACATGCTCCCCTCCTCTTTCAGACGTTAGGTTGTTCACTTTGATGTTGGAGAGAACGTCACAGACAGCATGCACTATGAAACCGTAGCCACGTGAATGCAGACATCGGTGTGCTGGAAAATAATGTCTCGTAGAACGTTTGGACGTCCAAGATGATGTCCCAGAGGACATCAAAAAATTTGACTTCAGAGGACCCAAAATGCTGACGTGGCATGCCACGTCAACTCCCAATGTCCACCTCAGATAATTTCCACGTCATCTTACCACGTCAGATGCCACGTCAGCAATTTCAAGGCCAAACCCTACCCGTTCCTTTTTTTCCAAGCCGGGTAGTCCTTTAACCCCTGCCCGTTGAAAATCTCTGTTAGTTACTTTCAGATGAAACTAACCACAAATGATGACGTGGCGAAGACGTCCGTTCAAGACATTTTTTCGAACATCTATTTGTCAAAAGTGATGTCTCTGCAGACATCCCTGTTTTCGATAGCATTCATAGGTCTGATCCCAATTTTAGCTATGCTGTTGCTGACATCCTGCGAAAATCCACATTTTCGTTGTATCCAACCCCTCAGCATTCGGATGTCTGCATCGAACAAGTGATGTCTCTCGGGACAAGAGACGTCAAGGGCCAAACATCAGAAAAAACACTGTTTTCTTCTAATGCGTATAAGACAAAATAAAGAGCATGAAAAGTCAACATGAGTGGAGATTGCCTCCTATGAAAAGCCACCACTATAGTTTGCTATTGACCTTGCTATTGTCCTCTTTGGCTTATTCACAAGCCATGGGTGGGGCGTCCCGCTTGCAAAATGGATGCCCTCCCATTTTGCAAACCAAATCCCACCCACATTTTGCCAAGCGGGTGGGGATGCTCTAAGTGTATTTGTTTTTTCAAAGAAGATGATGTCACACGGTATCAAAAATGCATGATTCTACGGCCACCAATCGGTCCTTTGAGGTTTAACCTATTTTCAGCACTTATAAAATCAAAGTTCATTTAGTTGGTGTCCAAAAACTGCATCACAAGGCAATCTGAAATTTCCTTTTGACGCTGAGTGGGCTCCATACTGCAAGTGGGTAATCCAAGTCACTTGGCCAAGTGACGTCCTTAGTTGTGTCGACTGTTGCAACATTGTTGTCTCATTCACCTGTTTCCGACCTCCCATTCGCAGAAGTCGACATGAATGAAAGGWACCTACTAGAATCTGATGCATACCTCAAGAGTGTTTGGAAGTTTAGAACCTTAAAATATAGACAGGGAGCCAGAGGTTTAGAGTATTGAGAGGAACCACGTACCTAGAATGGTCAACTTGATAACGATACGGTTTCTTTCCTGTATGAAGTACCTGTTTGTCAAATCATGCAAGAATGGGCCACACTACTCAGTTTCAAGTTCAGAGACCACAACATTAAACAATTCCTAGGTTTGCTCAAATACAAACTCCGGTTGCTCATCATATCCGAAGGATAAGGTGTGGGCCTAATCTTATCAACTCTTCTACTTATATTACACCCTTACGAAAAGACTACTAATATACTGCCATAAACCGTGGCTGCCCGGAGCTGTGAATAATGATGACCAACATCGAGGTCGTAATCTACTGCTCCTTGATCCATGACCTGCAAACATCGCTCTATGCACTACGAGGTACGCGCTGTAACTCTAAGGCAGCACTAGCAGCAGCTTCTGCTACTTGTGGCGAGCTGGATTTCCGTAACCGCACGACCATGTTCTCAAGCGATACAAAATCGGCACTTGACGGAGAGAAATTTCGAAGGGGCTGCTTATTCTCGCGTAGTTCTTTGCACGACGCTGAGATTGCAAACAGAAGCTGGCCCTGAAGTTTGGTAGATAAGGACGGACTGTGAGACTGCGCACAGGCTTCCAGCGCGCTTACAAAGCGGCTCAAGCTAGAAAATATGGGTCCGGCTGCTGATTGCGGAGCAGCCTTGAGCATCAAAACCAAACACTCAGCGGCTGTCTCTGCAACCTGCGGTTCTCGGCTTCCACAAAGCTCTAAGAAAATGGTTGAATGCTGTCCCATGTCTCCGATATCCTGAATAGCTGTTTAAACAGCAAACAAAGAGTGAGAAAAAGTCACATTGAAACTTCAGGGATTCTGAAATTCTTTGGCAAGGACGCGGTTCCAGCATCAATACATTCCCAATTACCGAGAGTAAGAATGTCAGTGTACCTGGTCGAGAAAGATCCCTTCCATTGGCAGCAGTAGCAGACAATACGTTGCTGCTACTAATTTTCGAGAGATCTCCAACATTACGAACGAGAAGAAACCGACACACTGATAGCACCGGGTCAAGGAAATCTTGCATTCCTTTAGCATGCACAAAATCCAAAAGAGCTCCCACATGCCTTACAATGCGAAGGTCTGACAGAACCTTTGAATCCACTTTAGGTGAAGATGCTAGGTATAGACATAACCGCACATTGTGAAGATTGATGCTGGTCAGGTCACCTTGCAGGGATTCAAAGAACTGAGAGATCAGCTTGAGCTGCAGAATGTCTTCAATCTGGATGCATCTAAGGTCGAGCAGCATAACCAGAAGTTTCTGAGCATACATGGGTATGGGATCTTCATCCTCCACTAAGATAGGGTACATAGGTAGAAAGTGCTGCTTGACGATTGCTTCAAGTTTCTCTCTGTAGGAAACAGGGACAAGGCGATTGAGCAAGGGGGACTTCCTCAAACTATTCAAGAGATTTTGAACTGAAGCGAACTTGACGTTTTTAAGCAGAAAAGCACTAACCAAAAATTGAAACCCGAGCGCCTCCAGCAAATGCAAGTAACAGAGGAGATTCATGTACCTTCTGGGCGCACTCAAAATAGTTGTTGACGGCTGCTGGTCCTCTGGAGTGTTGACGGATGAAATATCATCAAGAAATACAACCAAGATATCGAAGAAGACTTTGAGACACAGGAACCGCATGTCGCCATCCGTATTCTTATCATACAAGACAGCAAGGCTTGGTAAAACTTTAGAAATAAAACTATCAGGGTGAGCCAACAACGTGGCTGATTGCTGAGACATAACTTCCACTAATTGCAATAGCGTTGATTGGAATTCATCTTGTCCCTGCAGTACTCGGCACCAAAGGAAATCCACAAGTTAGCTGGAAATCAGCCAAGAGAAACAATGACTTCAGGCTTCTTGTATCATGTTCCAATAGAATCCCTCGAGAACTTCGATAGTAACAGGCAAGAGTGCATTCTACAGATCGAGGTACCATTCTGATTAGATTAAAGTCCACTGACATGGAAAGTTGTATCTACATAGTTTCACCAGCAACGGCATTAATGGCCCATTGATTAATATATTAGCTGCATCAATGTTAGTGCATAGGGTCTCTAGATACTTTAACGTGTTGATCTTTTCATTCACTGGAACCGTGCTTCCATGGACGTTCCCCATAACCTTATTCAAGAAGGTTTCCTGCTGCTCCGCTTCGAGCTTCACAAACTCTGAAGAAGTCAGCCGCTCAGCAGGCAAAATTCGGGAGTCAAAGGTTGATTCCGGAATCTGTTACATGAATTACAGTGTCAGGAAAWGATTCAGAATTATAACAATCAACTTAGTGTAAGCCAAAGTCTCTTACGACAAATGACGTTCATCATATGATTAATAAAAATACAAAACTGCGGTGACAGACAGACAAAATGGACAGAAACAAATTAAAAGATAAGTAACCCATGACAACATTTGAAGTATTTTAKGGCATGAGCAACGTGAATAGACATTACCTTCTCTATTCGCCGATTCAGCATGATTGGCCTCACAGAAAGGTCTGACGGATGCCAAAGTGATTGTGAAAGTACCACTGAAGGTCTGGAAGGATTTGAAGAACCAACAACAGGCTCCTTCTTYGACTCCTCAGTAGCCGATGGGCCACGCTGAGAGCCTTTCCTTGGGATTCCCACACCCGGTGGAGTTGCTGCAACATGACGCATTGCATCCAACTGCTTTACTTCAACCTCAGTCTGAGTCATATGAGGGTCCTCACACCTACCATTGATTTCAGGTTTGGGAGTGACTGGCGAAGGCTCCTCAGCTCCAGTATTTGGATCCCTACTCTCTCCTTTGGAAGCTGGTGCATGATAGGGTTTGGTGGACGGCTTGTGAAGGTCTTTCTCCTCTGCTGAAGCAGTTGGACTGGCACCATTGCTGCCAGAGTCATCTTCCTCTTCCGCAGCATCACTTTCAGCTTCACCAAAGTTGAGCTCCAAGTCATGATTCTCTAAAGTAATATCAGTATCATCAGAARCCCCATTTGCATCGGATTGCTGCCGATAAGTATCATTCTCAGTTTCCTTYAGCAGATTGGTTTTCACAATTTTRGACAATCTTAGAAGGTTAACTGCCGGCACCCCTCCATTGGTTTTTGTGTCCAACTCTTTCAGTTGCGTATTGCCAGTTGGTCCTTTAACCGCTTTCCTACCATTTTCTCTTTGACCAGGATTCCTATTATCAGGAACAGCTCCTTTCACATCTTGTTTAATTTCAAGCTTCTTAGCTTGACTCTGGCTTCTCTCGCGCGGWGTAGCCCTGTCAACCGCAGATCCTTTCCCCTCTGGAGCTCTTTTCTCAACAGGAGTACTCCTACCCGTCRACTTCGGCTTMTCCTCAGGAGATGAAGGTCTGTGAGTAAGTCGCAAGAAATTTGTAAAAGCAGGCTGTGGTGGCAAAGGCAGAATCTTACACTTTGTTCTCCAAAATGGATGATTCCTGAGCTCATCCCACTGTATTCTCTCCACAGGATCCTTAACCAGCAGGCGACTCACTAAATCCTCAAAGTCATGGCTAGGGTTTCCCCATAGTGGTGGCATGGGATCTGAAATTATAGAGTTTACCAGTTGAGTGAAACTGTTAGAAACAAATGGGGGTCGGCCAGCGTAGCATTCGTACATGACGCAACCCAGTGCCCAGAGATCGGACCCGAATGAATGCACACTTCCTTCCTGAAAAAGCTCAGGTGCCATATAGCAAGGTGTGCCGCGCTTTGCTTGTGGCAGCTGCCAAAGGAAGAAAATATTAGCCACACAGAGAGTACCAAAATGTAAGCAAGGCACAAAAGGGTACGCTAAACGCACAGAAGTTGAGGCTACTAAGAGGATATTTAGCTCAAAATCAGACCCTGTAAACTTTCGACAAGACCGAGATGGACATCATTATCACAAGAATACAAATCACTTGCATAGAAATAGTGAAGAGAGATCATTCAATACCATAAACATTGAAAGAAAAGGAGCATAGGCAGAGGATAAGCAAAACAAGTCGCACAGGGGATAAGAGCTACCTCCTGGACAGAACTCTTGGCGATGTCACTAAGTCGCCTGGCCAGTCCAAAGTCRCAAAGCTGCAAACGAGAGTTAATGAGCATTTATACTGTCTAGAAGTTCAGTTCACAGATACATGTTGCAGAAGGGATCCACGAACAGCATTTTTGGCAAGAGCGCGCACGCTGCTGGAAAAGAAAATCTAATTCAAAGTCAAAGACCTGACGCACTTAGCTATTTACTAACCCATTGTTCAATCTTGGTCTAAAAGAAAAGCTGAGCATGACCTAGCACATAGTCATTTGATAAATGAATTCCAAAGAAGGACAGGTGGATCCTCGCCAAATCCGGATTGAAATACTCGATTACAAAGATAGAACATTTATCTGGTACCCTCGACAGTTGGTGAAAAGAAAAGCCAGTGCTGGAATACCCTAGTTTGAGTACCAGTCCACTAGGGTCAGGCCGGAAAAACATACTAACCTTGAGACGACCATTTTCATCTAGGAGCACATTTGATGGTTTTAGGTCACAGTAAATTACTCCCTTCGAGTGTAAAAACCTGCAATACAGAGACTCTAATGTCAGGCACTAGATTGCACTGCAAGCTGTACTTCTGAAGCGGAAGTGAGCAGGACGTGTCAATTCTTCTTTGGTACCACTGTCCAGTGTACCTTGATAATCACCAATAACCAATCAGACTACTTTGTTATAATTGGGTTGAGCCACCTCTAGGGAACATCACAAATAATAAACATTGTTACACAGCAAAAATAAAAAGAGGACATACTGTAGAGCTTGGACTAAATCGCGGGCAAAATCATGTATGGATTCTTCAGGCATCCGAGTATCCTGCATAATGGTGTAAACCATGAGATAAATGAGAAGAGAATCTGGCTAGTACATCGATAACATACTTCAATTTATCCCAGAATCCAACGAATTGGATTGACACTCAACATGTACTCAATCTAGTAACAAAACCAAGAGTCTGACCTTGCAGTTCTAAACTGCATGAAACTGGTTCAAATAAAACTCACAACTGCTTGGAGCACAAGACAACAATGAATGCAAAATTGACTAGAAAAACAGACTCTCCGGATAAGTGGTGTTCACAACCGTTCAGCAAAAAGCATCTGTCGTACACTGTACACTCCTTCAGAGAAACCTGGGAACTGCTCTAGAAACTGATGCTTTGCATTACCAGAAATGGTAAGACGAGAATTGGAGTAACTCACCTGCCTAAGCAACGTCAAGAGATCGCCTCCGACGCAGTATTCCAAAACAAGCCATAAATGAGCTGACGTTTCATACCTGCCAGTTCAAGGAATATGYTAACAGACCACAAACTATACGCATGAAGACTACCGATTGAGAATTTCGCAGGTTGATGTCGTACTTCGAGAGAAATGAATCGCAATAAATAACCATACTCAGTGAGGTAGATATGTACATAAGCAAATATTGAATTTCAATCAACCACTGAAAAGAGTATGTACCATGCGTAGAATTTGAGAACGTTGTTGTGGTCAAGTGAGTGAAGAGTTCGGACCTGTTCAGAAAACGCAATGGCAGTGAGAGCATGAGGTACAATTATATTAAAAGTTCACTCGGACTTTAAAAGGCGCAGGCATGAGATTGCATAGTGGCTGTCCCACTATGCAAGTGATGGACTGGTCTTGAGTCAACTCACCTCCTGCAGAACCTTTGTTTTTTGACTCTTCTCAACACTCTTGATGGCATAATACTCGATTGTCTTCTTCTTCCTTCCTTTGTAAACAGTCKGTATGAATAAAAGCAACTCTGTGTCATTTATCCAGGTCAGATTCGTTGCGCTCATATTGAGTACTTAAACAGACACCTGGAGGCAGCTTGGGGTTCATTATGTTGTATAACTGCTGATGATACTTATGACCATTAACACTGAGTTAAGGAAGATTTGTGGAAAGGGTTCAGAGCGAGGGCTCCTTGCTTAGTCATCCAAGCAATTTCCCAAAAMAACTAATTACTCTTCAAAAGCTATAATAAGAAAGAGCAAGCAGTGTCGGACATACTCCCATGCGAACTCTTGAATTTATTTTGAATTGAATTCAAGGGACCTGTTCCAGTGTCKYGGTGAACAAATGGATACTTACACAGTCGGAGACCTACCAGGAACGCGATTTAGGGTAGACATCTCTTCAAACCGTCAATATATTAAGATCCCACCCTATGATAATTAGGTCGATAATAAGTGATGGCCAGTTTCGAACGAACTTTTAATATTGTAAAAATAATATCCCACAATTCCAAGCACGGAGCCACCAAAATGAAGACCAATATGAGCCTCTGGGGAATGGAAACTACTCCTCAATGTCTCAAACTCTTCGTAGAGGAATCCAGTTCACAAATTTAAATCTAACATTTCCGCCACTTACGTGAAAAGTATGAACCAAGATGCTGATAGGAAGCGTGAACTTACCGAGTGTTTTCCTCGCCCGATCGCCTCATAGATGTGATACTGATTCATAAGAGATACTTAAGAGAAGGGGCAGCCCCAGTGCTAGATTGGAGACAATCCTCAGCGTATGAAGCTCCTCCTTGCACTCAGCATAGGATAGATGCCGAAAATTCTCACTCAAACTCAGCTTCAAAAGCTGAGTGGCTGGGTTTGTGCACTCTCCACGTTATAGAAGCGCAAAAGTAAATTCCCCAAACCAAGAAATGCAGTTTGTTCTTAGTTCAATGGCCTGTTGCATCTCACATCGCAGAGGCTCCGCCAGTTCTTAATGCAAGTCTCAACCTAAACTTGCCGAGGTGAGGAGAGTAACAAGTTGCATCACGTAAACATGAGAAGTACAACTAAGCGACCTTGTGACAGCAAAATGTCCTATAATCATGTCATCAAGGAATGGTCGCTCCCTCCAGAACTTCGCATGAAAATCTACAAGCCAGCCTGCTTATCTCCAGACCTAAACCAGGAAAAAGGAAACAAAGTAGCAGAAGTGACAATGCAGCTCGAATTTGGCCACAACTGTCTACCTCGAAAAAATGGACCACGCCAACTCTGCAATATCCACTCCACCAAGATGTTACGAACATCAAGCACCAGGCTCGGCTCAAAAAATTGTCAATCTGTGAACGCCTTTTGAAATGCTCAGCTTCAGTGACAACAATCAAATCTCGATTCTCCGCTGTCCATACAATGCGAGGACGATCAACGTGTGCCGATGCCACTCATAAACCTCTGATACGAAGACTTTAACCGAAATCAAGCTCCTAAGCCCAACCAGTTGACTGTACACTGAAATGCCGCCAAGTGCAACGCGCAATGTACAATATAACAATGTAGGTCGCCAAACTCCTCGATCAGCGCCCAGTCCAGCAGCTCGATCACCTCGGACACCGTTCAAACGCAACGCACTGAATGGAACTTCCAATCGAGTCGCAATACCTCCAAAACCAGCCAAAATGAACGGTTTTCTCTCACTCAGCAGAAGAGGAAATGCGCGGAGGCGATGACAGGGCAAATGGTAACCGAAAAAATGCTAAAGTGCGAAGGGCGAGGAGTACTACTGAGGGGTAGGGTTTGGGTTTGGCTATGGCGGAAGTGCATTCAAAAATTTGGACGAGCGTTGCATGGCTTCAGGGAAAGGAGAGTTATTAGGCGGGAGAAGAGAGAGCAGAGCGAAATTGGATGACATGGGTGGGTCAGACTGACGGCCGGGATGCAATCGTACACTTTTCATTCATCCATGGTGCAGAAAATGTCTTGTTATAGCCAGGTTTTTTTGCTCTGGACCAAGAGAGAAGAGCTTTTGGTTAGGGTAAATCCTACTTCTCACATACATGTACTAGGGGTAAATGGGGCCCCTCGCTTGTCTCCATTTTGTACCTTGTTTAGGGTATATTCTTGACCTCTCCTAGCTAATTCGGGGTATCTGATGCAAATTTTATCATGTGTGGAAAATTAAAACTTTCTACATTTTTTGTTGGGGACGAGCATGGGGTCAGTTCACCCCGCCTACATGTAGCACTATCCACTCAAAAGATAGGTAACTAACTTAATAAGCTTTGCGTTGGTAATCAAACCTAGTTTGGAGTACAATTTGATTCAGCATGTAGACTATATTTAACTTCAAAACTTCATCAAAAATGAAATTTATATCTTTAACCCCTAAAGGTAATTGACTATGCTTTCACCAAAAACGCTCCAAAACTGCCATTTCTAGTGCAAGTACCAAATTTTAGAAAAAAAAAAAAAAAAATTGGACAAAAGTAACCGTAGGATCTTGTATCAAAATACTTTGGGAAGATGTGGAAAAAAATTCAGATTTTTTCACCATGTGGATTGCAAGATATCTGCGTTTAAAGTGACAAAAATCCTTTTTTGAGCCCTGCGAAAATCCGGGCAGCTGCATTTCAAAAGGCCACATTTGTATGAAAAAATGTCCAAAATGGTTGGTTGGAAATAAGTCAACCTATGGTTGGCTATGGGGCACTCGTTGGTAATGGGTGGTTCTATCTTAATACTCAAAAAATTCCATGATATATCAAAATTGCATATTCAATTGATTTTTGAAAAATAGCATAAGATTTAGTTATAAAAATACCCACATTTTCACCAAATAGTAACCTTCCTACACTAAATAAATATAAAATATTTTGCAGTATTTTTCTTGTAAATTTTTTTTACCATAGAAATATTACTTTTGAATGTAGAAATAGAAATAAAACCCAATATAGTTTGCATAGTAAATATATATTCAAGAAAAAAATTCCCCAAAAATAGGACAATGGCCATAAAATGGTTGATTGGATTTTTAGGATTTAATTGTGTCACTATCTTTAGTTTATTTTCCAAGTTCTCCATGGCCACCATATATTTTCTAAACCTCCTACATTTCCGCCCTTATCTTTCGGCAAAAAGTTATGGATAGTTCTCTTCAAGTATGCCTTATTGCCTTAGATATACGCCCTCCCAACAAAAAATTTGTGGCCCTGCCTATATCACTTCACTCTTTAAACCCGTGCCATTCTTCATACACCACACCATTTATGCAACCTTGCCATAATTGAAGTCTCTACTCGCCATATAGTCTTGTTTTTAAGAGGCTCTTAAACCTCCTCTATTTTGCATTTACTAATATGGAGTATTATTTTTTCTATGATATTTTCATTTTCTCAAGGTGACCAAGTTCTCTTAAATTTTGAGCCTTTGCATATTTTCCTAGTTGACTTGGATTCTCACAAATTATGCATGGAGCTTATCAAATGTCAAAACTTCTAAAGATCATAGGAAATGTTGACCATCATCCATATTTTGCTTCACTCCTTTAGAGGAATATCCTTGTCAATCTCATATCTTCATTTTTGTAGATAGCTTCAATTACCTAACACTACATATAACACTTTTATAATCTTTATTAAAATTAATTATATAGATATATGGAAGCCTAGTTGCATAAAAGAAGTATGTTCTTTTCCATAACATGGTGTTGTATAACCAACCTACTTTCTTAATCCTTGAATGAATATGGTTGACTAGGATCCAACCATTCAACATTGAGTACTTATGTAATAGTGCAAAAGTACAGCTCCATTGTGAAAAATAACATCATTTGATGTTTTTTTAGCCTAGCAAGAGACTGTTTTGGGGCCGTTTCACAAGATAGTTCTTTGCGCAAGGAACTAATGACTGCTGGTTTGAAATTTTGAATTTAAAAAAAAAATTAAAATATCAGAAATCTTAGAAAGTATAAAGAAACTGAAAACTGATTAATAAAAAAATAAAAAAATGAAATTAAAATAATTATTAATTAATTAAAATAATTAATTAGTATCATCTGACCTGACATTCTCTGTACCACGTCAAACTACCTACATGGCAAAGTTCCCAAAGTTTCCAATGCGTTCCCACAGCCCGAGAACTCGGAGTCCTCTATATGGTCCAAAAAACATCTAATGCCAACATTTCTTCTTGTGCTTAGCACATTGATTATCATAATGATACTCTATTTTTGCATTGTCTAGTCCTTAACAATGATAAAACTTGCTAATATCAATGATACTTTAATTTTGGTGCCTTGTAGTACCTTCAATCTAAAAGCCTATCTATGTAGTAACATTTGCCAATATGTTATATTGCTTCATGTTACTAAGTGGGATGGGGGCATAAAGCACTTCTTAAAGGACCTTTCCAAAAATGAAGTGCTTTAAGGTTGACGACGGAGCTCAAAGGTGGAGAGCACCTTATTTATGCAAAGGTCAAAGAGGAGGGCACACAATGCAAAGCCCTTTCCTAAGTGCAAATCTTGTAAGGTTTATTTTTGCAAAGAAGGCAAGTYTTGAATCATATGGTCATCACGGTCAAAGCACTACAACAAAAAGGAATGTTTTAAGTATAGTCTTAGAGATAAAATTTCAAGTAATGACCATTTTAGTAGATTTTAGTAGAAATACAAGTCTTTCTAGTAAACAGTAAACTTGTATTAACAAAGCTATATGTGAGGAAGTCATAGTAGGATCTTACTTGAAAATTGAGCTAGTGCTTCTAGATCATAGTCTCTTATGGTCTAGCTCTTTGGTATTCAAATTGTAAAATTTTGAAGCAAACTAATATTTCAAATTGGATAGAAATTCAAGTAGGAATGGGTCTAAAAGGACTTAGTGACCACAATTAAAATTTTCTAATGAAGATAGTGGAATTACTTGAGCACAGTAGGAAACCTCTACCTTTGGGTGTGAAAATATCATGGGGAATTGACTATTCTATAACCTTGACATTGGAGGATTTTAAAATATATTACTACGGACCATTCCAAAAAAATTAAATGACCAATTGTGAATGCACTTTATGTTTTTTTTTTTGCAAGAGCTAAAGACTCTTTGGGGCAATCTAAGCAACACACTTCAAATATTCTTAACAAATTTATATTTTTCAAACAAACTAAATGACAAATTTCTATTGTCTTATCTTACATGTGTCTATGTGTGGAAAGTAATTAAAATTCAACCATCYCATGGAGAAAKAATACTATTATTCTTCCRATATATAGTTTCAMAAYCCTTATGCATAATTGTCCCCCTYCACTTGCTAGACCACMAAAAACCTCACATAGACTTGTCATAAAACTAAAATTTGGAAAATCAACGATCAAAAATCACAATAAAGCATGKGAATGTTTTARTTGCACATRTAGAGACACTTTGAAAAGGTARARYGTGAAAGTRGTCATTCAAAGTCTGCATCCTACATTTGTCTTCTCCCAACCAAAGGTAAATGTACGGGAGTATCTTTATTTTGTGGTTGTTTAGGGTCTTGCATTCTCTACCTCTCCTAGCTAATTTCGGGCCTCCGAATCCAAGTTTGAATTCAAAATTTCAAAATTTCTCATAGGTGGCAAAAAAAATTCCAGTATTTTCCCTAGGGATAAAGCCATAGACTCGAATGACCACTTTAACGTCCTCCTTTGAAAAGAAGTCTGATTGTTAGAAATGGGTCCACAGATAGGATTGGGTGTTTTCACCTTTGTAGTGTTGATTATGTGTGCACTTCCCTTAGTGTAAACTTCTTCCCTTACTTATTTTTGTGGCCCCCTTCCTTAGCCACTCCAAGTCCTTCTAGGGGTCCAATTAAAAATAAATAAAACCTATCTTGTGCTTTATTAATTTACCTAATTCAAAATTTACAAATTTTATCATGCATGGAAAATAAAAAATTTCACCAAGGGCCGAACGAGGGGGTACAGTTCACCCAAAGTGTGAAACTGATAAGGTAGGAGGTCCTAAAATGAAGTGGGTTCTAAAACCAAGCATGCTCTAGAGGTACATTTTGCACTCTCCAATGTACAAGCAGTCAACATTTTGAGGAGGTGGTCGGTTTTAGAGCCCATTGAAATGCACTTTTTTGCAACTTCAAAAATTCATAACTAATTCCACAAAGCTTCAAAAAATATGAAATGACTTCGGTTAGATGCCAATTCCACTTGGCTTCTTAGTAAAATTTACTGAGAATTATTTCAAGCAGTTTCACCTTCCCAAAATTCAGCTTCAGCCCTTACATGGGCGCTTTATGGACCTCCTACAATACAACCAAAACGCACAGAGAATGTGAAAACTTCCTCGCCCTCTAGATAGCCCTGGTTCAATCATTTCGAACGCCCCAACCTCCAAAAATCTTATGCACAACGTTCATCATCGATAGGATGGGAATTGCTTCTGCGATTACGGAGAACGCAGGCGCTACATTTTCCTTTGCGATCCCCGTCCTGCATGAGGTTGCTTCCTGAATTCGCTGATTCGCAAGCGCTGTTACGGGATTGCAGGATTGCAGGATTGCAGGATTGCCGCCGTTGATTCTTATTAGTCTTTGTCTGTTGCTTTTCAGTTCGGAGGAGGTGGAGGAGCGTTGGAGTCTAAATTGCGGTGAACCTTTGACCATCCTCAATACTGACGTTCAGCAACAAAACGCCTCACCGCTCACCTCCTCACCTGCTCTAAACCTTAAACCCTAAACCTTAAAACCTTAAACCCCTACCATTGCCATTGCGTGGTTTTCTAAGMAAGACAACAACGTATTGCAAGTCCACAGGAGGTTTCATGGCCACTGCTGTATCTTCCACCAAACTTCGCAATGCTTTCTCTTATTGTGTTCAGCAAGTTAGGTACTATCCTTCGCCTATTCAATTAGATTTTGTTGGAGCTGTTTGCAATCTGAGGTGACAATTACAAGAAATTTGGCTCACAGAGACAGTAGTACCTGATGTTGGTGGTGGCACAGGGCGCACGACTATGAAAACTACTTGTGTGCCTTGCATCTGCCGCCAGGTCCTCGTGCGGCTGCCTTTGCATTGCGAGCTTTTAACATCGAGACGGCGCAGGTACAAGATCATCGTTACAACTCTTGCACCTTGAAATCCTGGATGGGGCTTCTGCTACGTGCTTCTCCTTATCATGGTGCTCGCCGCCGATCTTATATACCACTTGAGACCGCGGCTAAGGTGAGGTTACAGAAAGTAAAGAATCGTCTATCGATCATGCGTGTGGATTGGTTGATTTTTATCCTTTTTCCATTTTCTATACATGCAGTAGCATTAGAAACTTACGCTCTTGCTATTCCTGATGCATGTTCTACAAGATGACGATTTCTTGAATGTGGTCATTTTACAGTATGGCCTGGCTCAGGAAGAGCTGTATCGAGGGCAGAATATGGATGCTTTAGCAAATGCAGTTCATGAGGTAACATTTTAAGACATTCCATCTTRTGCATGGCTGTTGCTTAAGCTCGGGGCTTGTGTCCACTATCGCTAAAAGCATCGTGGCACTGAAGCAGCTGCAATGTTTAATTTAAGAAGCTCTCTTGGGCTCTTTTGTTTAGCTGATCAATACTCTTTGAATGGTTATATYGGTGGTTCTGATGAGCATGCAGGTTGCCTCCGTTGCAAATTCGCACTTGGAAAAAGCACGTTCACTTGCTTCGACAGTACCCGCCCCAGCGATACCCGTGCTTTTACCTGCGGTATTATCCTTCACGTTCATCTTGTGAAGGGAAAATTACTACCATGACCTTTAAAATTTCTAGTAAATGGTGCAGCGTTCTAGAAATTAATACACCCGACCTGTTATGCCTGCTTGGGTATCTGGTTGAGAATCAATTGCTAATGGCACAATTGTCATCGGTCTGATTTGTCACCCTTAAATAGTKCCACTAATGAAGTAGGAAACTGGAGTGTGTAGGGTATGTGAAAGGAGTTGTTGCAACGCAAGCCTTTGACACRTCTTTTCTCTTTTGCAGGTACCGGCAGGAGTGYTGCTACAAACCCTAGAGCGAGTCAACTTTAATGTATTTGATCCTAAACTAGTTCGAGGTGTTWGTGGTATAAATCCGTGGTTGATGCWGTTGAAGCTGAAATGGCAYGCGTACAAAGGAACTTATTAGCCTTCTAAATTCCTTTGCTCTGTCGATTTTGTCGGAGCATACTGTCATCAATATTATTGTTCCACTTGTTCTCATTTTTAGCTGCCAATTGCAGTTTGCTAGAAGTAACAAAAAATCTTTTCATATGGCGACTACTTACCCCTCTCTAGCTGTTGTTTAATGTGTAACTTGTATCTCATGTACATGTGGGGGACATAAAAGTGGGATTGTGGTTTCTATGAAGATTCAAATTGAGAGTCTAATAATGATAGAATCTAAGAAAAAAATTCCTTATTGKATTGATCTTATCAACTCAATAACCTYRATAYATAGAATCTTGAAAGAGAAAATCGCATTAAACATATTACCTATATGTGTTCTTTGAAAATGCCATTCACATTGAAYATATTACTTGTATGACATTCACCATGCACTTCCAAAGATGTTGTAATGTTGGGGAGGATGACAACATGAAGGTATGATCACTCAAAACCAATCATRTCCTCCAAAGCRTTCCCTRAAATATTTAAAGGAAAAAYAGCTATTTGWTGCAACATTCTAKACGAGGAYATTAAAATCAAGGCAAGGTTTTATAAAATCTACCAATTCAACATTTCCATATTCTCATACAAATTTTGGAGCATTAGACACATACAACTCTTATTATCTTTGACATATTTTGAAATATTTCTTTCGCACTTCACCCAATATTAGTTGCAATTTGTCTTTCACTAATTTAAAAAATTAAAGACCCTCAACATACAATAATTGTTATCACAAGAATTTGATTGGTTTTAGGTCACAATACCTTTTCACTATCCTTGATACCTACAAAATAGTCTTCTTCTTTGGGTCCATAGAAACCTCCTTGGTTTGTTCTTGGCTACCCTTCAAGTCTATAGTAAATTTTCCTCATTTGATCAACTTAGTAGCAATACATGCTAATTTTTTCATCTCTCCTACTTATAACTTGGACCGTCTTCAAGCACGTCTCATTGGATCTTTATATCATTTCCATGTCACTTTTATATTAACTGAAATTTTAGTAATTGAAAAAATGTAATCTAAGAATTTTGATGAACTTCTATTTTTATTTTATTTTAAAACTAGGAAATTCCATTGAATTGATATGAAATTCATATAGTACTTGCATATAGAATGGAACTAAATATTACACTTATGTTCGTTTGAACTTCACATGGTAATGACAAGGTTGGAAACTACCAAACATAAACATCACAATAAGTCAATGAAGTGCATATGAATTATACATGAATTATATATGACTAGAATTGTATGATAATGGATACAACACTAGAATCAGCTTTCATATGATTTAACTTCATATCAAAGTGCAAGCAAGGGAGTATAAGTTTAGGGAAAAATATAAGAAGCCAAATGGAGGTGTGAACGATTTATGAAATTGCAACTTTGGCAAAGTTATTGAGTTTTCAGTTAACCCATTGAAAACTAGTTTTTTTTCACAAAAATGTATAAAATTTGTCACTTTCTAGTGCATTTAGTTTTTAAATTTTAGTATGAAATTTTTTCCCAAACTTTCAACCATACAAATTTAAACTAGTTTGTTGTAGGATTTTCAGGAAAAAATTCAACCCAATTAACCTTGTAGTTTGTGAGATTGTCACAATTGAAGCTACCAAAAAAGAACTTTGGGGCCATACCTAATAGGGGCAATATAGTTTGACTCAACTTTAAAAGGAGGCACTATCCAACTTTGGGAACTTAAAGCATTGGATGGGTGGTTATGTTAATTACTTGCATGCCAATTTTCAAAGATAATGGAGGCGTCAAACATATCCAAAAACACCTTTTGAAAGGATTTTCCTAAACTTTACCCCCAAACCCTCACCTGAACAATAAATGGCCCTAAATTTCTTAAATTCCACCACAATATTCATGAGGGTCTATAAAAATCTATTTACAACACTCTAAAATTTGTATCTTACTCATTTAGTGTCCAATAAATGCATTCTTAGAAAATCTAGAATCCCCTTTTGACTACCAACAAAACCCTACTAAAGTTTTCATTATAACTACAATGAGAACCATGCTCAATTGCTTATTTGTGCAATTTTAGGTGTAGATATCTTAGATGCTATTCTTTTGCAAACTCATATGATTGCATTAATTCCTAAAGTTCATTAATTATAATGGAACTATTTGAAAGCTTGAAAAATTTCATATGAAGTCAATTTTGAGCGGATGAAAGTGAAATTTTTATTAAAGATATACATATCTGCAAGCTTTCCAAAAATATTAATTTAATTTTTCCTAACTGGGTGCCTTAGTCAAAAGTTATAGGGCTTAAAATTTTGCAACCAACTTTGAAGAGTGTGCTGATAGAAAGAAGGCAAGTAGTTATGCAAAGTCTGAATTTTTTTCGTTAGCTGCAATTTAGGGTTCAGTTTAGTGGTGGAGTTTAAAGTTTATGGTTCAGTTTAGGCAAGTGGTCATGCAAACTAAACTCTAAGCTGAATCATAAATCCTAAGCTAAACCATTTTAGGTAAGAATTTATAATGGTAGAGTCTAGAATGCAATCAAAATTAGGTGTAATTACTTCTAGAATGCAATATGGGTGATTGTTGGGTTTGATGGCCGTTTACAACCCTTTTAACTCAAGAAGGATGTCACAAACGTTTAGTGTCCGATGGATGACAGAGTATATTTCCGTGTTGGACATAAATGCAATTATTCATCCTCGAAATTTTGTGTGAAAAGGGGAGATCTTCTACAGTACTTTGACTTCAAATGAGTTATTTTGAATTTTTTAATACCACTTGTTCCCACAGTTTCAGAAATGATGATTTCCACAAGGACCCCCACGTCCTTCTAGGGTTTATGTAAAGAGGGATGTCACTCATGTGTGCCATTTGATTATTTGAATATTTGATTCCTCTTCCACATGGGATTGGCTACCATTTGTGTCCACCCACACTGTCGGGTCTCCCTGATCGCCCATATGTTAAGTTAGTGCTCCCAGCAGCAACTGAAGGCCCAGCGTGACCACCGCCTGACCGCCATTTAATTGAAATTTAGCGGGTGAAACACTGCAAAATGATTGCCTGCTTTCACAATGACAGTGATTAAGTTAGTACCGGTACCTGACGTTAAATGTGGTTGGTTGAGGATGTCCTATTGTACTTAATTCAAAACAATCATTGCTTAAGTTCTGCATTACCTGTTGAGACGGTTGATAATTCACTTRAATCTTCAGTKCATGGCACTTTGGGAAACAATTAATTTGTAACCTAACTCAGGTGTCCGAAAAGCTACCGTAGCAAACACGCCGGTCAGTAACAGATTTTCTTAATGCTTGAAGGACTGTATGATTCAAAATTAACATCTGGATCATGATTTTTTGTTATTAGATTGAGTGAAAAAAAAAATGCAGGTACTGTTCACCAAATTTTATCACTGGGTCCAAGTTCAATTTCCCCGTGTTACTAAGTTTTACAAAACACATGAGGCCGAACTTGCAGGTTTGACGTGTGGAACGTCGAATGTTTCTAGTGAAGTGCCAGGAATGTATTGGTATAAAAATGATATAAGTAGCTCCGTCAATATGAAATCCGTTGTAGTCTAGATGGTTAGGATACTCGGCTCTCACCCGAGCGACCCGGGTTCGAGTCCCGGCAACGGAAGCTCCCGAGTGAAATAGACTACCCCTTTTGCTGCATACTCCGAGCCCACAATTTGAAGGGTTACCATGAAGATAGGAAAGAAAGTATTTTTTTGCCATGTCGCCTTTCTCGCAATTTTTGAATGGGTAGCATCATGTATTGGTTTGTACAATTTTTCCAAAGCTAAATAGGTGTGTGAAAAGTGTTTTTCCCCTCAGTCATGTATTGCCTACATATTGCACCCCGCCTTTCCCCACGGTGATAGGTCCATCCTTTAAGGATTAAGGTCCGGGCATTTAAAAAGTGTATTTGCCTTGGTCAACCTCGATTGCAATTTTCAAAATAACTATTTTTGAAATTTGATTTAAACTAAGAAAATGAAGCTTAAAAAGGGTTTTTTCTACTCCATTTTAAAATTTTGGCAAACGCCAAAAATTGAAGGAGTTATTGCAATTGAAAGCTCGATGTGTTAGAATCCAAATAACATGATATGGTGTGTTCTTCATTCATATTTTCTTTTTTTGACATGGATTCTACTTTTAAACTATAAAATTCTATTACTCATTCTACCAATCATTTATGGTAAAAATTACAGATTATTCTAAAATACATTATAATTTATATAATTTTATTTTCAACTTTAGCCTTAAAAATTCACAATAATTTGATTTTTCCATCAAAATTATTGAAAAAATATAACATAAATAGAAAATGCATTTGTGCAATAGCAAAAAATACAAAAATTATACAACAATTAAGTAAAAGAATAAGTTTGATTTAATAGTTAAATTTGACTTCAAGGTCTTTGTTGTGGTTGTTTTAGGTCTACAAAATAAAATAAGCAATTGAAAATTTTCCACACTAATTTCTATTTCTCCTTGTAAGTTTTGAATTTTTTAAAATAATTTCGGTTGTTTTTGTTATTTTTTCTCATTTATATTCAATTTTTGCAACAAAAATGATAACAATTACAATTTTTCACAAAATCAATTGAAATTTCTCAAAGTGATATAGAATTGAGGGTTTCAAGTAACAGAAATATAAGATTTCTATTTGAACACAATTTCCAAGGGTGAATTTTTCTTAGACATGATATTTGACCATTTCAGAATGGATCACGTCCATTAGGGGTTAACCCATAAAGGTCCAAACTGCAATTTTTGGCAACACAACGATTTTTGGCACCTTACTATGAATGGAATTTCGTATTTTATTATTTGGAATTTTCACACATGTGTCCGAGGAATAGCTTCTAGACCCAACAATTTTCATGACTTTTGACTACATGTTTAAAAAGTTATTGCAAAATATGTACTTTTCTTTGATCTCTGGGCAGTCCGGGCAGGTCAGAAAAAATGTCTTTTTTTCAGAACTAAAATTTGAAATTGGTTTTCTAGATTTATATATACATAGAAAGCTTTGAATTACTTCATTTTGATGAGCGAGTCATAAGTTATGAAGAGTTTTTGTTTGCGGGCAATCATGGAATCTCTATACTATAATATACTTTGAAGTCCTTTATTTAACTCTTTTTTCAATAATTTTGAAAAAGGATAAAAACATTGGGTGTAGATTGTTTATTTCAACATTTCAACCATTAGAATTGACATTTTTTTAATTTCATAAATAAATTGTTAACAATTTTGTATTTTGAATCATTCTCTACTTCTTTCTACTTCAATCTTATTTTTCCTACATGTTGTACTATTCTAAATGAATTGAAAATTTACAAGATTATCGCCAACTTGAAATGAAGACTGAATCCAAAGAGTTACAATCATTTTGGACATTTTTTCATACAAATATGGCCTTTTGAAGTGCAGCTGCACGGATTTTTGCAGGGATAAAAAAAAAGGATTTTTGTCACTTTAAATGTAGATATCCTGCAATCCACATGGTGGAAAAATCTGAAATTTTTGCTGCATCTTCTGAAAGTTACTACAAGATCCTACGGTTACATGTGTCTAAAAATGTTTTTTTTGTCTGAATTTGGTACTTGTATTAGAAATGGCATTTTTGGAGGGTTTTGGGTGAAAGCACAGTCAAAAAACTTTAGGGATTAAATCCTCTCCTTAGCAGAGGCACATGTTGACTTTGAAAATGTTCACAGAGTGACGATGATAACTTTTGACCAGGGGCACTTCTCAGGGTACCCATATAAGAGCAGTTAAGTTATAGATTTAGCAAAATTAATGTTTGTGTCGAAGGTTCCCAGAACACACAGGAAATACCATTTTCATGGTTGTCTGTTGTGAAAGTAGGTTTGAAGGAAAGAAAAGAGAATTACATTTAAATGATTTGATGGTCAATTGTAAAATAAACTACACTAAATAGTGAAATTAGGTTGCCTTTACAATTAGGTTGTCTTACCCCAAGAAAATTACTCTATTAGCCATCAAAGTGAACAGATATTTCTACAAATACTTCCAATTCTACACATGGAGGTTCATGATTCCCAACTACACCAATAACTAATTCAAAAATAGTGCATTCTTGTACATGTACAGCAAAAATTTATATAGTGTGGAATGTCGAAAAATTAGTGAGGGGCAACCTAATTTCACTATTCAGTGTAAGTGAATTCCGCACCAAAGTACTTGTGTACCGCAGGAAATTTAGCAATGCCAGGCCAGCGTCTGACTGATTGACTTGACATTACTGTACTAAATAGTGAAATTAGGTTGTTCTCACAACTTTCTCGACATTCCACAATCTACGGTATATGAAAATTTATTGTTAGTGTACAAGAATGCAGTACTTGGTAACAGTGTAGTTGGAACTCATGAACCGCCATGTGTACATATGGAAGTATTTGTTGAAATATTTGTTGAATTTGATGGCTTTTAGAGTAACTTTGGGCAACCTAATTTCACTCTTGAGTGTACAGTAATTGGTTACTTAAAAAAGTTCCAGTGATGTGCACATGCTAGACCGAAATTAGCTGCATTCAGGAGTAAAAAAACCCAAAGCAGAACCATAAAAAAGCCGTAAAGTAAGTGAACCAGAAAAGTATGTGGAGGTTTCCATTGCCATTGCCATTGAATTTATCACTTCAATACGCTCATATATTTCTTTCAGCAAATTTTACCCTTMAACRAAATAAACCATAACCATAAATTTCAACAAATAACTACGAARAGACCAGTTTGCAWATCATCTGTGTTGAGTTGAGTCTACACACTTGCATTACTCACACAAGTGCTCCAAAAATGGTAATCAAATACTAAGATAAGTCTCTGGAGAAGCAGAAAAAATTCATTAACTAGTCGAGCTTCTCTCGTCAGTCTCTTGTAATTAACTTCAGCTGTGAAACGCAATCTTGAAGTTCCTTAAAGGAAGGCTTGGACTGCTACAGCTGCTGCTGCCACTCCCATCACCAAACTGGCAGGCAGAAGCCTAGAGCCATCATTCCCATTCCCAGGTACTGCAGTTTCAGGACCTGCTCCTGCAGTTGGACCTGTTGCAACAAAAATTCACCAGGAGGACATTGATTTAGTACTGACAGTCCTACACTTCAGTACAGACTCTCACTGGAGCAAATATAGGAGCAATAATAACTGACAGGGAGCTGGAAATATTGGAAAGGATTTTCAAGGTAGGAGGTGGGACTTCAATTGTGGTTTTGAAGTCAATAAGCAACTAACTGGCAACCTGAAACAAGAGTTGGGAACACGCATCAAGTACATGCGTCATGCCAGTCCAGAAATCTCAGCARTCACGCAAGCCGTTCTTTTGAAATGATATGCAGAATCACTTGCGAAAATGTGGGCTGTAAATCAAAGCTGTAGAAATCTACAGTTTACAGTTCCAGATTCTCTAGCTGTAAGATCCTGGCTGATTAAGAGAATAACTAACTTCAAAGGAGGGGATTGTTAAGCGAAWAATTACCTGGGGACGTTGTTGCTGGTGGTGTAGGAGTGACGCCTACAGGCGGTGCTAGTGGCAAATTAGCCAGAGCTGCAAAATACCAAAAAACGTTGAACAAGAGCGATGTAAGATTTCGATGCCAMA